>JAVDPK010000858.1:2087303-2097934 GCA_034780415.1 Cichlasoma orientale | reverse complement strand
ACACACACACACACACACACACACACACACACCCACACACACACCCACACACACACACACACACACACACACACACAAAACTTGGGAATTAGGGGTTGAGTATGTTGCCCAAGAGGAGGACCCAGGGATCAAACCACTGACCAGAATCACAATCCTTGATCTGGACTGTGATTCTGCCAAAATAAATGTCGTGATCTTTTGGCCAATCACGTACCCACACTTGGTTGAGATCCCACTATAATTAAAAAAAAAAAAAAAAAAAATCTACCAACAAAATTCGTCTTGATCCAATAAAGATGTGACCAGCATTGGATGCAAAAGTTAATTTTGTATGACAAAATGTTTGGATCGCATTTTTGTAACTGCCAAAAATGTGCCTTTTCTTGTAAATGTTTGAGACACTATTTACCTTTCTGATTTCATATAGCATTACTGTAAATATGTATTGTCTGAATGCCTGAAAACAGCCATAAAAGCTTACATATTGGTATATCCATGAGTCACATTAAGCTAATTACTCAAAAGCATTCGAAGTGTCACCTTCATTTAAGATCTGACGAGTCTGAATTAATTGTGATTCTTAAAATTAGCATTTCTAACCAAGCCGGTGGTATACAAATCCTTCATAGTGAAACAATAAACAAGAGAAATTGCTTTTGAAACACATCAACAGTCAACCCTAACCCTTACCTAACCCTAAACTCATATAAACATGTCTTCGTGGACGCAGGAGGCCAGTCAGTACCATGGCACATACACAGGGACACCATACACCCTAACATACCCAAACACAAATGTTGCACAGATGTGCATGACTGCTGCATGAGAATAAATGGTGCACTGGGTAAACTGGCAGCGCAGGGAGCTTGAGTCTTAACCATGACCTCATCTGTTTAGAGTGAATCGGATGAAGGGAGGGATGGAGGGATCAGCAGGCAGGATACAGAGGGTGTATGGAAATTGCAGTTGAGGGTCATGGATACCAAGACAGCATGTGTACATGTGTGTGTCTGTGAATGTTTGTGCGTATTTTAAAAAATGTGCAATGAGGCACTTCGGCGGCCTTGGCCGTTCAAAGGAGGAAACGGCATGGATCGCTGGTCAGCCCAGCAGTGTAAACATCCACCTAAACTTCCCCTGCATTTTTCTAACCTACCTATAACCTTTTTGCAATTAATTTTAGTATGGATGTGACAATACAGGAGACAATAGAAAACCAACTCCTTACCAAACTCTTGCAAACAGAGCAGTGTTAGAGAGCGTAATATGCACCACATAATAAAGCCGTACTCAAATCAATTTTTGCTGGAACTAAACAACTTAACCACGATATCTTGCTCAATTGAGGTTGTAAAAAGTATCCTAGATGCTGGTACAATCCAGTTGACTGAGGGCCCAGTCACACAGGAATAGAAACCGGTCAGCAACCACCAACTGCTAGGAAAAAAATGCGTATGACCGGCTGGCAGTCAGTCGCTGGAATTTGACGGCAGATGCTGTGAAATTGGTTTCTAAAGTCAGGTTTGGCAAGTGGTTGCTGGAGGTTGTTGGCAGTCACTAGACGAAACTGGTTGCAAAGAGGTATACGACGTTATACCGAAGCGGTAGTGAAACTGTGAAAAGTGCAGTGCAAACTTAAACTAAAGTCATTTGCCTTAAAAATAAAAGAAATATGTTGTTTGTAGCGGCAAGGCGTGACTTTTACGCATGATGTTTGCACTTTTTCGACTGGTCTCTAGGCCTGCTTGACTGAGGCCTTAAGTATACTGATTTCATTAGTTCAGTCTGGTTCCAAATCATGGTTTAATTTGTAGCGCATGGAAAACATAGGTCTGAGAGATTTGGAGTCAACATACACAAAAATACACATACCTTGATCTTCGCCTGGATGTGCCTGAGAGCGTCGGCGGTGCCCATGTCTCCATCTTCCAGGATAGAAACCACATCCAGTTTCATCTTCACGTCTTTTATTTTAAGGTCAGTGCTCATCATCTTGTGGACCTCTTTGGTAGTGATCACTATCACCTCTGAAAACACAGTTCACAAAAATCTCCAATTAACTTACCTTAAAAAAAAAAAATGGAGACAAGCCACATCAGATGTTTACATGACTATAATACATTGTAAAATTCAAATAAGCCACTTTTCTCCTTGTTATAAAGTTGGTAGTAACGGTACTAGGCCGCTTTACGAATCTAAAATGTTGAATCTGTCTAGTTTAACTAGCCTTGACTGCATTAAATGGTTTCTACTGGGCATTTGCTCACTCGAGCTGTGTCAGCCTAGTAAAACCTAACTGCATAGATTTGGCTAGCAGACTGCACACTGTAAACTGCTGGCCATACAGAATGATTATGCATGGAAAGCAACATTTATTTAAACTAGTGCAGACCAACAGGCTTTTATAATGAACAGCATATTGCAAAAAATAAAAAAATTAAAAGATGTGGCTTTCTGAGCCCCACTGCATGTTGCAGCACAAGAGTCACAAATATAGAGCAAAAATAGTCAGGAAAAGCACACCTGACGTGCTGATAATGTGATGACAGGCTGATGAAAGTATGACTATAATACACCAGAATACAACTGTACTCATTTAAAGTGAGCATCTCAGTGCTGCCGTGCACCTGCCTGATATTTATGTACCAAACAGCGAAGTTATCACTGACCTTAAAGAGAATGAAGCATCATAGCTGGTCTCGCTTTTACAGTTACACTTTGTCTTTGAACTATTTTGAATGTTTTTACAATGGTGAAAAAAATCGAACCAATTTTAAATCCCCAAAACTCAGAGTCCAAAGAGCTCATCAACAACTACTTCTGCAGTGCAAACATCATTTAAAGTCTAACATTACACACTGCAATTTATCGTCCAGAACAGATCATGTTTTACCCATATAGCTATAGTTTGCACTTCCCTGGTTTCTTTCTGACTTTAACAGTCCAATGAGGAACCAGCAATAAAAGAAAGACCATTTTTTAAGTCACAGTTCTCATGAAAACCATTTTTATGACCTTCTGACATTCTCTCTTCATTATGTCACGGCACAAATAGCAATATTCCCTTTTAAGAGTGTTTGCAGTTATTACATGAGTTTTTGTATCTGTAATATAATCTTGACAGTATTAACCTTTAAAAAAAGAGTTACGGTCCTCAGTTGTAATAAGAGGTGAACTTCTTTTTCTTAGAGGTCTGAGTTTCCACTTTTTGTTCCAGACTTTCCAAGTGGGCCACATAAACTTACTGGCAGGATTTTTGCTTCTTTACATTTTATGTGGAAACCAAGAATGGCTTAGTCCCACTTCAACACTTCTCCTCCCCAACCACAGTCACATAGCTTACATGCAGAGAGCACACAGCTTACATGCAACAAATACCAGCAGATCCAATTAATGTGAGCTGTAAGGAGCAATGTTACAATATCAGATCTTACTTTTATAACTTAAAGTGAAATATAAAGCAATAATGGTTTTCACCCATTTTAGGCACCTGGATCTCTGAATAATACTATTTGTAATATTCTGTGGCCGTAGCAGTAATTATAGCAGGTGAAATAATGGTTGAACCAAGAGATGAAGTAGCATTATGCTTACTGCTATAATAAGAAATAGCTCTTACAGTACCTTCAAATCCCACCTTCTCCAGAAGGTTAAGGGGATACCACATTAGGGGCTTGTTGCCAACAGGCAACATCGCTTTGGGGGTGTTGTATGTCAGATCAGTCATACGAGAACCCCCACCGGCCGCCATCAGCACTGCTTGGAGCTCCATGATGTTTGATGCAGATGGCTAAGAGAGGCAGAGACAAAGACGGGTAAGCAAAAAGTTATATTTCTATAAAATACATAACCGGAACAATGTAACAAAAAACATAATATACAGTACGGACAACAGGTGCAGACTCAGTGCTTTGACACATTAAAATTGAATTAAATAATATGTATAACATATTATAAAACTACATAATAAAGCAAAAAGTCTTATGTTGTTCACACATATAGATAGAACTATGCAAGTTCCTTAAATGTAAATGGAGATCATGGGTAAATGGGCTATTGTGTGTCAATTCAATATCTTTACGCACAAGAGAGCTAAAAGGTCCTCAAGAGAGTCACATTTCCCTCCCTTTTTTTAATACGAAAATGTATGTTTATTACTTTATTATTAATTTGCAATAAATGCATTTTCTGTGAAATTTCTGGTAATTTTAAGTAATATGTACACAATGTACTGCAGCTCAACTCTACACTTTTAGTCTGATGATGCTGCAATGCCTCAGCTATGTACTCCAATCAAACTGCCTCATTTAGCTTACTCAAAAGGTCCTAGCTCACATCAGCATCGACTATAAAGCCATTTTCTGGGCTCCACTACAAACCAAAGGGTGAATCCATCACTTTATGCCATTTATAGAAGGAATCACATCAACTGGCCAAGTCAATCAAACAACCTAAAACCCATCAATGCATACTCGGCTGTACTGGAAGACAATGGTAAGGGCCTGTCACAGCTCTCACAGGATGAAAGGTAGGGTACACCCTGGACAGATTGCCAGTTTATCACAGGGCTAACACAAAGAGACAGACAACCATTGACATTCACAGCTAACGACAATTTAGAATCCCCAATTTACCTAACCCTGCGCGCGTCTGGACTGTGGGAGGAAGCTGGAAAATCCAGAGAGAACCCACACAGACACGGGGAGAGCATGATACTCCAGAAACACGGGACTTAGCTGCTCTCATCTCTGAATGTCATGATTTTGCTGGCAACACACAATCTGTTCCATTCATATCCATTCCAATTCACAGCTGAAGCTCAAGTTTTATCTGAGACTGCTATTCCTGGTTTCTTCTTTTCTACTTGTTATATGCACTCCTCTGCCTCTCACTTTGTTTCCATCCATTCGCTGATGTGATCCCAGTGCATCACATCATTATCAACGCGTGGGAACAACTGTGCTTCATTGTGTGTAAACAATGTCTGTACTGCACTGTAACTTATGCCACCTGTGGTTGTCATCGCGCACCACAATGATCGAGAATGTGCTGAAAGTTTAGCAAAAAGAGCAAATGAAATTTGCACATTGTGTCCAACCTGGTGAAATATGATTGAAATGCATCTATAATTGCGCGTTTCAGTCACAGCTCCCTTTTCTCAGTACAGCATGTGCTTCACACAGCACCTGCTATAAATAAGAGTAACTTCATACTATACTTGACGAGCAGATACATGGCGTAGGTGCGCTGCACACACTCAAAACAGACCGCATAAACCCGGTGTGCTTTTGCGTATCTGGTACACACATCGTGAGTCCTGAACATTTCTGTCCACGTCAATTTAAAGTCTGGCGTGTCATCGCTGCAGTTACAACTACCGCCAAACTGGCATTTGTGGTCAGGTCATACGCTGCTGACTGAGTGCACACTTCTGCTTTAAGGAAATATATCTTAACCTACCTGTCAGAGTCTCTTCGAACCCTGCTGTTCGGCTGCCTGGAAATGACAGCGGTGCTAGACGCATGTAAGTTGCTTGCTGTCAGTGTTGTTAGCACTCGGCTAAGGACCAGCGGCGAGCAGTAAACGATGCTGCTGCTTCAAAGACAAATCACAACCAGCCGGACAGGTTCTCTGAAAACCGACAGGCAACTTAAACAAAATTAAATGGCAGAAATTAGGTTACTCGCCAAGTGATTTGACAGCAATCATGCAAACAGCTAGCATTGTATGACGACACCTGCGTGCTTTCAGTGAAATACGTCCGTGTGGGAAACTACTTCCTCTGTAACGTAGTTCCGCTTCGAAAACGGAATAGAAGAGAAGAATTAATCACCGATTTGATGTCATGTCTTCACAGACAAACGATGAAAAGAGGGAAAGATATAAGCATGATTAAGCAGAACAGATTTCTTAAAAGAAAAAAAAAACCTTCATTCAGCTCTATTATAACACTATCATGGTGCCAAGCTCCACTTTGATTTACATACACTTACATACTACAGGAATTTCCAGGGTGATGATGATAGTTATATATTATCATTATGAAACTATTTAAAAAACAAACAAACAAACAAAAAACAACAACAAATTTTTATTTAAAGATGTAGTACAAGGAATTACAAGTGTTCGCACATAGTAAAAATGTTGTGAGCAGATTAGCAGCCAGAGGCCAAACAGCTACTCCTTTGGACTTAAAGCTTAGAAAAATCCCAATTCACAGAGCTGAGACGTAACAGCAAATTGAGCTCGGGGAATGTGGCTCTGGTTTTGTTTGCTCTGGCCAGGAGATGAGCTTGACTGCTCGTTACTACTTGCTCAAAACCAGGCAAGCACGAGAAGGGAGGGAAGAAGGAGAGAGAAAAAGAAAACGACAAAGAGACGAAGAAGCTGGACTGCCTGCTGTTGCCCAAGTACCATAATACTGAAAGTACTGAATGCAATTTCTCCCTTGTGAATGCTGATTGCTGAAAAAGCGGATGTCCAGCTGCATTGCTGGAAATAAACAGCATTGCAGACAGCTGCTGAAGGAGTATGGCGCGTCAAACTGGCTGGATATGGGTCAGAATATAGTCTCAGTAATGACAGTTGTTAAAATAAGAGTTACAGTGTAATAAACTAAAGTAGCTTAAGTGCACAAAGAACAACTTGAGGTGACCTTTCATTGTCTTGGTTGAATATGGCTAAACATTAGTCCAACAAGCACTGCAGAATTTCCATATAGATGAAGAACAAATGAACAAAATCTAAAATCAAACAAACCTGAATCAAACTGTCCATCTTTGGCATATTTTAGCTGACATATGACCAACCAGTCAGGGAACCTTTCCCTATGGACTGGTAGTTTCCCGATGGTCACTGACCTGTCTCTATGCCTGTATGACTGGGGCCTGCTTCAAGTGACCCTACATTGTCACCATGATTGTCACATGTGGTCACATGTCTGCAAAACCTCAATAGAGGCTTTAAGTCTTCAGCCCCAGGTTTCATCAGTTCTAACCTTTCTTTAACTTTTAGTAGATGTAACTGGTGATCGTTGCATGGGGGTTGGTTCTCAGCTTATGGTTGGTAGGGCTGTACCATATCATATCATCTGTGATAATACCAGTATAAAATTTTAACATGAAAAAAAAAGTGTCATATCATGATATCATTGTTATCGCAGTGCCATGTTATGGTCCCAACAACAAGACAAGCCCAGGCATGTCTGAGAGCAAGAGTACGTGTCAGCCTCCAGTGACGATCTAGTATAGAAGAAGCTACTTTAACAACCTCCAGCAGAGCACAGTTCTCTGCAGAATATGCAAGAAAATGGTTCCAGCTAAAGGTGGACACAGCAGACGTGTTTCACCACGGTGTGTTTTGTCAAGTAAAACCGGGATGCAGGAGGAGATGCAAGCAGCTGGGGATGTGCGACCCTAGACGTAAACAAATAACTACACCAAGCATCACTGGAGCACCTGATATGACAGAAAGAGCAAATGGTGGATGGAAACTACTGATGTGGTTCCATGCATACAGCAGGGCTTTAAGCAGCTCGTAGAAGCAGGTAGAAAATATGTTTTTTTATGCGACACTTATGAACACTGCTGCCTGCCGCTAAAATGTTTTTCAGTATTTCTTTTTATATCATCAGAAATAATCACAGATTTTCTTGAAGTAGCATGATATAATTTTGAGTCTCCATTGCCCACCCCCAGTGGTTGGTCACCTGTTTGTTTGCTCTTGTGTTGCAACGTGAATGGGGAGAGGATTTGAACCCTGGACTTCTTGCACACGCTCATTAAGTTGCAATACAAAAACAGAGCCTGACACCAGAGTTTTTAGAAGCATTACTGAATCATCTAAGTTCAAATCTACAGCTAAAGTGCATAATGGCAGCTAAGAGAGCATGATCAGATCAAGCGAAAAGTGGTGGCATCCCCCAAATCAGCCTCTTGCTTTGACACTGAAAGGCCAGCAGGGGTTGTAGAGAGGTGTGTACAGAGGCAGCTAAGATGATGCATTCTATGGCAAGTTCCATATTACTCAAAAATGTAATTAAATATATAGATCTTACATGGCTCAGCTTCTCTCCTCCTCCCCTCAGACATCAGTATATTTCTTGCCTATGCGTTTCATACTTCCTTGTTGATAGATAATGATTGATGGTTTATTCTGGCTTTTGATCAACATTCATATTCTCTTTTCTTTTTAATATTTCTTTGCATGGTTATAAATGATGTCATTTCAATGTCATATTCTATTTTTAATGCAGCTTTGTAACATCTGACTGAAAAAGAAGCTTTTTGGCAAACTCTGTTTCCCTTGCATGAAGGCTTCTAATAGGCTTTGTCATTTCATTCTGCCATAAGCATATCCTCTCATATACACAAAGATGGTGCTATTGAACAATCTCTCTCTTCATTTGGCACGTCCCTTTTTAGAAGGAGATACTAACTCTTCGTGTGAAAAGCAGAGATGCTGTTTATCAAGATATGACTTCTTTGACAAATGTGGTAAAATGGGGGGAACGGAAAGCAGAACTGAATAATGAGGCAGTTATCACATAAAAAAAATCTTTTTATTTTTCATATTGTCAAAGTAAACTTATTTGTCAGAAATGAAGACATCCGTCTGAGTGGTTAGAGGAAGACAAAATGAAAAAAAAAAAAAGACACAAAACAGAATGCCACAACTCCAAGACAGAACCAGATGGAGATATGCATGCTAACAGACATGGAGACAGTTTTGCAGGTCTAATCGCTGAGTGACTTGAAATGGAGCCCTAAGATTTCCTCTGATTTCCTCTCCCTCCTTGGCTCTGTTGCAGCATCTTGTAAATCATTCTCAGTTCACTGAAACAAGCCAGTTGGATTAGCTTGGTTTAGATCATAAACATTTGTAGCACAGACCACCCAGGGAGAGAACAGAGCCAAGGCGAGAGCCTGTGTGAGCGTGCGTGCATGGGTGTGTTTGTGTGTGTGTGCATGTGAAGCCTCCCTCTGAGTTTAGAGGTGGGCACTGCAGAACATACAAAGTCACACATGCACGCGCACACACACACACACATACACACACACTTATACTGTGGTTTGTGTTTGCTCCACTTCCAGGGCCAGTGCTCTGTGGGGCCCTCACCACGGCTATGGAAACTAAAACCGGCACGTTCGCCCAGCCAGTGTCAGAGATGAACGCGCACGCACGCAGTTCAAAGATTAAGACGTCTCACTGTGGCAGTGATGCAGAAATTGTTTTACATTCCTTTGGAGATGCGATTTTTTTTTCTTATAAATTACTGTGAATGTGCTTTAGTTGATTACATGCTAAAAACCTCTTGTTATGTAATGTTTCACGAGATCCATTGTCACCGTCTTATTGGCCCAAAACCCAGAATGCAAATTTGTTCATCATCAGCCTCAAAACCAGCTGCAAAATGTTAAGCGTCAAACAACTGTGATATAAAGTGTGCTTTCCACAAATAATTGTGATGTTTTTTTTTCCAGCTGACATTCAACAGTCTGCGTCACCAGACCTTGAAATCCGTTCCTTTTTACATGAACGCAGTTGGAGTAGTTCTTTTCTTGTTTCTCTCTGCTTTCGGGAGGGCTCTGAGAGCCAAGCTGGTGTCAGAACCAGGAAATATCTGGGTTGGTTTTTGAGAAGCCAGAGTGGGAAAAGCTGGACAACTCCCTGCTGCAGGGTGCTGGCACTTTTCTCTGTAAGATGCTGTCTGAGGGTCTATAATAACTCTCCTGACTGGGCATGTTATCCATTTGCATCGCTCACTGTTGAGCTACATTACTGGCCATTCTTGTCTATCTCTGTGCCACGTTTTCCATTACGAGACCCCATATTTACTTAATTATAAGACAATTCCCTTTTCCTGAAAATAACATTTAAAATAGCTGTGGTCTTCATGAATCTGAGGGGTAGTGCTGGCTCTTCTGAAACCAAGTGCAGCAGCAGCATCAAGTGTTAAAAGTTAAATGACTATGTTTTTCAAAAGCGTGCTGCAAAGGTTAAGGGCTGTCATTGTCGAGTTTGTGAAGGCCTTTCACAATCGTGTCTATACGATAAAGGGTACTGGCTGTACAGGAAGACTGTTTCAGAGATGCATTAGGATGGTAAGATTAATATAGACTTACACAAGGAAAGCGCTTGAGGAAAAGGGAGAATTCAGCAGGAAGAAACGAGAGAGCTTGACCACATCATCTGAACAGCAGCTTGCTGTCTGTGTCTGTGTGTGTCTTTCCTTGGCCACATTCTGTCTGACAGACTGTCTGGGAGGTCCGTTAACCACACAGGGCAAACGTATACAGGCACACACGCACACGCACCTTTATATATATATACTCTACGTCAATAAAAACATAAAATATATTGAACATTATGTACCTTTTGTTTTGAGGTCTTCATTCATCTCAGATCAATCTATTAGAAACCTTGATATTGGTGATAAATACCAGATAATCGCACTACACTGCTGAACCATGTTATACATTATTTTAAAGGCTACAGTGTTATAATCTAGATGTGCAACAAACTGATGAACCACAATGGCATCGTCATTAATTCAAATGTAACACACACACACACACACACACACACACACACACACACACACACACACACACACACACACACACACACAC
>JAVDPK010000858.1:2075526-2087203 GCA_034780415.1 Cichlasoma orientale | reverse complement strand
ACACACACACACACACACACACACACACACACACACACACACACACACACACACACACACACACACACACACCCCTCAGTTGAGCCAGTGCTGTGTCAAATTGATCACTTTATCAGCTGGCTCTGCTCCAGCATGCTTTCTTTTGCATTAGACCATATTTGCAGCAACATGATTGGTACACAGGCTCTGTGATATTTGTGTCACTGAACTGCAAATATATTTGGAACAAGTCTACATACATGATACAGTATAATATCCCCCGTCTGTGCGATGACAAATTACCACCATACTTATTGGCTTAAAAGGATTTGGTTCAAACTACGTAACAGTTCGCTTATTATGAGGTTACAACATTCCCAATCTGGCACTTGAATGCATCACTGCCAAATCCTTTGTTGGATAATATTTGAAGATTTGGGGGAAACTGTGACAATGGAGTTTATAGAAGAGGAAGTAAAAGGAGACTACAGTGCTTTCATGCTTATCTTAGCCTACATCCACTTCATGTTGACTCATTTTCCCTCTAAACTCTGGTTATATAATACAACATGCCACATTTTGTTAGATGCTTTCATACCAATGTATTAGAAGGACTTTTAGCAATGCTCTGGGGATAATTCAGTCTGCCAGTGTGCCAGAGCTGTGCTGGTCAGAAAGTATTCACAATACACCATCTGTTTTCATTCTCTGAAGCATAATTTTGCTGGTTATTTTCTAGATAGTTGACAGTCACTGTAGAGCATGTAGAAACATGTGATATATGTTATGGTAATACATCCATTTTTGATGCAATTTAAACAAAAATTTGTAATTCAGGTTTGTGTCCAAGGGGTAAAAAAGATGGCAAACAAGGAGCTCTCCAAAGCTTTCAACTCTTCCTGAACTAAATCAGGGAAGGACTGGCCATATAGAAAAGGAAGTTTGCCCTCTGGGATGTTGGTGAAGAATGAATGGTTAAGGGTGGTGTGTGTGTGACACAGAGATGACCATGAGAGGCAAGGCTTTAATTGCTGCAGGCAGAGACTTCATTTACTGTAGTCCACATTTGCTCATTTTATTTCTCAAGGCTCAATATACAGCAACTGACTCAGCTGCCTTGTTACACAAGTGTGACCCATTCCAGCAACCCAGACAAAGTAAAGAGGGTAAGCCACCCAACTGGGTAATTAGCAGCCCCTTTTATACCCAGCTGCTGATGAGCCACACCTTGCTAACAATCTGGCAGGAGTATCACACTTTCCCAGAAAGCAATTAGAATATGCAATCAGTTATATATTTACATTTATAATTAAAACAACCACCCATCCATATCCATAAACCCATATCTACAGTAAAACCATATACCCGTACAAAACCCTCCAAAACACCTGAAAAATCCCAAGCAATTCCCCCACCCAGTTTCCTCCTTTGTCTCTCCCGGAACCTTTAAATAGTGTTCAGACCCCTGGGGGGACACATTTGCCTGAACACACCCTGGAAAGACAAAAGAAGAAACAGGTGAGTGATTGCTACACCACAAACCCACTTGCACTGCATCAGCACCCATATTGGCAATCACTACATAAATTCATTACCCACACTCTTCTTAACCACATGACAATTACATTTGCGGCTAACACTGGCTCTTTATTTTACATCCTCTGCTCGCTACACTCAGAGTAGCTGCAAGTGCCTGGAAGACAGAACCACACCAATTATTAAAATTCTCAATAAATAATCAATAAATATGTAAGAGTTCATCATTTTTGAGTATGTTTCTTATGTCAAAAAAGTGCAGAGTGCTAATAAAGGGCAAATGTGTCCCAACATTTAATACCTAAAACCATAATACAAATTATTCTGAACAAGTAAGGAAAAACCTCTTTGTCACAGTGTGAAAAGGTGTAATTGTGTTTTCTTTTAAAACGGCCAATCTGTAAATGTGGACTCAGTTTGAAAGATGCTTAAATACTGAATATGCTGCAAATGCTTTCATGTGCAAATAGACCTCTACCATTATGATTACAAATTACAGCATTACAGACAAACACAGTTAGTAATGATGACTCATTCTGTCATTTGAATGTTACATAAGACATGAATGCGTCTATTTTACTCCATTGACAAGTAATTTAGACGAAGCTTTACAACATGAAATAATAAAAGCCGTGAACGTCCTTCCATTAGTTATGTAATGAAAGAAGAGTGTTGTCAGTTAACGCAAGCATGCACACTCTGGTTATTTGCCAAATACAGACCCGTGCACAAACACAAGGCTGAAGATACTTTCAGTTTACTGTAAAATCTGCAGTCAGTTAATAATTTAAAAACAGCCTAGTGCCAGTACTCAGAATTGATAGTTTGGTGTCAAGAGGAGGAGAATACAATATAGAGCACGATCAAAGAGGTCATGTGAGAAGCTACCCTACATACCTGGATTTGCAGCACTCCGCTGCACAATGCGATTTTTCTTCATTTTCTTTCTTTCATTCTTTCTCTCTCTGTGTACCCTGCCTCTTGCCCTATGGCACCTGGGACAGAGTTCATAAATGAACTAAAATAATTTGTGGAAAGTCAACTCACACATTACTCTAACTAGGTTGACAGTTTTTCTTCCTCTAAGAAAACAGTCCAAAGTAATGTAGGTCTTGAGACATATTACAGGTTTGACATTGCACCTCTACATTATTACCAGACACCTGGATGGACAGTTTTAAGATCTAATAAAGTTTGGTGCACCAGATCTAAATAAGCCCTCTTCTTCCTTGTAAAAAAAATTATAGACAGTATAAAAGGTTAACTTGTGCAACCTGATGTCATTCAGCTGTTTCACAGGCTGCATTTTCAAGGCTCAACTTTGGCATTTTCTTTGCCCTCGTGTTGTTTTTTGGGTGCCAGAAGTGGCAATATTTTGATAAGAGGATGGTATGCTAAGTTATTAGTTAATGCTAGCAAACTTTGTTAATAAGCTGCATTTATAAGCTGTACATTTGCTAGGTAAAAGGCCAATAAAATAGGCTGCTGGAAATTTTACTCAGCAAAATTGAAGCACAAACCTTTTGGATGGTCTGTACCACTCGGCATAGCCATATAATTAAATTAAAACCACCATCACAGTCTTATATAGGGAAATCCTATGTAAAGAATTCATAAAGGCCAAAACCATGTTTGAACCAGGCTGAAAAAATGAATTTCAGTGCTGTAAAGTTGAGCATTTAAACACGGGAGTCTATGGGGATTGCGAGCCTCAAGTGGTGGCTAGAGGAACTGCAGTTGCTGGCCCTTCCACATCGGCCACTTAGTAAAAACCTTGAACATTACCAACAATACAGTTCTACAACAAATCAGAGGGCAGAAGATATACATTGTTTTTAACAGGTAATGCATCAACTGGCGTAATATAGAGCTGAGGAGTAGGTGTTTGTGTTTAGAGTCACAGCAGCACATCACCAACATCAAAACTCTCATCACACAACAGCTCTTAAAATCTCTTTTCCAAACAGATAGAAGCACATACACACATGGATGTTTACAGCTCAGTTTAGGGCGTTTGCGCTGTTTCCCTTCTACTCTCATTGTGTCTCTGCTGCCTTCTGATCTTTGGCATTTTTGACATTCCAACCATCTGCTGGTCTCTCATTTGCCTGGCAGCACCCCAGATGCACTAAACTAAACAGACTGAGGGGTGCCTCAACTTTTATTTCTGGCCAGCTGACTATTCTGCAAAGAAAGAAAAAAAAGAAAGAAAGCTTCTGTATGAGGACTCTGGCAACACTTTCCATTACACAGTGTAAAAGCACAACAGAAAGTGATGCAGTGTGACGATGGTATTTCACTCTGGAGATTTATTTTTGCGGTTTGAACCAAAGACGCACAAAGTTACCCACAGACAGAATTGTTTTCTTACACAAGATAAATATCTGAAAGTGAGAGTCAATGGGGGTGGAGTTAGGCTAAAGGGACAACAAATAGCTGAATATCACTTTTAATGGGCCGCCACTACACAAACAAAAACTACAACAAAGGAGCGATGAGCAATCAAATGGTGTCGTATCGTCAGAGTTTTTCCACAGAAAAAGGTTATGTTTGTTTCCTCGCTGGTTTGTAAAAGGTGAAATGCGATGCTGTGGTGGAAGAGACAGGATGTTAGAAGGTCATCGGTGGTTTTGCCATGTCTGACTCTCACCCCACAGCTGCTTTTATGTTTTCTGTCACTTTCTGTTACATTCTTATACATCTGGATTTTTTTTCTCTTTTTTTTAGTTAGAAAAATGCCAGAGTTTTTTTTTTTTAATTATTATAAATATCCTCAAAACCAAGTAAACTGTGTTGGGACAGATATGTAGCTTTACTCATTGACTCTCATCCTTCAGCATGACTGACAAGAGTTTCAAATCTTAAAAGAAAAAAGACATTTCTGGGCACTGCTACTGCTTGATCCTTTCATGTTAGACTGAAGGCAGGCCTGATGCTACAGTGACTCATCTTGAAGGACAAAATGATAAGTCAGTGGCTGCCAGTAGCACAAAAATACATTTAAAAGCATTACACAGAAAGAGCTAGCAACCAGCCAATTTATGCAGCGGAGCATTTAGATATTAGCTAGCACCTATTTTGCTCAAGAGTTAGCGCTCTGTACCCCATAGCGAGAGCGGCCGGCCAATGAGCTTCTACTGTTGTTTGTTTATAAAAGCATTTTTGTACACACAATATTTTAAGATATTTTAATAATATCAATGCTTAGCGATAAATCGGGAATAAATCGGATATGTGACTATTAAATATTTTGCGATATTTTACTTTTTTTTTTTTTCACTGGTAAGTCCTGTTTTGCCGCTGTTAGCTGCTGTTAGCCGGCATTCTGGAAATTTAACGACTTGGACACTGAGCGAACAAAGTCTCACACTGTACAATGTGAGAATGTAATCAAACTGTTCATCGGGGGGGAAAGTGTGATTTTTAGGACATTTGACCCTAATATTAGCTGGCATAACGTTAGCTTACAACCAGCTGTTGTTGCTGTTTAGCTGCTGGTCACATGTCTAAACTGCTGACAATCAGTAATTGTGACAATAAGAGAAATAAATAACCTTTATATATGTTTTCATATGATGGAGTCCAGACTTCAGTTCAGGAGGTGAGGCTTGAGTAGAGGAGGAGGAGGAGGAGGTGGAGATGAGGGAGGAGAGAGCAGTGGTAGAGGAGGCAGATGAAAAAGAGAGGAGGATAAAGTGATAACAATGAGACATGAAACTTATAATTGACAGCTTTAAGCTATATTTAGGTGTTTAGAGTGTTCATCAGTTTTCCTCTTTCTTTGAGAATTCTCAGGAATCTTGAACATTCTAATAGAATTCTATTGGGGTACAGAGGGTTAATGGAAACCCAAAGAGAACTCAAAAGAGAGTAAAAGGTGATCTTACTCACTGTTACAATGTCTAGGTACATTGTTGCCCTTGCTGGTCGGTGCCAGAAATACTAGTCAGTTAAATGTGTTACTCGTATTTTATTCATATACAGCAGTTTCCACCAGCCACTAACAGTAAAGGAGATAAAAGCCATCCTAACCAGCGCTGTTCTGCAATACTTTGATGTAAAAAAAAAAAAAGAAAGAAAGAAGGGCAGCCGTAGGTTGGCTTTGTTAGAATAAAATGGAACAAACCAAGCAACCAAAGTGCAAACACATTCTGCACCAGGATGCGGATGCTAGCATGAAAGAAACCATGGCTACAGCTACTAGTGCTGCTGAGGTTGATCAGACTCTGCAAACTAATCTGACACCTTGCGTGCGACATTTAAAACATGATTTGATCAACGAGAAATGAGATTAACAGTTTCATATAGCTCCTAAAATACACACTAAATATTTGTTTGGCCAATGCTTATCTTTGCACATTTAAAGTGTGCTCAGTTTTTAATGTTTCCTGAGGGTTTTCTGTCTTTTGGACTGGTCCACCAGTTTATTTTTTTCCCCTTATTTAAATAAGTACCAAATTAGTCACAAGGAACATCCGTAGATTTTACATTTTGCTGGCTGGAAGTACGATTTCCAGCAAGCATTTGTTACTCTGTGGGTATTCAAATTTTAAGGTTTAGTAAAGTTTCAACAAATGCAGCTTAAAATAAGGTAAACTTTATATTGAATTATGTTTTAAATGTAACAATTTCAATAAAAAGGCCCATACATTCAGATTTACCTCATATTTCTTGCTTAATTTAGTATTCCAGTGGGTATTTCTTACAAAAAAACACAAGTCAGAGTTTTAGTAAGCATTCATTTGCATACAGTAAAACAGATCATGTTATCTCTGACTAATCTGATTATTTTGTCAGGTAATTGTTGCTAGCAAGGAATTCAAAGGTCAGTTTTCAGGGGAGTTTTTACACAGCAATATTTAAATGGTCCATGTTAAACAGTGACAACTTCCAGACATATTCTGACTAACGCAAACAAACACATGCACACACCTTTGCACATTTGCTAAACCCAACCACAGAAGTATCAGACGGGGCAAAGTCTGACTTCCTCTGTTCTGTTGCAACACGTGGCAGACACCAAGATTCCTGCTTTTGAAATGTCATATATTTGTCCATATCTGATTGAGACCTCTTTCTGACTGCTTACATGACATGAGTGTGACTGAAGAAAGAGAAAGTAAGAAGAAGTGAGTGAGCAAAACAGAGAAAATTTGGAGCAAAACAACGCATCCGATTTACAAGAATGACTTACTATGGTGTGCAATGTATGAGTGTGAGAGGCAAGAAGATACACAGACAAAGATAACGTGGAGGAGGGAGAGGAAGAAAGGGAGGGGAAATAAAGGACTGGGGTTTCCTAGCGTCTCTTTTATGCAGTCTAATTAAGGTAATGACGCAGGTACAGGAGATGTGATACCACGCACATGTGCACACACAGCCTCTTACATGCTCGCACACTGTACTGTGCAAGTGCTCCAGGCATTTCGCAAACAACCCACACTGTCTTCTCCTTGCCTTTGAGCAGGTTTCCTCACATCTCTCTGTGTCATTGTTTCTAAAATGTTCTTTCTTTCTGTCTTATGTCCCAATCTTCACTTTCCTTCTTTTTCTTAGTCATTATTACCTGCTCCTTTTCATCCTTCCACCTTCTTTTCTCTATCTTTTTTTTAATCTTTTACCCAGCCAACCTTCTACAAAAGCACTTTCAGTAAATGGACTGTGTATATGTACATGTGTGTCTGTCTTCCTATGCAGTTTATTTTATCCTGAGCTGCTAAAAGGTTGTTGCAGATGAACAAACATGTTTTTTTTTTTATGAGAACAAGGAGGAAATTATACACATGCTTAAACAGTATAAGACAGTATTTGTATGACCAAGAATTACACAATAGATTTAATGTTTTATCCATTATGACCCAAAATGAATGACTGAGCCCATAAACTCATCAGGAAAATGTTTACAGAGGTCAAGACTGAAAGCCATTTTCCATAGACATCTATAGGACCCACACTCTTCTTGCAACCACAGCTATCACAATCTGGTGGCCTTCAGACAGAATGCAGGTTCAAGGCACTTGGGCATTGGCTTCATTTTTCCTAGCTGGAAGCCATGAACATGTTTTATACTGTCTTGTTACCCTAGCTAGCAAGCTAGCAGGGTTAGCTAGGTGCATCGACAAAATCATTATTAACAGTGGATTTATTGTGGATTATAATAAAGATATAATTACTGAAAAGTGAACGTTGGTACCTGCACGTACACACCATGCTACAGTTCATCACATTTTCTCTAAGGTCTTGAAATTGGAGACTTTGAACATGTTTACTGAGGTTATAAATCCTTGTTGCATCCTTCAGACTGTGTCACCTCATCGGATCTGTTTGTACCATCTATTTTTCAGAAAACCTCTTAATTAAATAGCAACTCTAACTTGATAAGGCAGACTTGCCATCCTTTACCTTTTGGTCACACATGGATGAAGTGTTACTGGGGACATTAGCATCTAGTTTGATATTCTGGGTCTTTTTATTTTTAGCCTCTTCAAAACCAGATGTGGATAAATGTCTAAGGACTACAGTGTTAATCAGAACATCCCAGACGAAATTACAATAAACCACTGTGCATGTCTTCCAGGCCCAATCGGTGTTTGATTAGCAAAGTATTTGCAGAGAGAAAAAAAAAAGCAGCATTCAGCTTTAAATTCTTACAGCAGCATAAACATAAGAACATAAACATGAAAAGTGCTATAGGAACATCAAACAACAAATGCTGGAGCATTTCTTTGACTAGAAAATAATGAACAAACTGCTTTTGTGTATTTCTGAAATGATGTTGAAGATCCACTGTTTGACATACCACAAAATCAGCTTTTTTTTTTCCAAAGGTGGATCATTTTGAGGTGAATAAGAGGATGACAGACAGGTCATGTTCTTTGCATGCGAGATTATGGGTTGGACGTGCAATGGCAATGGAGCGCAGAGGCTGTTATCAGTGTGTGCAGTGCTGGAACATGCTGGGTTACCAAACAGCGTGTGTTGTTGCTGCTGTTTTGGGTGTGCCGCCAATGAATGGTTTTTGTGGTAGGCCTCGTACTCTTGCTCACAGCATTCACTGTTCCCAGCTGAGTAGTTAAGAGGAATCTGATTACAACATGCAGCATTATTATGACATCTACACTGTAGTAATTTTCAGTGTGTCAGTGATTCAGATTTGTTGGCTTCTTAAAACTGGTGGATGTTCTTTAAAAAAAATAAAAAATAATCTATCTCAAATAAAAAAAAAGAAAATGAGACACCTTATATCACATATTACACGACTGTAAAATAATAATCATTTGTCTGTGATACAACACCTTACCTGTTACCCCTGTAATCCCTGCCTTTTTCCGGCAGTCTATTCTTACAGGGCTAGACACGGCAGATTATGTATTTGCGTACGAAGCTCAGTAATCACACACAAAACGTCTTTGTTTTCTCCCTAAAATCCCTTTATGTAACTATAATGCATTAGTCCAAATCTCTTACGCTCTCTCTCTCACACACGCTGCTCTCTTATCACCCTGAAAACTAGTTTCTACCTGCCAAAATAGACTACTGGCTCTCTGACAGCATTGTCTTACACTACTTGGAAGGAACACATTGAGTAGTCTGCTGCCCTGATAAAATCTGAGCAATAAAACACAGCCCCGGTAATATTATACTGTTGCACATATTGTAATTCATTGTAGTTCAAGAGCAATATTTGGATATTTATGTTGTAAAACAGTGTGAGCGAGAAAGGGTATTTCCAGTTTATCTTTAAGGAAACAGATATGAGAACATATAATGGGAAGTCATGAAGAATCATAGAAATATGAAACTGCTCAGAGGTTTAAATTCAGCTTTGATGGAGGGCAAATCTTAGATGTGAGGTTTTCAGGTGTGTGAAGGTCATGCTAGATTAGGAGCCTATTGCTGCAGGAAATGTGTTATTTTTGTTATAAACAGCAGCTGATGGCTTGTGTGAGCCCGTGTTATATGGAGTGATTTTGATTGGAGGCCAACAGAGGGCGTCTACAAAGAATTGGGGATCACTGCTTAGTTAATCTCTTGGATTTGATTAGGAAACTCTGGCCTTTCTTACTGTGGCAGACTGTCATACGCTTTATTGCCAAAAGTATTCACTCGTCCATCCAAATCATTGAATTCAGGTGTTCCAATCACTTCCATGGCCACAGGTGTATAAACCAAACACCTGGGCATGCAGACTGCTTCTGCAAACATTTGTGAAAGAATGGGTCGCTCTCAGGAGCTCAGTGAATTCCAGCGTGGTACACTGGGAGGATGTCTCCTGTATAACAAGTCTATTTGTGAAATTTCCCCACTACTACCCACTACTACCACAGTCAACTGTAAGTGGTATTATGGCAAAGTGGAAGCGATTGGGAATGACAGCAACTCAGCCATAAAGTGGTAAGCCAGTATCACAGAGTGGGGTCAGTGGATGCTGAGGTGCATAGTGCGCAGAGATCAGCAACTTTCTGCAGAGTCACAGACCTCCAAACTTGATGTGGCCTTCAGATTAGCTCATGAACAGCGCACAGAGAGCTTCATGGAACGGGTTTCCATGGCTGAGCGGCTGCATCCAAGCCTTACATCACCAAGCGCCGGATGCAGTGGCGTAAAGAACACCACCACTGGACTCTAGAGCAGTGGAGACGTAACATTATAAATATAAAGATGGTTTTAAGACTTCTTGAAGAACATCCAATTTCTTTGCCTTGAGAAACTCTTGGGTTGCTTTTGCAGTATGCGTTAGGCCATTATTTACACTGTGAATTACCATCCCATCAATTTTGCAGCATTTGGCTGAATCTGAGCAGAGAGTAAAGCCCTGTACGCTTCAGAATTCATCCTGCTACTCCTGCAGTCACATCATCAATAATCGCTAGTGGCCCAGTCCCACTGTCAGCCATACACTGCATGCCCATGCCACACATTTCTCTTCCCATCATCTGGTACAAGTTCATACAGGTTTCATCTGTCCAAATAACTTTTTTCAGAAATTGTCAGACTCTTTTAGATATTTTCTGGCAAATTCGAATCTGTCCTTCCTGTTTTTGAGTGTAACCAGTGGTTTGCACCTTGTTATAAACGCTGAATTTCCATTTATGAAGGCATCTATTGCTTGTAGATTTTGACAATGATATGCATACCTCCTTGAATATGTTCTTGACATATAAATTAGATGATGTGAAGGGGTTTTTCTTAACCAAGGAACGAGTTCTGCAATCATCCAGTTTTAGATGTCTTCTGTGGTCATTCAGGCCTTTTGGTTCTGCTGATTTGACCAGTTCGTTTCTTCTTTTTAAGAATGACACAGATTGTTGATTTGGACACTCCTAAAGTTTTTGCTGTCTCTCTGATTGGTTTATTCATTTTTTCCATCCTAATGATGCCCCCCTTTACTTGCATCAACATCTTTTAGGACCTCTTATGGAGAATTCAAGGCAAATGGACGTTCAGTACTTGGAATCAACTCCAGATCTTTTTTCTGATTAGTGTCATTAAATAAAAAAGGAGCAGGCCTCACCTGGACAGTTTGTCAGTCAATTATCCAATTATTTTTATGGCTCTGAAAATGGGCACTATATATATATTGGCTGTAATTTCTAAACAGTTAAGGCAATAGTTTGTTAAACCTCTTAGATTAAAGCTGAAACTCAATTACATATTGATTGTTTGAATTAAAATCCACTGTGGTGGCGTGCACAGTCAAAATGACAAAAAATGGTGTCATTGCCCTAAAATGTATGGACCTAGGTATAATTACAACAACAACAAAAGTGTGCATTTCAAATGAACATCTACTCATTGTGATCAAAGACACACAACAGCATTTCAGCTCCACTAATAGAAACAAATGGGTAAATAAGTCTGTGACAGGTACGCAGCTTTCTGTGAGAGATACAAAAATCTGCTAGAATTACAAGTAGGAATAGTGCCGTATATGCACCAGCGCTCCATTATACACACATGCACAAGTGGAGCTCTCATGTTCAAACAAGCTTGGGCATCATCACAACACACTTTAAATACACCAGACAAGGACACGAGTGGTGTCTGCATTTAAAACAGCCATATCCCTTAGAAGTGTGCCAGAGAGCGCGAGAGAGAACAGTGGAGATTAAACGAGTGAAAAGGAGCTTCCCTCCTCCCTCTACACACACGCACACGCACA
>JAVDPK010000858.1:2063639-2075426 GCA_034780415.1 Cichlasoma orientale | reverse complement strand
ACACACACACACACACACACACACACACACACACACACACACACACACACACACACACACACACACACACAAAACCCTGAGCCCTGACCTTTGAAGGAAGGCAACAGATGGTTCTTTTTTCTTTGACCAGGTCCTCGCTGACAGCTGTCCAGAATATAGAGAGGTAACATGGGGTGTGTATGTACGGGCCGGGGGGTGCAGGGAGATGGTCAAAGGTCAACCGTTCCCTAGAAAAACGAACTGAAGCACACACACAAATTTATATAGATGTGTACAAAGCGCACACGTGCAGGAGCTCGCGCTTAATCTTGCATTCATGCAGGCCCATCCATATTCATTAATGTTTCTGTCTGCCTTTCTCTGCCTGTCTGTCCATCTGCCTTCCTCCTTGACCTGTCACCGTTTCTCCCTCTAATCAGGCTATTGTTTTGTCTCAAATTAATCTGATTCCGCTGCCCTCATCAGCTCAAAGAGAGCTCAGGGAGACAACAAAGCCCTGCTGATAATCACATTTGAGCACTGTAACTGCAGTTACGTGTGTTGTTCCTTGCAGGTCCGTCCTCTAATTCAAGATGCACAGTGGTTCCCCGCCATGTGCGGGCTTCCCCCTTCCCTCCTTGTCTGGACATGTCTGAGCATGTTTGAGAGAGAGAGGGAGAGGGAGCAAGCGAGATGAAAGAAAGTGCCTTTAACACTTAGAGATAAGTTGTTCTCAGACTGCTCAATGCTTTGTTGTCAACATTTTCATGTGGGATTTTTTAAAGTCTTTTTTGGAGAATTCAGCCCGATTGTTTTTTTTGTTTTGTTTTGTTTTTTTGAGGTTGCAAAGTCCTCGAAGTTCACAACTGTCAGCGACTTCAGGAAACAATGTGGCAATAATTCATGTTAATTCATACCACCAAACTTGATGTTTGGTTTCTTGAACACTTAAATGTTGAAGCGCTGGTTAATGAGTGCTGAAGTCTTTGAAGCAGAGCATAAAAAAAACTGAAAGCCAGAACCAGCACTCTGCTTTTCCTGTCAGACATGTGGTCTTGAATGAGGATAATTAAGGCCACTGGTTTCTTCAAAATCTGCTGTTACAACAGGAGCAGAAGTTCTCTCAAAGAAACCAGAAGTTATAAAAGATTTCCAATTGTTTCTGTAAACGTAAAAAAGTTACAATTTTTTATAATGTGGTAGTAAGTAAAAATGTAAGAAGTATTGAGCGACCAGGCTTTTTTTTTTTTTTTTTTTTTTTAAAGTGGTCTTGAGCAATTGTTCTCCAGGATTTCTGAAGGTCTTTTTTTTAAGTTTTTCTTTGTACCTTTTCACTTGATTTCATGTGACATATCTCGGCATGGTGTGCAGTGTGTAAAAGAATCTGAGGAAACTGAAAAAACGATGCAAGACTTTTGCTCAGTGCAGTAAATTGATTGTTGAACCTGCATGTAATAGAACATCATCATCCTCAAAGCTGCATCATTGGAGGACTTCTGTGGATTTTATTTGTGAAGTTCATACCGTCTTCCACTGGCCAATGAAAAACAAGCTTAAGGGAACATCTGCTGAATTCTTATAAACTGGGGTATTTTCAACATGTGTTCTCAGGAATGAAAGTAAAATAAAAGCAATCACAAAATTATATTTTTGTAAATTCTGCTTTTGTTTCACTTTTCGAAATACAGTTCAGGCTATACCACTTCCTGTTTCTGTTTTTGCCTTTTGTCTAATTCAAATACAGCAGTGTAGGTTATGGGTAAACTTTCCATCTTGTGTTACTAGGCAATCAACTCTCAAACAGGAAAAAGCACCAAAAGTGCGTGCTTCAAGTTTCTTGTTTTGGTTGTTTGTTTTTCAACACTTGTGTTTCATAAATCACTATTTTTCACACCAACAATGTAATAGTTGATCAGATTGCAAAAAATATTATGGCTGTTGTGGCATTAGTCAGTTATAGCTTTCCAAAATTTGGAGGTTTTATACAGTGTAACTGTGTGGTTTAGTGTCACTACACTCCAAATAAAAAAATAATAATTTTTTTTTCAGTAATAACTGGCAGCTTATTTTGCAAGAAAGTTCTGATTAAGCCACACAAACCACAAATAAGAAAAGATTAGCACATTGCTTGAAAAGCTGGTTTTCACACTGTTAGAGACGTAAATAGAGTAAAATATCAGTTTGGTGTTTATGTTGCTTTGTTGTATTTTAAAGGACATCTTCAGACCACCGTACTACCGTACTACCACCGTACCATTGCAACCCTGCAGCCACCACACTCCTAAAGTGGGCACAAAAGATCTGGAACACCACTCCTATTAAATGTGAAATATGGTCACAGTCTTTTTGTCCCTTACTTATGGCATTGAAAGTAATGGCATTCCTGAATATTATAATGTCCCAATGAACCTGATCTTTGACCTTCATTTTGTCCTATGAGATTTTAGTGCAAAATTCTGTCATAATTACTGCATGAATTCTTGAGTTATGGCCAAAACTGTGTTTAGTACTCATAGTGACCTTTAGCCTCTGACCATTTAATTCTCAGCTCATTCATGAGGCCAAATGAGCATTGTGCCAGATATAATAAATTCCCCCTAGATGGTCTACATACATTGTGTTAACAATAATGGGACAAATACAAACAGACCTACAGGCGGTTAAAACTCAAGCAGGTGCACAAATATTTGCCAGATTGTTTTACTATTTTTTTCAGGGTGTTCTTCTGTTCCAAGTGTCTAAATCCATCCATTACACCCTGGACCGGTCGCCAGTCTGTCGCAGGGCTAACACAGAGAGACAGACAACCATTCGCATTCACATTCACATCTATGGGCAATTTAGCATCACCAATTAACCCTAATCAAGTGTCTAAATAATAATAGTAATGTAAAAAGTAATTAAAGCTTACCCAGGCAGGCATTATTTATATCTGCACAGCTGTTTCAGTGACTACCGACTTGTTTAGTTAATGTGAGCAAGTTTATGTGTTTATGTAATAATGCAGGTATGTGCTTGTGTCTGTGGATGCATTTCATTGGTGTGTGTTTTGTGGGTGTGAGGGAAAGTGAGTTTGATCTCAGAACTGGATTTTAATTTAAGGGCACATAATAACACCAGCAGAGTTACCATCCATCCATCCATCCATCCATCCATCCATCCATCCATCCATCCATCCATCCATCCATCCATCCATCCATCCATCCACCCATCCATCCATCCTTTTTCTTCCGCTTATCCAGGGCAGGGTTGCAGGGGCAGCAGGCTAAGCAGAGAAACCCAGACCTCCCTCTCCCCAGCCCCCTCCTCCACCTTACCCGGGGTATCACCAAGGCATTCCCAGGCCAGCCAAAAGATACAATCTCTCCAATATGTCCTGGGTCTGTCCCAGGGCCTCCTCTTGGTATGACATGCCCAGAACACCTCACCCAAGAGGTGCCTCAGTTGAAGTGCGCAGCACCCCACCCGCACTGTACACCTTGTGAGTAGAGCACTGCTTTCCCCTCCTGAGTTGCCTGACTGTTTGAATTGCTTCGAGGTAGTCTGAATGTCTTTTTCCATGGTCTCACTGAACTCCTCCCACACCTGAGTTTTTGTTTCAGGAACAGACCAAGTTGTGTACCACTTGGCCTGCCGGTACCCATCAGCTGCCTCCAAAGTCCCACAGGCTAACCAAGCCCAACAGGGGTCCTTCTTCTCCTTCTTCAGTTCTTGCTGTCATTGCCCAGAGCATTGAAATCTCAGAGTAGGACAACGGATTCACAAGATGGAGTACCCTCAAGCACCCCACACAGCGTCTCCAGGAAGGTTGGGTACTCTGAACTGTAATTCGCTGCATAGGCGCAAACAACAAGGAAACAACCCTCTCGTGCACCGGTGAAGACTCCAACATACAGGAAGCAAGGAGAGGGGATACAAGGATACCCAGCCCAGCCCACCGCCTCTCACCAAGCGCAACATCAGACTGGAGCACAGGCCAGCCTCTCTCCAGGAGACTGGTTTCAGAGCTCAGGCCATGCGTTGAGGTGAGCCCATCTTTATCTAGCTGGTATCTCTCAGCCTCATGCACTAGCTCAGGCTGCTTCCCCACCAGAGAGGTGTCATCCCACATCCCAATAACCAACCTCGATAACCAGAGATTGGTCTGCCAGGGCCACCGCCTGACGCACATTGCACTCAACCCCTACAACGTCTCCTGTTGGTGGTTGGCCTACAGGAGGGCAGGCCACAGCAATGCATTGATATTTCTGCTGAGAAGAGCTGCAACCTCTGCATCTGAAAAGATAAAAGCTGATAATGCGCAACTACAACTTTAAGAAAAAGGAAAACGTTTCTGTCAAGTGACTTTAAATGTCACTGATATTGCTATATTAAGGTTTTATCACAGTCTCAAAAAATATAGTGCTTTTTTTTGTTAAAATCAATTTATGATTTGAATAACCCAGCTAATGTTCTGCCCTGTCTCACAACTGTTGCAACTTGTTTTCGGTTTCGTTTTCACATTTGATTTCTGATGTCTGCAGATTCTCAGATTCAGGTTTATAAGCTCACTCATGAACTCAATACCATCTGCAGCTCCTTTACTAGAGAAATACTCATGCATAAATAAAGGGAAAAGTTGTTAATATTTATGTTTTGTTCTTTTTTTAACTTCACTTCTGTTTCTGTCACTTCGTAAAAGCAAGCATACTTTTCAATTTCAGCTATGCTTTTCAATCCAGTTTTGTTTCAGGATGATTCAAAGTTCTTCCCTCTAATAGAAGCCCTTTTACAGATTATCACTCAACCATACAGGCATGGGATGCCAACTTGTTTGCTTTGTTTTTCCTTTATCTAATGTATTTTACTGACTTGTGTGAGACAAGCAGAATGTATTGATTGGCCTTGATCCTTTGTTAACCCCTTTCCCCAACCTGGAAATCGATATCAGTCCCAGCAACTGAAGCAAACAGAGATAAATGGGATATGTGTTGTGATTAGTGTACCCTTTGAAGAATTAGTTAATATTAAAAGCAGAGGGGGGAAAAAACGTTTCCCCCTGGGACACCTTTTATTTAAACAGCTGGTTTCTTACATACAGTGTTGAGTAAATCGACTCTTTAAAGTCTGGGAGGCTGGGATTCACATGAATAACCAGCAGAGAGAAACAATAATCACACATAAATCTCTTGGTATGGAAGACGGGAGCAACAGATGGTAAACTACAGACTGCTCTCTTATGGCACAAAATAAAGACAATTTATATATCCAACACACACACACACACACACACACACACACACACACACACACACAACTGACAGTTTTCCTCATTCTTCAGTCAACAAAACCCAAAACAAAAAATGCCAAAAAAAAAAAAATTGTCTTCTTTAATGGTTTATTTCTGCTCAATAAAAAAAAAACAATGTCCAACTTCAAAGCAGTAATTCTGCTTGACTAAATGTTTTATGCAAACATTAAGGGGAAAATTTTAAAGTAGCACACATGGCTCAAACGATACAAGAGCCTATTTTGCAAACTGCTTAGACATAACAGCTGGTTTGGTTGTGCATCAACACATTCCTCGGGCTCTCCCCCCCTCTATCTTGTCTTCTTAGGCAGACTAAAAGGACAGGTGTGAGATTATTCCCTCCGCACATGCACGCAACCGGCACTGGGATTTCAATAATGTCATTCACTGGATCTGAATGGGAGTCAGTAGGGGCTCTGTCCTTTGCTTCTGGTTGACAGACGAGCAGCCGTGTTTTTGTGCTGAGCCCAGGGGCCCCGAATCACTCAGCGGAGAGGAGGTGGAGGAAAACGGTTGGTGGGTTTATGGGGGGGGGGGGGTAGCAGTAGCGATCACCAGAGCCTGTAGTCACTCAATGAAGACAAGAGAAAGAGAAGGAGAGGGAGGAGACAAAGGAGCTGTAGTAGTGATGGTTTCTAGGGCTGCAATAGTGGCAGCCGCCGAGGCTTAAGGTCATGTGTCAAGTCAGCACTTTCTGCTTTCATCATAGCAGATGGAGTTTTGGTGTGCCTCTGTTTTTTTTTTCAGCTCTTTGTTTCTGCTATGAATCCATTTTCTACTCTTTATTGTGCACTCTATGTACGTACTGCTAGTCTACTTAATGTCAGATAGTTTGCTCGCATCCATAATATACTGTATGTCTATATGTGCACTTGTATCTGCGTGTGCTAGTGCATGTAGGACAGGGCGGGGGGCTGTGGCTGATCCCACCTGCTGAGCTAGGACCTTTCATAGCCCAGCAGTGTTGACTTGCCTCAACGCCCCAAAGCTGCTGCTCCTGCGGCCCGCCTGCTTCTTTCAATTATCTTTTTTTTTTCTATAAGTTGTAGCTACAATAAACCCTGCTCTTAGCAGCCTTCCGGGGGTTACATGAATATTAATACATGGCACACGCAACTGCTGCCAGTTGAGCTGCTCAGTGCACCCCCCATTACAAAGCTTAGCCTCGTTTTACCAAATCCTTTGCAGCTTAAAGAGCAGCCACCTATAGTTTAAAGGATAGTCTATTGAAATCAGCCACAGTAGCCGCCAATGCTTTTTGGAGACAATCTTTAATGAACTGAAGCTGACATGAACATGAACACATTGCCAGCTACTAGAAATACTTTTGTCAAATTTTCCCACAATAGTTACTTTTTTTTGGGAACGGTTGATTTCTTTAACAGTTAGAATAGAACTTGAATAATATTCTTCGTCACTGTGGTAAGTATAAAGCTGGAGGAGTGGAGATAGGGCAACTGCCAGCTTGGCACAGTCCTACAGTAGTCAAATCAGCCTATCTGCTTGTTAAGTCAGACACTGTTAGGAGGACATTGTTACGAGTCATGAAAAGGAGGATTTACAAGGTTTATGAGAGAAGTTGGCAGGACGTTAGCGAGCTAGTTTCTGCCTAAAGGTATTAAAACCTCTTCTGACTGAAGTATTTCTAAAAAGCTCAAACACCATAACTTCAGTAAAGAAAGACAGAAAACAAACTAGCAGCGATGTTTGGAGGGTTACTGAAATTGGGTTAGCCGACATATATAAACATGTGCACAGGAAAGATGCAAAATTAAAGTTAAATAATAAAAATTCATATTGAGAGTCCAACGCCGTCATATGACAGGAAGAAGATGCCAAAAACGGACCAAACTTCAGCTAAGAGAGTGTCTGAGATGATTTAGTCACAAGGTTAATCATTAATATGCTGCTGTGTGGTTTGGATTACTCACTATGAAAAGTCCTAAGACTAAGCTTAATGTCCATACTCAAATCTTAGCCTGCCTGAGAGTGATTCTTTGCTGAAGCATTCAAATATTTGGTGTCCAGGACACCGTGAGCCCATGAGCTGATGGCATTGCACGGCATTGCAACATGTTAAAAATACGACAGCCTCAGTCAAAACAGTAGATGCTCGAGGATGAGGATGAGGATGAAGACACTTAAAGCTCTTTAACAAACCAATTCTAGCTCTGAACTCACAGCCTTCTGTAAAACCACAAGATGTACATTTGCAATAATGGACATGTGAACTTAAATAACTCGCACATCCACACTGACATCATCAGCACCATTTACACTGCTGGCAATCTTAGTAAATTATATCTGTAAATATAATCTGAGCACAGGAATTCACAGAACGAGGTGAGTCATCTCGCAGGGAATGACGAAAAGCAACAAAACACACCAGCCGCAGAGATTTCTCATAGCAGAGATTGTTTTATGGAAGATATGAAATATTTTAAATTATATTTTAAGTGTGACTGTGTCAGAGTTTGTCTTACTCTGAGAGGTTTACTAAAGAAAATACAATGCCTGACTAGGACTCAGCCATCATTCGTGCACTTGTGCATGTACGGTATATTCATTTACAGCTTCTAATAAGTGGTGCTCAAGGTTCTAAAATGTCTTTTATCTTAACAAGGCCAAGGCCTATTGTTTGTGATCATGGTTGGCTTTTCTCTTTTCCAGCATAAAAAGGACAGCACTCATTGGACTGAAGATGGACTGACCAATACTCAGAACAATAGGAAAGTCCAAGGAAGAGAATTGTAGATTTACACAAGTTTTGAAGGTCTCAGCCAGCATCTGCCACACCAGCATCACTGTCCACACTGAAGCAAGTTTAACATCGCCGTAGACTTTAAGGGTGCCGACCGAGAATTGCATCTTCAAGCTCCGCCCTCTTCTGCCCACATAGACAAGCCAACTGCCTCCTGGAGAAAAGCTGCACGGTTACACAAGAGACAAAGATTGAGCAATTTGGCAACAATGACAAGAAGTACGTTTAGAGGAGTAAAGGTGAGGCTTTCAAACCTAAGAACAGTGTCAAGCATGGTGGTGGTAGCATCATGCTCTGAGACCATTGTGCTGCCAGTGGTGCTGCTACACTGCACAAAGTGGATGGAATAATGAAGGACTGCCTCCAGCCAGAATTGTGCCAGAAGCTTATTGATGAGCTTTCCACTTTAAGAGTGAAGTAAACTGAGCCTGTTAATGGTTCACTAATGTCCATTACGAGACAGTTCAAACTATAAAATAACAGCAGTTAAATAAGGCTTTAGGTTAGCATTCACTCTGAACTGACTTTAGCACAGGACACAATATGATTTACATAATTCAAGCATGAATGACAGTGGGGATGACAGGTGTAGCAGTGTCCCTGTTACGTTGGCTGATCATGTCTGAGCTGTGAGATCATGCCACTCTCTTTTTCTTTCCTATGTTTCGCCCTCTGTTTGGTATTCTGCTGCTTCTGTTCTAAGAGAAACTGCTGCATTCCCAGTCCAGTTTGCAGGAGAAATAAGGGAGAGAAGAAAAGCTCATGTGAGGGAGGGAGTGCATGAATGAAAGAAAATTCAGGGGTGTGTAAATGTCAAAGCGAGACAGGCGGGGAAAAGGTAAAAGTGAAGCAGCAAGGCAATAACAATGAAAGCATATTGAAGGAAACAAGAAACAGAGGAACCGGAGGAACAGCGAAACCGAGACAGAAGAGTTCAAAAAGGAAGGCTGGATGGCAGAAAATGGTGCAGCACGGCCTCTGATTATTCACCACAGCAGAACCTTTGGGAACTGCACTGTCTGTGTCTGAATGCATCAACGGTCAGCTGGCTGGGTGTGTAAAGGAAGCTATTAAATGTGTTAATAGCTTTAATAGCTATTAAGAGAAGACAATACTCTTTCAGGTTTTTTCCTCTCTCTCAGTTTCACTTGGCATGACATCCTCTGAGCTGAAAGAGGCATTGTGCCCCCTGTTATACTGTACTACTCTATCATTCATATAATCTTTCATTCTCTCTCCTGTTCAAAACAAAGGTACTGAAACAGACATTTTAAATCTGACTGATGTCAGAAGGAAACAACGCTGATCTCAGTTTAGTTTGTAATGCACAGTTCTCTGATCTGAAATGTACAAACATTCACAAAAGCCTTCAAAGAGATGCTTCTGTGCATAAATACCTGCTCATTCAGCTATGCAAGGACATAACCCTGGCTATTTATTTAGACCCGGGGGAGACACGCTGTTGCACTATCACCAGTAAAGAAATGCATATTGACAGTCATGAATCACTGTAAACCAATTTTCCTCCTGTGTAGGGCCGCTCTGATAACAAATGCATGACGTATTCCATCTGGAGCTTGTATTGATTACATGAGTGCCTCTCTCCCAGACTATTGATCTGGGTGAAGAGCCTTGTGGCTTTACTAAAGCACACAAAATCTTCTATTCAATTAATATTTGGATCATAAGTTTCACGTTAATGTGACAGTGATTGATACTTTTAGGACAACTGATCAAATGATCATGAATAAAATGTAAATAATCAAAGGATTTCAGTGTGTTTTTAATTTGTAGGGATAAATGAGGATGAGGGAAACGTCTCGACACCGTGCAGAGAACACTGCTTCATAACTTGAAGGCAAAATGCAGCAATAATGTGTGATGACGGGCTAAAGATTATAAGACATTTAGCTTCTTTAGAGTCATATGGCGAGGAATGGTTTGATCACTCAACCATAGCTCACAACACTAAAGGCTATAAAACAATTGGTGATTCAAAATGAATGAATTTAATTCCATGCCAGGTTTTAAAGTAATTAGACATTCCCAAAATATGGAGAAATCACTGTACTGTGAGCCATGTCTTTTGTTCTCTAAATCTAAACTATGGGTCCATTATTGCAACTTGTGTAATTAACCTGCACATCTTCGAAGGCCCCATTGCTGAGTGATTCATGCAGGTTCCTGTGGCAACACATGCTGAAACCCAGACATGCAGTTGCCTTTAACAGATAAGGCCATGCCAATTTCAGCAAACCATATTTCCTCGAGGATTACAATAGCATACCTCTGTACTAAACTTGGATTGCATTCAATTTTATGTTTATATATGTACATGTCAGCCACTTGGGAAAAACATTCATCATATCATAGAAAGATGGGGTAATCATAACAGCTGTCCCAGCCGGAGACTAAAATCTGTACTCCCAACTTACTCAGGAATTCAGTTTTGCAGATGTAACTTGACCCAAAACGGACTTAAAAACGACAGCTGTAACAAGTGTAATTTCTCATGAAAACTCCCAGCACCACATGTTTTGAGCTGCCTGAGAGGGTTCACACCAGCCTGCCATAGATCATTAACTCTGCTTGAGGCCAGGTATATAATTCACCCAGCAGGTGTTAATTACAAACACACAGATAGCACAAACCTCCGCAAAACAGACCCACATACCTCCCTTCTTCGGTAATAAAACAGTAAGGGGCACAGTGCCCTGTGAAGGCCTCAGGGAGGGCTGGTCTCAAGAAAAACACCATTGCTACTTATTCTTTTAAATAATTAAACACTCTAAATATCAATGCACAAATTAACTGGGTGCATTAAACAGAGCACACATAGGAAAACAGACGAGGAATGGCATGCTAGCTTGTAGTTAGCTGAAGGTAAAGCCTTTTTTTTCACACTTGACCCTCTACAACTGTAGCAGCTTCTCCATCAGTTTAAGTTGCTATTCAGACTTTGGATGTTTCTCACGGCTCTGATCAAATGTAGCTGTGGTGGTGCTCTGTAGTCTCTGCCGCTCCCAGCGAAGGTTATTAAATGAAAAACCACTCGTGTCTTTGCACCTTGTTTCTGTATATATTGCTCTTCTGTAATCTTATTCTTGTTGGCTTTTACCCGGGACCTGGGTACAAAATTTTGTTTCGCCTCCTGTGGATACGTGTGCTGGAAATCCTTGAATCCCCGACTGATGTACAATGTTCCTTAGAAAATAAACTGAATGAAAACTCATTTTGGTAGAATGGTATAAAATAATCTTCTTAACTCAAGGCTCTCGAGCAGTATTTCGAGCACTCGCATCTTTGTTTAAGCTCGTGCTCTAGTATCAGACAGCATTTATTTCAGGTTGAGCTGCGTTACAGAAATGCTACATGACCTGAAATAGTAATACTGCCCTACTGACGTGTAAAACTTCATATTTATGCAAGATTTAAGGAGATTTTTTTTTTCATACTATTAAAAAAGACAGGATTTTCCAAGATACTGTTTTGTAGCGCTGAAGTTACAATACAAGACAGATGAAGATTAAAAAAAAAGAGGAGACCTAGTTTCTGGAAAATATATCAGAGGGAAAGAGAGAGATAACAAAAAGGAGGCTGGGAAGAGAGAAGCAGGTGGTCACTGGAAAAATCATTAGCGTAACTGAACAAAGTAGCGATCCAATCTTCTCTCTCTTTCAGACACACACACACACACACACACACATACACACACACACACACACACACACACACACACACACACACACACACACAC
>JAVDPK010000858.1:2039601-2053612 GCA_034780415.1 Cichlasoma orientale | reverse complement strand
ACACACACACACACACACACACACACACACACACACACACACACACACACACACACACACACACACACAGAGTGCACCATGGGGGTGTTTTTGTTTTGCTTTGTCTCACAAGTTTGTTGTTGCCTGGGTGCTGCACCTAGTTCCTATACACTTAACAAACCGGAAGGTGTATGTTTCAGTGTGTGTGTGTGCATGCATGCAATGCATAAACCACAAGATGTTAAACTTATCTTTCCACGAAGTACAGCACAACTGTAGACCCCATGACTCTAAAAATAGTTCTTCTGTTTCCACGTGTATGCACGAGTTTGTTAAAGTGTGTGTGTGTCTCAGGCCAGTGCATGCCCCCCCCCCCCCCACACAGACTCACTCAAACAATCAAAAGATGATAACAGTTCTGACTTGGCTTGGAGTGGAAAGCCATCTGGACAGTTATGTTATCGTTGGCTGCAATCTTGTTACCAAAAGATTGAAACTACACTGGCTTGGCTTGCAGTCTCTTAACACTAAAGTGTTCTATTGGAAACTCTTTGCAGAAGCCATGTTTATGTTTTGAAAATCTTCCCTTAGTTTTTATTCACTGGCAGCTCTGTTTATGCTTCATGTTACAGTGGGATGACGTCCTCAACAGAAGCTTCATGACAATCTAGACTGTTGGGTTTTATCCATGTCATTGATATTAGCTGTATCCGCCTTAATGCACAAGAGTATGTACAAGATAAAATATAAGTAGCTTTGCAACCACAGTGGATTTGAAATCAAATCAAGCATGTTTAGGAATTACAGCCATTTTTTACACAGCCCCCATTTTCAGAGGCTCAAAAACCATCGGAAAGTCGTTTAACGTCATCTAACGCCCATGGACATCATCAAATGTTCTTTTAGATATTTACTGTCGAAGTTTACGGGCCTTCATGGACTTGAGTGTAACCAGTGGTTCGCACCTTGTTGCAAACATTCTATATTTACATTCATGTAGGCGTCTCTTGGTTGTAGGTGTTGACAATGGTACACCTGCTTCCTCCAGAATGTCGTTGACTTGGTCATATGTGTGAAGCTGTTTTCCATGGAAATAATTACATCATCATGCACCCTTTGTTGTCTTCTTTGGCCTTTAGTATGCTGACCAGTGCATTCTTCTTCTCTTGTACCAGACTGTTGAATTGGCCCAGGGGTGCTCAAACTCCTGGCCCCGCCCCTACTTCCGGTCCGTGAATTGATGTGAAAAATAACATTCCGTTTGGCCCTTTAAGTTACTTTTTTGACATTTCGCTTAACCTAATTAATTGGAGGGGAAGGCGAAATGTTCCAATCAATTCGCGGACCGGAAGTAGGGGCGGGGCCGGAAGCTGCTTGTCATTCAATTCTCCAATTAATTTTGAGCCTAAAAAATATATATATATTTTTTTGAGCCTTTGAAAACAGGGAGCTCTTCATAAAAGCATGTAATTCCTAAACCGTTAATACAATATTTCTGTAAAACCCCTCAAATTAAAGCTGAAAGTCTGCACTACAGTCACGTCTTGATCATTTGATTTAAAATCCACTGTAATGTATACAGAGGCAAAACTGCAAAAAAAAAATTAGAATAATTATTTGTTTGTCTTAGAGGCAGCAGGTGGCAGGATCATCAGTCAGGACCTTCATTTTAAAAGAGTGACTGAGACCAAGGTCCTAAAAAGGACTGGAATTAGACACTAATAGCAGTGCAAAAGAAAAAAGTGCTTTCAGCAAAGAACTATGGTGAGAAGAGGAAACCTAAGAAACAGGTTGTCGGCGACATCTGAGATGCTGAGATTTCATCATGCCTCCGAAGAGAGACATAACCCAGAAGGTTACAGAGGTGGATGGGAAAACCATAAACATACGAAATCTGGGAAATGACTGTGCAGGGCTGAACAATGCAATAGGATGTACCAGTCCTAGACAAAAAAAAAAGCATGAGGAAAAAAGTCTATGCAAATGACTCAGAAGCATTTGTTCCTGAGAGGAAATGAGTGCTAGTTGAGAAACTTTAGTCCAGTAACACTCACATGGGCTTCGGCTTGTGGCCTTTGGCTGCAGTTCATGAGGAAAGCCTACAAAGGCTCTCTCTCTCTCTCTCTCTCTCTCGCTCTCTCCCCCTCTCCCTCTGTCCCTTTTGCTCTCACACACACAGAATGAAGGGAGACTGAGGAGAGGGAAAACTCTTGGGAAAACAGAAGTTACTAATTAGGTAAAATTGTCCCACAGCAGTTAGATGTCTGGCCAAATTCTTTCCCTCTCTTCCCCCTCATCTGTCCCCCCCGTCTCCAGATGTTTGACTTCCTAAGCTTTAGTGCTGTTTCATGTTGTCACTGCAGGGAATACTATGGCTGATCATTAGTGAGGATAAATAATGAGCCCAGCTGAAAGACCAAAGACAGGAAAGAAAGATGCCGTAGAGAAACAGGAAGAATACATTAAGCCTGAGACAGACAAGACACAGGACGCATGTTCAAACCATTCTCCTCGACTCCTCATTCGTTACATGTGGTCGGGCATGGTCATCCGGACGTGCAGGATCTGGCTGTGGTCCACCAGCTAATTCTGAGTGTCAGTCTCCTAATTTTCTGCACCCTGATGAATTTTAATGTGTATTAATTTGTAAGTTTTTCCATCAGTGCGTTTATTTATGCAAAACTCAGGCACCAGAGGACAATTCAACACGCACCACACACACAGGCACGATTTCATCTTTGGTCCGCTTTTGTGTTTGCCTGCATCCAAACGTGGAAGTCAGCGTGTACATCTTGGCAGTTCTGGCTGATATCAGGATACTTTACTTTCTTTTGTTTGGGAAGTAATTTATTAAAACGTGCATGTGCGCATTTAACTATTTAATAGGTCAGATGTGTTTCGGCAAGATTTCTGCACAGTTTCAAAACTTTCTGCACATCCAAGATAAAGCATGTCACACATAGCTGGGTTTCGGGATGATTTTTTTAGGAATCATGTTTGTCTCAACTATGCTGTTGAGTCGGACTGAAAACAAGAAGGCCAGGCAACGCTTCATATCGGACTTCCTCCTCCTTTTTCTGTCAGACTCTCCTGGTCATCAAACTGCCTGCATGTGCAAAAGAACAGGGGATGTTGTGCTGCTCCAGAAAGGAAACAAAAGATTCAGTGTTGGTATGAGGTCATAATTCAAAAAATAACTTTGCTGAAGAACAAAGACCCCACCTCGCCGGGAACATGGTTGCCTCGATGAGTAATTTTGTAGCATTCAATTGCTCAACTTTTGTCATGGGGAGTGGAGAGAAGCTTGTGCATGTTATCCACCTTTGATAAAGGTTTAGGCTACTTTATCTCCACATGCCAGGCTACCAGACTATAATCCGTCCACTGACACAGTGGGCCCAACCCAGCATCAAGCTCTGTGACGAGAATGCACGCTGTACTCAAAGCTAATAAATGTTAAATCTAGTAAATGATTCAACAGTCTTGGAAACAATTTTCTTTCTGAAGTGCTCGATGATTCACTAAAGTGTGGAGAGAGCATTTCATTCTGGCAGCGCGAGAGTGAATAAAGCATTCAGCTTTGTGCTTTTAATGGGAAACAGAGGAAAAATCATAAAAGGAAGCACACATTTCCTGTAGGACTGGTGTGTGACGTACATCGGTGTGTGTGTGTGTGTGTGTAATGCACTCGGTCTAGCCTTAACAGGCAGGAATGTGACATCAGCACCAGCATCCCGCATGAAAGATAAACCACAGCCAGCACACACACACACACACTCACAGCCAGAATATGTTACAGCCAAGGGTGAGTGAAACAGTAACAGAGGAAGGGAAGGACACCCCTTCCCCTCGCTCATTTAGCCATGCCACCCACTTTGCCTTACCTCCTCACGTTCCATCCTTCACAGATTTTGTAGATCACAGCAGTACTTTTTTTTTGCATGTTCTTAAAACAAATGCGCTTCTATTTCAAAAGCCAGTGCAGTGCAAAAATGTGAGCATCACACAAACATTAACATACTACCTCACAAAGCTAATATTTGCTTTTTGGCACTCAGATTTCTCCGTGCGCACAGTGAATAATACGATCTGAAGCACTCGGAAGGGAACCTGTGTAAGTGCGTAGTGAAGGTACAGTATAAAGCAGAGGACTGGAAAAGCCATTCAAGCTCTCAGCAGTATTTGGTGAATGCTGAAAGGCACAGCTGATCTGGATAACTGAACAAGGTTTAAGGACTCAGTCCAGAGGCCAATGGCACTTATGGGATTCTATCAAATAAAGGGACTTTTTATCATAAAATTATAAACCTGTGACGTTTACCATAATATGATAAATATATATTGATCATATAATCATATATATATATATATATATATACATACACACACTCACACATACTGTTTATACTATATACTGTACACATAGTAGTACAGCATTTCGTAAACAGGAAGCTGGATAGCAAACAGTCACACCCCACATTACAGCCTGCCACAGATATGTAATTAAAACTATTTTTTAACTATAACATCTGCACAACAAGACACATTCAGCAGCATGTGAAAGCAAATTTTCTTGCTTATTTGAGCTACTGACAATTAGAGAAATTCACAGCCGAAGTGTCCGACTTAATGGTGTTCAGAGATAAGGAAGCTACGCACTCCTTTCTTGCTCACATAATGCGACATGCTTAACAAACTTTAACGATGACGAGTCTGGTATTCATGCCGTAAGTCCTCTTTATCTCTCAATCTGCTCCAGTTGTATGCAGGTTTAGAGAGGTGATAAAACATTTAAAACAAGAACACTGTATGGACCAGGAAGACCATTAAATTGCTTATCCTGGGACCTTGTGTACAAAGCGCCTACCTAAAATGCCTAAACATGACACATTTTTTAAGTGAAGTATATTACATAACTGTTGGTTCAGCAGGATTTGCTTTGTTACGCTTTATAATAAATAAACAGCAAACTTAAGGGGCTGCTTTGAGTGCTTTGTTTAGTGACTAGACTGCAGACGCCGTTTAGTTAAAGAAGTTATTTAAAACGTGTGAAAAGTCTGAGGCGCTCCCTCAAGAGTATCTGTGATATTTCCTCTGAGAAAGGAGACCAAGGTCTGTTCTAGAGGTTCCTCTTTGTAAAGAACAGATTGTCTCTTCTGGTCGAGCAGTCAATCTACTTTAGGATATGATTACACGTGCTCGCGGTGTCTGCCAAGATCATGAATGCAGTTCCTGTATGTTTTCCCCATTTTTCACGGAAGGAAATATTCAATTCCAGCAGGACCTGGCACACCAACAAAAGCCCGGGATTTGGCTACGCGTTATGCTGTGGTGTCATTACATGATTTGATTGTCAAACACACAAAAAAAATCTATATTCCATCCAGGAATTATTGAATTACAGTAGCTGGAATCGTCTAATAAAAGACCACATGGCACCAAACACTGACAGTCAATGGTGTGGGTCCATTCTTTGCTAACACACATATCAATTCCTGGGGGTGAAGAAGAGGGCATGCATTGTGCAGTCAGCGCCACTGTAAAGCAATGATTGTATGACATCATCAGGCTGCCCATGTGACTTATCACATTGACTGGTTTAATAGAACAGATCTGATGTTGGGCTCAGGCAGCAGAGCCATTGGGTGTAAGTAGTTAATGTAAATTTCTGTTTAATGTGAATGTAGACGACAACAGGTTTGCAACAGATGACAAAATATGTGATATTTTCCCCACTCTTTATCTCTGTAATATCACAAACATATGCGTATAATTGCCAGCTTGGCCCCATTCATTGCTGCAGCCCGACAGCAGACCAACACCAACAGTTTTGACACTCCAAAGTCACTTTGAAGATGGCAGCTGACCGCGAGTGGTTGCAGACCTGGTATCTTTGTTGCAATAATGTTGATCCAACCACTATGTTCCCCACTATGAGTGTAGCACAATGAGAAAGCCTCCTGCGTGGTTTCCAGGGCACATCCACCCAGCGGGAGACCCTGGAATTGGCTCGGTACTCAATGAAATTATGCATCTTACCGAAGTAGAAAACGTTGCTACAGAGGTCGACATCTGGAATACCCGGCTTAGCCCGCTGCCACCACGACCCAACTTCGGAGAAAATACGATGGGTGTACGATGAAGAAAGGTGAGTGTGTGGGTAAAAACTTCTACGAGTCACATGGTAAAAATGCCCCTTTTGAACAAACTCCTCATCCTTAATGCACCGACAAGTCAGAATTGTGTAAAGCGCAACATTTCATTGTGCAACAGTAACAACAAACTGCATTCATTTTCAATAAACTTTATTCTTGTCCCATTTTTCCCCCAAAACACATTTACAAAAGAAGTGATCGGAATTGAACATTGACCTGTGTCAAGACCGGAACATTTGCACAATAAATAAAAAACTATGTATAAATAAAAAATAAATAAACACGACATTATGTGCCAAAAAAATAAAGACTCTTCTGAATTGGCAGATGGCTTTCACAATGTTGAGTTTTCTGAAAACACATGTACATAATACTTGCATTCCAGGTCACAGTTTTAAGGATACAACTCTGGGTCAAGAAAGCAATGTAAACCGATCAGGATTACAGTACAGTACAACAGAGTACAATGTTTTCTTTTTTTCCTTAGTAGATATTATTGGAATATATACTTCTAACTGTTGTTCTAAAAGCTTATACCAGGTAGTGAGTGTGTAGTGCTATTGGATTTACTTTTAAACTTGAGTGTAAAGTACAAAAGTAAATCCCACCTCTAAAACCCATCTCGCATCTTGTTTGTAGCCAGCTTGACATTCACAAAGGGCTGTTATTGCACTAAACAGGCATCCCTCAGAAAGGCACTTTTACCCCCCCCCCCTTCCCCACCCCGTTATCCAACCAACAGTTCAGCTTCTCAGCACGTGTGGAGCACACATTCACCTACTGTACGTGAATTTAAAAATTGAATCCTTTTTAAAAACAAACAAAAATTTGAAATGCTTTTTGGTATCTCGTTAAAAGCAAATAAAAATATAACGAGTGATAATAAAAGGCTTGGTATGCCTTATGAATTTAGCAAAAAAAAAAAAAAAAAAAAAAGTGCAAAACTGTGTTTGCTCCTGTAGCCCCAGTAGTATGTTATGCACCACAACAGTGAAATTTGGTTTCAATTAAAAAAAATAATAATACTGGAGCAGAAGCAGCAACGACTCCCAAACTTTAGCATTACCATCAAATAAGGCCAGAAATATTTGTGCATGTGAGGTCAAGACTGTAGTGTGATCCTATAGCTGGCTGCTTTTTTCTGAAGAAAAAAAAAAAAAAAAAAAAAAAAAAAAAGTGAGTACCATGGCATCATAAAAAGACCATGAACCAATTGAGGGTAGGGGGGGGTTTCACTCTCCAGTCAAACCATACCTCTTCCAAAGCCTCTCTGCTGAAAGATCACAGTTACAGTGCAAGTGAACGATGTAAAAGACCTTGCTGCTTAAATATTTTTGGAAATCTGAGCCTAAAAGCATTTCTGCTACCAGATTATCTCCATTCCATTGTAAGCAATAGGGACAATTTTAGTGTTGAGAAACCTTTAAGAAACCATGCCTGGGTTGTGGGCCATCAGTGGAGGCTGAAAGCTGCAGGGTTGGTGGATTTGAAAGATCCAAGCCAAGAAGCAGTGCTTTTGAGTGAGGGAAGATAACTGGGTGGTGTTTTGTTTTTTTTTTGTTTTTGTATAGGCATCTGCCTGTGAGGGATCCATCATTTCAGGCCAGGTATGAGTCTCTTTTAGGTATCAATAGCTTCCAGGTGGATACCTTTGAGGCTTAAGCTGGATAGGCACAACCCTGGGAGGCAGATGCTGCTTTGGGCAACTCCCTGACTGCTTGACATTTATCAAGATCAGTCAACTTTGCCAATCAGCTGCCTAGGCACTAAGCCAGACAAGAATATTGCTCAGAGAAGTTGAGCATCCTTTCATCAGTCACACATGTGAACACACGTCAGCCCTGCTCGGCTATGCCTCGAGAAACTGTATCAACCAGTCAGGTTGCCTCTAAGGCATCTGTCACTCGGGCAGCCTGGGAGGCACTGAGCTGCGCTCTCAGGCTTCGGTGTGGTGCTGGAGAAGCTGGACCACATATCTAAGGCGGTGTCGTAGCTCAGATGTGCAGCCCATTTCGTTCAGCATGCTGAGGAGGTAAGTGCACGAGACGCGTTCCCGACTGATATAGGTGAGCAGGTACGCGCCGTCAGAAGACTTGCACAGGATGATTTTGGTGTGGTCGGTGTAAAAGTTAACCTGTGAACGAGGGAGAGGGGAACGTTTAAAAATAAATATAATCCAGCTGCTTAGTTATGGATTTCAGTGTTCCACAACTTGTTTTATGAATTTATCAAAAGACAGTAAATGGAGAATTTTTGATTGTCCTAACCTGTAGCGTGCCATTGTTGAAGAGCATGACAAGAGCATGGTCAGTCTTCACCCACTGGAGGAGCAGAGGAGGAGGACATGAGACGTGCTCCTCACAATGCAGATCTCCACCCTGATGAGGACGGAAAATGTTTAGTTTAATTCACATGAAGTCATAAATAATCTTTGCAGCCCTTTAACAGCTGTCTGAAAGTATAAATCCTGACTCATCTTCACTTACAATTATCAAGTGCATGTCAACTAAACAGCATTTCCCCTCACCTCCATTAGATTCTGCTCCATGTAGTTAGCCATGAGCTCCACGATTTGTTTCTGGTTGCGTAGCTGCTCGGGTAGAGAGTTTGCAGGGAAGCTGAAATGTTTGTTGTTGGTCAAGCAGTAGTGAACCGTCCTGTTTGGAAGGGGGAAAAAGAAGCCGTTTTTAAAGAGAAGCCAAGTTGTCATGTTTTCCCATTTACTCGCCTATGCAACAGTCAGGAAGCCCTAAGCTCTATGTAAATGTGAACGCCTTAGACTTGGTGGATTTTAAGCTACTTACTGGCGTTGGTCACAAAGACTGAGATGTGTCCCCTCATTGAAGAGCACGCCTACGTTTTGGTTCGAGAGCTGGTAGCCAAAGCCGTACTTATTGGAGTAGTCAACCCATTTAGTCACCCACAGGAAGGACTGCGGCCTGGACAAACAGGGTGGATTCCTATTGGCTGAAGAGTCTGGAAAAAAAAAAACAAAAAAAAAACAGTATGTGGATTATTAAAATAATAGCAATCCTTATTCAATAAGTCAGCATATCACAAAATGACTACTAATATGGAGAAAAGCTATATGCTTGAAAAACATGCTCAGAGGAAAGTGAGTCAGCAAAAATTCAGAGGATTTAAGGAAGAGATCCGGCTGGTTAAACTTAATGATTCTGCAGCATTCTGTAATCTAGCGAAACAGCAACGGAAGGCCATTTTCCTCAATTTCATTGCTCTTTGGTTCACTCTCCCTTGGGAACAATAATAATGGCTGGTCTACAATTTTATGCATAACTTACCTGGAGGCATGGTGGTCAGGCAGTTGTTGAGAACTTTGAGGGCAGATTCGGTGACAGCTGCAGGGGTGAGGACATCCTCACAGGCTGGAGGGGGGAAAAAAAAAAGAAAAAATGAAACCCTGATTACAAAAGCCATCACAACAAACACCAAGTGTGTGTTCATAACTAACAAAGTGAAACTTACGTTCAGTGCTGCTGGCCATGGTGCCCTTGAAGGACCGGGAAATGGACTTCCTGGATTCCTCCTCAGCGGGAGTCTGCTCCAGAGGCACAGAACTCACCAGCTGACCGGTGGGAGACGGCACCTGAGCAGCAACGCGACACACGATTAGCACACGAAGAGAAGCAACCAAAGTGACGGCAGAGGGTGAAATATGCCAGAAATGGTAACAAGGGTTAAAGAGCGTGCTCTATTAATTCTTGCACATAGCTGAGTCAGCACTGACGCTCGTTTGTCTAATTTCTGCAACATCTTAAACTAAGCGTAGTGCGCCTCATTGCCACTGCAGAGTGGTGAAACTACTTTTAGCATCAGTTTCCCTTTGTGCGCTCTGCAAGCATGCTGCAAGTCTGACACGTAGTTTATAAGGTCATGTTACCACAAACACGCAGACAAAAATGAAAACAAGGTAAAACGAGCACTACTTTTAGAGCACATATGTAAAATATATATTCATCTGTGCTTATTAACCACAATCTAGTCCCTGAGAGCAGGCTTCTTAAAAACAGACAAAAGATACTCTTGCCTAAAAGCAAACACTGCAGCTCCCATTGAGCTCTATAAATAAACTAGACAAGCCTGATTACGGGTTGGCCGACTGAGCATCCTGCTGCTGTGGCATTTAGTCCCAGTTCTGCTTGTGGATTAGTCTTTTTAAAACAAATGCTTCATAGCAGAGAGCATTTCTCCCCAAGTGTGCAGTAACAGCTCCCTGATTGGACCCTAAAAGTGCACCCTAAAAAGCTGCCACCAACAGACACCGCAGCACTTCTGAGTCTCATTTGTTGAGATTTCTGAGACAGCGCAGCATCTTATGCTGCAAACTAGACTTTATAAAAAAAAAAAAGAAAAAAAAAAAAAAAGAAAAGGATACTGTATAATCCAGTGTCCAAATAATGATGCAATCCTATTCGGTCACTTTAAGACGCTATTTTAAAAAAAGAATATTTGCAATACTATTCTGAAGACAGACTGCTTTACTATTTAAATGAGCGTGCCGGATGAAAAGCAAGTCTCAGTCGTACCAGAGGCCGTCTCCTATTAAAATATGCATTTTGTGTTTTCTCCTCGTCTTCAGAGCTGCCGTTCATTATGTGAACTGTGTGCATAACTGGCTGGAATTACCCAAATTAAGGTAAACTAGGTCAAAAGTGTCTCACAGATGAAGGGGGAAAAAAAGAAAAAAGAAAAAAAGAAAGTACCTCATTGGGTCCCACTGTTTTGTAGCTGATCTGCCGGTTGATGGAACATTTAACGATGCCTGACACCAGCTTGGAAATATCCTTGTCCTCTTTGTCGTCGCATGGAATCTTTTCCACTGTGAAAACACGGCACACTGTAGTCACAACAAATATGTTTAAACACAGGAGTGTTTAAATACACACAGCGGCTAGTGGAAACACTTAAAAATAAATCTGAAAAACAACATTTTCCCAGCGCTGCCGCTTACCTTTCGCTTTCTTCTTGCCGAAGAAGCTCTTGGCCATTTTGGCGAAGAATTTCTTGGCAGGGCTGGGCGGGTGGAGCTCTGGCACCATCACACAGCTGCTGGGGGGAAGTTTGTCAGGAGTGAAACCCTGAGAAAGAAGGGGGCAAAGGCCATGCAAAAGGTGAGAGAGTGAGGAGGATGGAAGCTGCCCACACACCGTCCTCGGTTCAGATAATAGATCAACCACTGACATTTTCACACTCCCTCACTTAGAGGTGACAAACTCTCACACGTACTTTGAAGAATTCGTGGTTGAGGATCTGATCCAGAGTCAGTCTGTCACTGGGATTCTTCTGTAGGATGCCTGAGATGAGTTTCTGAGCAGCAGGGGAAAGCGAGGCGGGCAGGTTGTAGCGAACTTCTTTAATACACTTGTACGTCTCCTTCAAGTCGAGAGTCTCAAAAGGAGGGTTTCCACACATGAGCGTGTACCTGAGGGGGAGAAACCAAGGCAACCGTGAGTCAGCTCAACTGCAAAATGCCCCCCCCTTTCCCCACTGACTGATGACGTGAAGCCAAAATAAATCAGCTCAAAGAAAAACTCACATGACGCATCCGAGCGACCACACGTCAGACTCTGTGCCGTGGCCCTGTCTGTTGAGCACCTCGGGCGCCAAGTAATTGGGAGTCCCACAGATTGTTCTAAGGAGAAAAAAAAATAAAAAACTATGAGAGAGATATAATGCTTTAAACATTTAAAAACCATTTCGTTTTCATCATCAGGCACACAGGTAATGGCTCTTTTGTTCTGTTGCACTCAGTCTTCTGGTATTCCACAGGAAGCGGTCTAACAGGAATTGAAACTGTGCTCTAAGCGGTACTTTCAACTGTCAGTTGGAAACCGGTTTAGTTAGGTACTTACTGAAGGAAAGCTGTGGGAGGAAGAATGTGCTTAGTGACTGATGTAATGGTTTGGATTGAGTATACTTCAGTATACTATAGATAAAAAAATAAAAAATAAAAAAAATATCCAAAAATAATAATCTGAGATCCAGCTAAAAACACCTAAATAAATAAATAAATAAAATAAAATAAAATAAAATAAAATAAAATAAAATAAAATAAAATAGTGACCTGGGAGTTTGGTTTCATTATAGGACTCATTTCAAAATTGTGATCTGTGGGCAGCATTCAGTTGATTTGCATCTTTCAGAGACAAATCACCTCTCAAAGTAATTATAATCATTTTTTAAAAAGCAGCTTACTTTTTCCTTTGTTCAACAGTCTCCAGCTTGGCAGCAAGGCCAAAGTCTCCCAGCCGCAGCTCCATGTTCTCATTGATGAAGAAGTTCCCTGAAAGAGACAAAAACATTTGCCGGGTCAGCATTCCACAGATAACATGTGCTCACCCAAAGTCACAGCAGATTCCTGGGATGCTTGTGTGTGAGCTAAGCTCCAGTTTCAGCCACACACCTAGTTTGAGATCCCTGTGCAGGATTCCTCTGCTGTGGAGGTACTTGAGGCCGGATATGATCTGTCTGAGGTAATACCGCACTTCAGGCTCTGTGAGTGTGTGTCTCGCCTTCCAGATGTGTGCCAGGGACTGCGGAGAGAGCAATGAGTGACCCGTCAACCCTGCATTTGTCAGTGGGACTGTACAACACTGCTAGCACGCACACATCCCTGCAGCAGCATAAAAGATATATATATAAATTTTATCTCTGGGGATCCTTAAAGCATTTTAATCAGTCATTTGCATATGACGTGTGTGTGTGTGGTGCCACTGTGGAGCAATACAAGGAAAGCACAGACTGTTCTAGAGTTCCGAAGTCTCACCTTCCGACTGCAGAGCTCGAGGAATATGTAGATGTTCTCTTGGTCTTCAAAATAATGAGAGAATTTCACCACATGCTTGTGTGACAGCGTTCGGTGCAGCTCGATCTCATTCGTGATCTGTCAACACAGGACAACTGATCAGTCTGTGCAGCCGTTTCAATCCCCCTCCCCTCCCCAAAAAAAAGCAACCCAGACATCGATTTCCAGTTATGCAAGACACTCTGCAAGACACGCAAGAGAAACAAAGCGCTGTGATCGCGTACCTTGTCCCTCTGGTGTGGTTTGGACACTCTGCTCTGTGGAATCACTTTGACTGCATACATTTTGTTGTTGGACAGGTCTGTCATCTCATAGCATCGAGCAAAGCCGCCCTTGGGAGAGACAAACAGAATGATCAATTTACACTGGCAGCAGGTTTAAAAGCTGGAGCCTCAGTGGCGAGCCTGAGAGGCTCAGTAGGTTGAAACTATGCAGTCAAAACCTTTTAGCAAAAATTAAGGATGTCAGTAAGAGGAAATAACCAAAAATAAGATGAAGCACACACATAAAAATAAAAAGGCTAAAATGTTGCAGATGCATCGGGTTTTTTAAGTCATGACAATCATGTTATGTTGGCTGTGATGCTCCGATATGATTGAACAACCTCAAAAATCCCCCCCCCCCCAAAAAAAAAAATGCGTTTACTGCCGCTTGTTTCATACATTTTTCCTGGATACAGTCATGACTACACATGCTCGGGCACATGAAGGATGAGGCACACTGAGCTGCTGCATTCATTAACCGTGAAACTGACGGAGACGTTTCCAGCTCTGCGGCAGGCAGTAGGAGGGGGGGAAATTTTGGCTGGTCGCCTGACGCAGCACACCGATATGACTAGCAACATGTTGATAAACTCGCTCCATTCATACAGCACAGATACTGTGTCAAAAGCAATTCTGATGTAACATCATAAGGGCCAGAAATTACGGTGTGGGCACACGAGCTCGTCTTTTGGCTTCACAGATTGCCCTTAAAATAAAATGATTCCCCTTAAATGTTTAAATCTTTAATTCATTAGATAGATATCTGACTTTCTTTTTCTTTCAGTCAG
>JAVDPK010000858.1:2021851-2039591 GCA_034780415.1 Cichlasoma orientale | reverse complement strand
CCCCCCCCCCCCCCCCCCCCCCCCCCCCCCCCCCCCCCCCCCCCCCCCCCCCCCCGCGGGAAACAGTCATCACTGCTCGAGATTTTTATGAGGTGTCGCTAACCATGCGCCGGAGCTGGGCACACCTTGCGTCTGATTCATTCAGCACCGACGAGCACGGAGGGGGGAAAAGAGTGGCCACATCCACCACGAGGTCATTCTCTATTCCCGCATCACTAACGCACCTGGAAAACGGCTGGTAATTAATTTAAAAAAAATAAAATAAATAAACCCGAATTTTATTAATTTAAAACTGCGGCTCATTAATTCAGATTCTAGATCCATCTGTCTCATCAGGCAAAATCGACGCAGCGACCCGCAGGCACATGTTAAAAAAAAAAAAAGAAGGAAGAAATCTGCATACCTTCCCCAAAAGCTTCCCTTTACTGTAGGATCTTCCCGTCTTGTGATCCGTCACAACCTGAGCCAGCTCCGGTTTGGGTTGGTCGTGTTTATTCCTGCTGTTTTTCGCCGGGGCAGAAGACTGTTGGGGTCCACCACGCTCCGGAGCAGCCTTGAATAAATCCGCATTCATGGTGTGGCAAGAAATCCGCTGAGCCGCGGTGAAACAGCCGGTACTCATTTAACACGGTGGTATAAATGATCGCTCCGTATGTATCTCCCTATCGCTTATATTTTTCAGTAAAAGTGCCGACGCGTATCTGTGGTACGTCCTTCTCATTCAATTGTATCCAACTGGCGTGGACCGTCAGGGCGCACCCCGCCTATATAGGGACCCGCGACGTCACGGAGCCGTGGGCGGAGGGAGGTGGTGCACCGGTGGAGAAAGTCGAGACGATTTGCTCAGACAGAAACTCAATCAAAAATTGATGTGGATTTTGAGAGAAAATGTGAATGAAACAGCGCGTGAAAAAATAAAAATAAAGTCACTTCGGTTCGGCTCACATCTCAGAGCTGCCGCGAGGCCAGTGACGCGCTGCAAGCCGGACACTGTTTGTAAGCCTTTATCCGCGCAACCACACTTTATCAAATGAGGTAAACGTGTAAGGAGAGAAAACTCCCGTGAGCCTGGAAAATTTTGAAAATGTTTTGAACCTTTCATTATTTTGAGGAGACCTTGTTAAGAAAAACAAGACTTAATTATACAAGAAAAATATTCTACTTTGAAATCCTTTCATTCGATGTTTCCATAAAATTAACTGCATGTGGTTAGGACGTATAATTTCCAGGCTGCAGATGAGTACACAGATCATTTGAGCTGGGCCCACATAGATTATATAATATTTGAATGATGCTTACAAAGAAACAAAAGTGGGACTCTGCTAAAAAAAAATTCCACAGGTTTTTACAGTACAGTCCAGGTTAGATTTCCCCCGTGTGCAGTCCCCCCCTGAGAGAGTAAAAGTCCTGAATACGGCTGCCACCTGGTGGTCAAAACGTGCAGGACTTGAACGCACAGTTTAAATGACTTTGGAAAAACCTTTCTGCAGTGGCACATTAGTGATCCAGTGTGTCTACATAAGATAATATGCTTTATATAAAAAATACGGTCTAACAGCATTTGCAGTTGGCTTTGCAAAGCGGCCTTCATTGCTGATGGTGGGCAATTTTTGTACTGTCTTAATGTTCAAATACAGAAATAAAGTGCTGAAACAAAAAGTGAAATATCATAAATTCCTAATCTGGACCATAGTTTTTGGTGGCTCCTATTTGGTGAAGGCTTGAAGCAGGTCATGCCTGATGGAGGCTTTTGAAGATGACCTTCTGATCTCCTGTTTGGTGCTGTTTGTTTTGACTCGATGATGGGCCTCAAGGACAGCCTAGCAGCTTGCTGATAGCGCAGAGACATTCTGTGTTTCTTTATCTGGAGAGTAGATGAGACATAGGAGGGAGTATTGAAACTATGTGAGATTAGAATTTCAGAATGGGATGATGATGCCGACTGTGATGTGTTTACATGCTCTTTTATACTAAGGCAGGCTCCAAAAGAATAAAAGGAAGAATGAAAGAATCTGTGCCTGCCATCTGCTAGTGCTGGCTTAGGCTCACCTTTTTGAAGTCCTTAATTATTCGTGGCACAGATTCAACAAGGTGCTGGAAACATTCCTCAGAGACTTTGGTCCATAAAATCTCAAATATGCAGATTCATCCACTGTGGCAACCCTGCGCATAAGATAAAGAAGGTGCTGACTGATGCTGCAGATTTGTCAGCTGCACATCCGTGATGTGAATCTCCTGTTTCGCCACATCCCAAAGGTGCTCTATTGGATTGAGATCTGGTGACTGAGGAGGCCATTTGAGTACGTTCAAGAAACCAGTTTGAGATCATTTGAGCTTTGTGACTTGGTGAGTTATCCTGCTGGAAGCAGCCATCAGAACATGGGTGCATTGTGCTCATAAAGGGATGGACATAGAAGCAATTCTCAGGTAGGCTGTGGTGTTTAAACAGACCTGGTACTAAGGGGCCCAAAGTGTGTCAAGAAAAAATCCCCCCACACTTTCACACCACCACCACCATCCTGAACTATTATACAAGGCAGCACGGATCCATCCTTTTGTTGTGTTTACACCAAATTCTGACCCTGCCATCCAGGTGTCACAGCAGAAATCAAGACTCAACAGGTCCGGCAATCATTTTCCAATCTTCTCTTGTGTAGTTTTGGTGTTTTCGGTTTCCTGTTCTTAGCTTAAAGGAGTGGCATTCGGTGTGGTCTTCTGCTGCTGTAGCCCATCTGCTTCAAGGTTCCACGTGTTGTGCTTTCAGATGCTTTTCTGCATAATGTTGCCTTCCTATCTGCTCAAAGTATTCAGGCCATTCTCTTACGACATGATCACCAAGGCGTTTTCACCCAGAGAACTGCGGACCGGTCTCTGTAAACCGTAGAGATGGTTGGGTGGGAAAATCCCAGTAGATCAGTAGTTTCTGAAATACTCAAGCCAGCCAGTCTGGCACCAACAATCATGCCACATTCAAAATCCCTTAAATCACCCCCCCCCATTCCGATGCTCGGTTTGAACTTCAGAGGGCCGTTTTAACTGTATCTATGCGCACCAAGTTGCTGCCGTATGATCAGGCAATTACTGTAGATATGCGTGCTATCAAGCAGTAAAGAGGTGCATCTAATAAAGTGGCCAGTGAGTATATATTTTACACTACTCATCCACATCTCCAGGACAATTATTTCTGCATGAGGCAAATCTCATCTTGTAATTTCATAACACACACGTGACTCCATGAAATTTTAATTGAGGAGGCTGGATGAAAGCAGCCCCAGTGTGACCGGCCAGAAATGGCTGGGAAGAATGTTTAATAACTTCTATTCCAATTCTAATACTGAAAGGCAGACAAAGAGGACTCGTTTCATCAGCTGTATTTGTGAGAGCAGACAACAACCAGCAAAAGTGAAAATGCACGTTTTCACAATATTGGAGGGAAAAATCCAAATTTTCCACAGAAATTGGTCACAGAAAACATTCCAGAACGTGAAACTTTAAAGCAGGATTGTGGAAAACGTATGCAGTATCAAACAGCTGCATGCAGTAATGAAAAATATTATACTAGGCTGATGGAAGATTTGTTGTTGTTATGTGACTTATTAGTGCGAGTACAAAACATACGGCTGATGTGAAGATTAAGAAAGTCAAAAGTATCCTCTGGCTGTCTTCGTGGGCAGAAATAAGAGCCACACTTTGGCAAACGCACAGCTGACAAAACTCAAAAATATCTGCCAAGGTTACTGATTTTCAATGACCATCATAAACAAGTCTCAATTATACTTAACACGGTCCAATTTAGAGCACAGAGACATATTTTTATGGAACAAGACAGGGAAACAAAAGCAAGAGCAGCAGGATGACCGAGCTGTGGTCCTTTAACCCTTCATGCACGACTTCACAAAAAAAATAGAAGAGGAAACAGAAACAGGGAAGAACACTTCACTTTCCCCACTTTCTACCTGCGTACTGGAAATTAACATCAACGATGATGAAATGTGCGAGTTCGTGCAGCCTGCTGGACTCCACCCTTTTGTTTCTATGATAGATTAAATATGGCCCGTGACTAAGAACACCAGCAGCCTGGATTTCAAAGCAGGGCCAAACTGAGGCCAGCCCGAGCTTAGATATTACTCTAGACCAGTTATTTAGGATCGGTGTATAGTAATTTCAATAATTAAGTCACGTCTGCTGCAACCTTTTGAAGCTCTCATTTGGTCCTGCTGTGGAAAAATGGCAAAATTTAAAAGTCCATCATGTCGTCTCCTCTTAATTTCTTCTCCTGGGACTCTGTCCAAGCTTTGTTGATCGTTCTCTTCATCTCGTCGTCTCCCTCTGCGTAAATCTTTTTGAGCACATTCATCAGGCCCTCGCTGGGGTCGGCATTCTCGTCAAAGCTGGGTTTGCTGTTGAAAGGCAGCGGGAGAAATAGTTTGGGTCACTCTCATGTGGTACGTGTGCACCCAATCACTGCACTGCAATGATTGCAGTGGCACGAGATACAGCACTCTTAACTGAAATCCATAAGCACATTTCTAACTCACTCTTTCTCTTTAGTCTGCTTTTCCACCGCCGTCAGGCAGTCCCACTTCTTCGTTGACTGCTTCTTGCACATGACCAAGACCATGTCTGTTTTTATCTGTTACAAGGAGCAAAAGAGAGATTCAGGGTGTGGGCAAGGAACTGGCAGCTCAAACCAAAGATGCAAACCAACTGCACTTTACAAGGTTTAAGTATGATCACAATACCCGCCCTAATAAACAAGAGCTCACCTGCTCAGAGGCCTGAAAGTACATTCATTTATATGAAAGTAAGTGATTAAGTGTTGAGCTTAGCAGTTAGTATTTACAAATAGATTTTTAGAGTGAATAATTGGTACTGTGTAGAACTGTCTATATTTTATACATGAAGTTTATTTAATATTGATAAAGTTATCCAACATAGGAAATATAGGAGACAGCTGAGAGATGAATAAATGATAGAAAGATTGATGACAGTGATTAAAAAAAGACACTATAAATGAGACAATGCCCCCAACTACTAAACACTTAACCCTCTTTGCACATTAGAAGACTAATTGGATCCTGATGATGTCCACAAAACCTGGACCTCTGGGATCTAAACGGTTATACTCTCAGGTTATATATTCATTAAAAAAAAATTTTTGTTCCAAAAGTAAACGAAGTATAAGAGGAGGCGGGGTTATGGTTCCTGTCCTCTGCAGTAGCACTCTTCAACACGTCTCTATCCTCCAAGTTTAAAGTAAATATGTTGAACGGTTACTGAGACACTGAAAGTGTGACAGATGGACAGACAGACAAAAAGAAGCTATCCCAAAGGGTCCCCACGCCTCTCAGCACAGGACACAATGAATGTAGTATATTCAAGCACATTGCTATGATTTGAAATTGAGTATTTGCTGCCCCCTAGTGACCACAATTCTTAGCATTAGTCTGCGACGTGTCAAAAAATTAATAAAAAAAAAAAGAAAAAAAAAAGAGGTAAATATGTTCATTTAACATATTTTTTTAATGTTCAGAAAATTAAAAGATTTAAAGTTTTTACTTTGTTTCCTTCTCTGATGCTTCGTTTTGCCTGGCAAACATCACCAACTCTAAGACTCACTGCCTCAGTTTATCTCTGCCAAACAACTCTTTTAAATCTTAAAGAATAAATAAATAAATACACCTCTCTTTAAACTGATGCACAGGCTGAAGAGCTTTCCAATCAATAAACAGCCAGTTGTTAGTCATGCCATTTTTAGGCTGCCTTCTTTGTTACATACACTCCCCTCCAAAGGTATTGGAACAGTGAGGCCAATCTCTTTATTTCTGCTGTAGGCTCCTCACATGCACATTTTCAATACAGACACAACTGACAACAGATAAGTGCAGTACAAAATACTGAAAACAGAATGAAGCTGTGGCTCACCAAGCAGCCTGTTAGACCACTTAACGATTTGATTGAGTGAGTTTTTGTTATTTGCAGATAAATATCCAAACCACAACACCAAGGAAAGAGGATAAAACAGATTCAATCAAAGTATGATTCTGAAAGCATTTATTGGAAATATTTGGTCTTTTACTGGGTACCAAAATCAGGAGATCTACACAGTTTTGGCAACATTTAACCTAAAGTCTGCTGATAGAGACTCCACCACTAATGCACACCCATCTGTCTAAGATGACAACAAAGACGTCTGACGCAAAGTCAGCAACTGATTTCTGAACTATAAACAGCTCAAGGCAGGCTGGACCAAGGAGAAGAAGCTGAGTAAGCACATGCTTTGTTTACCTTTTTGTAGCTCTCCTTTTCATTGATTGGATATAAAAGGCTGAGAACTGTCATTTCGTGGTTTTTGCCATCTAGATCCTTCACCAGCACAGAAAATGACCTGCAATACAGACAGTCGGTAAACCCACTTGTACTGCTAGGAGAACAGGAATGTATACACACACTGATTACGCTGATTATCAACTCACCTTTCTGTAAATTTGACCTCCACGTTCTCTGCTGATATTTTGTGCACATCTTTCAATGCCAGATATATTTTGACAAACTTATCTGACTGGTCCCACGCTGCAGACAAGATAAGAAAGAAAAACTTTCAAATACTTTTTTTCCCCCCAGTTCCTGCATGCATCTTAACTGTTGCATTCTCTCACAAATGTCAATAGTGCTACTTAACAGCCCCATACCATAGCTGGTAATTTTGACAGTGTATGCTGCCTTAGTGGCTGCGGACGGGTCTGCCTCCTTCCTGGCCTGTTGCTCCTTTAGTTGTCGTTTAGCTGCGAGCTCCTTCTCCACCTTCTTCTGCTCCTGTTTTAACAGATCCTGAACTCTTTTCCTCTCTGCCTTCTCCAACAGGGACCCCAGCTCCTGCAAGTCTGCCTCCAACTGTTTGATCTGTATTGGGGAAAGAATACAATCACTGAGAAATGCACATCCCATAATACAGTGCTGTTGTCTGCCTGGGTCTAACAACCAAACTCTTATTTTATTTAAAAAAAAAAAAAAAAAAAAAGTTTCTTTCCAAAATAAAATCAGGTATCAGGCTGGTAAAGATTTGACACCACTTTTGGCAGTGTGCCAGCCAAAATAGTGATTCAGAGACACAATCCTCTCTCCATATATCATATTACTTTATTTAAATGTGGCCTAACCTAAATCACACTGCATGTTGGACCTATGTAGCTTCATGCGTTTTATCTGGCATCCAAATAATTTAGAGCCCCGTACATAATAATTACAGTCATTCACTTATAATCCATTTACAGATGTATACTTGAAGTATTAACTGATACTGAAGTACATGAGTGAGTCTAACATCTGCGACCAGCTATCATTAAACGCGGAGTATCTACCACATTGACTGGATTAGCAGCGCACTAGCCCTGTTACATTGAAGGATGTTGCTAGAACGTTCTGGTAGAATCCACTAAAAGCTAACAGCTGGCCGGCGATGCTCCTGACATGCGCCGCCACACATGACTAACCACTGTAATAGTATTTGCCAATCGGGGCATTTTATTTTGGTTTAAAAATGTATCGTTAATTGAGAGAACAAATTAAAAAGAAAAAAAGAAAAATCAGGCACCACTGCAGCTGTTTTTCTTATTTGTTCGCCATGGCTTGCTAAGTATTGACGTTAGCGAACATAGCGCTGCTTTCACTATGTTCATGGAAATCCAGCTGCCTCAGTTAAAACATAAAAACTCTAGTTTTACTGAATGCTAGAGTTAATGTAAAGACTCCGCTCACCTGTTCGGTTAAATCCATTCAGACTTATCGCTGTCAGCTACTGTGAGAAATATCGCTGCGCTTCTTCTTCACTGCTCTCTGCGGTGCTGCTTGTTTCCGACGCCTCCTTCTTCTTCGTGATCGGCTATTTGCAAGGCAGACTAGAGGTGCACTACCGCTACCGCCACCTACTGTACCAAAGTTTAAACGTTTTATTGAGCCCTTTATTGTAACATGATATGAATGAAAGGCCTTGTTGGCTTTCAACAAACTTTGCACCAGTAACACTCTACACACATCAGCCGCTCACACCTGTTCATCTGCTCATTAATGCAAATATATAATCAGCCGATCACGTGGTGTAGACATAGTGAAGATGGGCTGCTGAAGTTCACACTGAGCATCAGAATGGGGAAGAATGGTGATTTAAGTGACTTTGGTCTGAGTATTTCAGAAACTGCTGATCTACTGGAACTGCTTCAAGCTGATAGGAAGGCAACAGGAACTCAAATAATCACTCATTACGACCAAGGTATGCAGAAGCACGTCTCTGATTGCATAATGTAGAGGAACATCTGTTTCACCTGATTTAATCTGACTGTAACTTTCTTGTACGAAGAGTGTGTGTGTGTGTCAAGATGGAAAGCAACTAACTTTTATCTGTGTTCAAGGTCATGAGCCTGATAGACAAAGATTGTATCCACACAAGTTTAAAGGAGTCAGTTTTCTCTTATTGGCATCAATACTGTTATGAAGACTGTTCATGTTGCATCGATCCCTTTGCAAAGATTTTGTTCAATAAATCTCAGAAAATCAGTTTGGTTTCCACTTTCACTGATTTCTCAACAACGCATCAAACCTTCAGCAGCAGAAGACAACAGCGGGTGCCACTCCTGTCAGCTATGAGGAGGAAACTGAGGCTGCACAGACTCACCAAAGTTGGACAATAGATTAGAAAGGCGTTGCCTGGTCTGATTAGTCTCAATTTCTGCTGCCACATTCAGATGGTAGGGTCAGAATTTGGCATAAACATTTCAGTATCAACAGTTCAGACTGGTGGTGGTACGGAGGATATTTTCTTGGCACACTTTGGGCTCCTTAGCACCAAATGAGTATTGTTTAAACACCACAACCTACCTGAGTATTGTTGCTGACCATGTCCATTCCTTTGTTGGGCCATCAAAACATTGTACCCATCTTCTGATAGCTGCTTTTAGCAGGACAACACTCCATGTCACAAAGTTCAAATCATCTCAAACTGGTTTCTTGAACATAATGAGTTCAATGTATTTAAATGGCCTCCAGTCACCAGATCGCAATCCAATAGAGCACCTTTGGAATGTCGTGGAACAGGAGATTGGTATCATGGCTGTGCAGCTACCTTGTTGAATCTGTGCCAAAGGATTAAGACAGCTCTGAAGGTAAAAGTGGGTCGAACCTGGAGTGAATGGCTAGTGAGTGTATACTCATTAGATGGGATTTGTTATATTTAAACTAAAGAACTTTCTTCCAGTCATATTCAACGATACAGAATAAATGAAAAGAATTGAAAGGAAAAATAAGGCTTACTTGCCTATTCATTATATATAATAAAATATTGCAATATTTTAAGAGATTTTAACTTTAGGTCAGTGAAAACCTTAATATAAAAAAAACCTCTCTTCTCCTGGAAGATGTTATGGTTTTCATTCACCACATTTATATAACAATATTAAACATAATATTTTATAAGAATCCACGACACTTACAAAAGCAGTAATGTACAGCAATATTTAGTTGTTTATTTTCCAGTAGTCACGTCATCTTTCTCATTTTTAATATTTAGAAGACCAACAAGGAAGCAACAGCACCTTACCGACCAAGGAAAACATGAATTACATAAGTAATGAAATGTTGTTTGTTCATAACCACTGAAAAAATCCAGTTTTTCAAAATGTCCAATGAGGCCCGATCACCACCTTGCCCTCAGAATCCCAGACATCTGACTGTGGTCAGCTAGATGACGGAAGACGATACGGCTGAGTCGCCATCTCCGTTTCACTCCTCGTGGTCGGGATGTCATCACACACCTGTTACGTATCCTCACAGGGCAGCTGTCTCTGGGTAGCGCTGCGATGTCTTTGTCTGCTATCTCCTGCAAAAAAAAAAAAAAAAATCATCTTGGATGTTGATTTTCATTAATGGCCCAAACAAATCTGTGACAATTAGACTTCACTCTATACTGATAATGTATTTGCAAACATGCATGTCACCCTTGCTACGTATTTATTAATACACACAGGACTCAAATGTCCTCCTTCAATATGTACCTGAAGCTCTTTGGGTAGGATGGTGTTCTTCCTCAGTGCATTGATCCGTAACCTCTCATCAGCATAGTCAAAAGCCATCTGTCTTCTCTTGACGTCCCTCAGCATCCTCCAGTCAACATAGTACCCTCTCACCTGCTCCACTGCCCCCCAACAGCTCCTCAGTGCCTGCAAACAGTGCTCCTTTAGTTAGTGACTGCCTAAATATGGTAACCACTATTTATTCTGCCTCTGTACTCCCATCACACAGCAAATAGCTCAAACTGACCTTTACGTATCCAGAAAGTGAATATTATTTGAGCAGCCCTACCTATTTTCACAAAAGCTAAAGTGGTCTGACCAAAGGCTGATCATTTTGGCTCATCCGCACTGTTGTGTGCCATTTAGACAATCTTGCACTTGAGAACACACCATCTGACCTCTCATCATAATTGCAGCAGTTTCTGTTCTGTGTGGCTTTCTTGCAGGGCTGCTTGATTACTGCGAGATCAAGATGGAAATCAGGTTGCTGAACTAAAGCAACAGATGCCCTGACCACAGAGTGACACTGATCCGAGCCAGCAACTAACTGAAACCTCCTTCATGCACCACCAAAAGCACAGTGGGTGAGAGACCCTTGGTGGTCTTGACAGAAAGCTGCTTAATGCAATAAAGTACAGAAGCTTTGCTACGATGTTTGCATTTTCTCCTTCCATAATTTTGGCTCATGTAAAACTAAACAGGGAGTGAGTCTGGCCTTTTAGAAAGTGAGGAATGCGCTCAGCTGTAAAAAACAAAACAAAACAAGGCTGCACTTGAGGAATAACGGGATAAAACGAATGCGAAAGGTTTTATCCAGTTGAAGTGTCTTATTTTCACAATCATTAGAAGCCAAATCATAAATGATATCAAATCAAATATCAAATCAGTCACCCAGCCGTACTTGCTAGCCATCAAAAATAACCAACAGTGATGAACTGATGAGCATCTACTATCTGTGCGCTTTACTGAGAGAAATTATAGGACACAATTTGCCATTTAAATAGACAAATTTAATCCACATCTAAACGCTGCTGCTGAGCAAATGTCACTATTCTGGTTACTGGATAACAATGAATATGTATTTTGACTGCGGATCTTTATGCTGTGTGCCAAAATTTACAGTATTTTCCTGCATATCTTGTTTTCTTCTTGATGTACCTCCACATGCAAAATAAGGTGACACAGCCACATTGTCGTCATCGTTCATAAACCGCTTTTAGTTATGTTAAACCCCTGAACGACGCATCCTGAGCCAGGTTTGACATTTACCAGGTTAGCTAGGATTAGCGACGAAGCTAACGTCAGCGCGCTAGACATCACTAAATCCGCCTTTGTTACTTTCTCCATCCGCCTGTCAGAGATACCAGGTGGAATTTTAATACAAACACAACCTTTGACAATTAATGTAAGATTACAGTGAGTACTTTACCTGCTTTGGGACGCAGACGGTGGAATAAAGGGCATTTAGCCCTAAACATGCTATTCTGTGAACCGCCATATTGGATTTGATATGTGCGAAACCGCCCACACTCAACTATACCGCCCCTATCGACCGGGAGTGGGACAGACTATGATGAGGCAAAAAAAAAAAAAAAGTGTCAAGTTTACAGAGAAAAAAATCTGCTGCTTTATGAGAAAAAAATCAGGGAATGTGTCTTTTTTAAGTCAAGAAGCAACATCGACTCACTTTTTAATGTTAAACTGGAAAGAAATTCATATATTTCTAGCTCCAGGGATGCAGAAGTCTTCTAACAATAGAAATGTATTAGATCATCAACACCTCTTTAAGGCAGACAACAAACTACAAGCTGGTTTTCATTCAAATGAACCCTCCATGTGGAGCTGGAGATGGAAGGGGTGTGTATGGACTATCTGCAAAGCGCAACACCAAAAAGCCACAATAAAGGCGTAATTAGTAACAATGGGTGCTTACACATGGCACTGAAGAAAGGATAAATTAGTGCAATCACTTTCTTAAATTTGGTGCCTGTACTTTATGTAAATTCATACAAAAAGTGGTTTAAATACTAATAAATGTATTTGTAGGAAGTTATTTAATAACTTTCCTGTTAAAAGGTATGGCCAACAGAATGAGAAATATATATTGTGTTTTTCAGTGTTGTACTTTGCAGACAGCAGACATTTGTGTTTTGTCCATCGTGTAAATCACAGTATAAAATAACTAACGGAAATGCTCTGAACCCTCATATGATATCCTATGTTTTGTGTAGTAAGTACATACAGAAAGTAATACAGAACTAGGAAGGGTGGAGTTAATTGTGCAGGGGGTCACCACAGCGGATCATCTGCCTCCATCTCACACTGTCCCCAGCATCCTCCTCTGTCACACCAACCCTCTGCATGCCCTCCTTCACCGCATCCATGAACTGCTGTCGTCTTCCTCTTTAGCTCCTGCTTAGCATCTTCAGCATCCTTTGTCCAATACATCCTCTATCCCTCCTCTGCACATGTCCAAACATCTCAGGCTTGTTTCTCTAACTTTGTCTCCAAACCGTTCAGTCTGACCTGTCCCTCCGATGTTCTCATTTATAATCTTGTCCATTCTGTTCACTTCCAATGAAAACCTTAGCATCTTCAGCTCCAAACCCAATATCATAGCAAGTCTCACTACCATCTTGTAAACCTTCCCTCGCCTCCACCTTGCTTGCAGTCTCTTCTACAACTACATTTAACTGAAATATTGCACAGCTCAAAGAGATGTGCTCTAAAGTCAGAGCCTACACAAATTATTTTAGGGTTTCATCAGTGCTGGAAAGGTTGCTATTATTTTTGCTCTGAGTCTCAGCTACCTGATCCTCCCCTTTGAGAAAAATGCTCTAACAATTTGAAATAACTTGAATTATTAGTCACTTGTGGTACCCCTTGTGCACCAGTAGGTGGCAATGTAGTTCTTTCATCACGAGTTCACACTCTCTCTCACCACCCACCAGGAGCAGGGCTCCTCTTCAAGCTGAATCTAAACCTTGTGTCTTAAATCTTCTGAAATCCAGACCCATCTCTGCTCCCCCAGCACTCCTAACAATGAAACCCTTGTGTTTTAAGGAAGTACATATATTGAACAGTGCGCTGCTCTTCTTTCAACATACGCTTCAGCGGGGTGCTGTATTTTATAGGAGGAAAAAAAAATCATATAAGTAGAGGGGATTGCTTTCTTAAACAATCCCCATTATTCTGCAGCCCGGAGGAGATGCGTTTTTGGATAAATATTAACACATGACAAACTCCAGGCAGTGCTTCCTCTATAAAAAGGAACATTATGAAGTAGGCAGGAAAATTAGCACTGGGCTCTGAGCACTGACTTAAATAATAAATGACTCCAAAGTGAACACATTACTGCTTACAGATAATGGTATTTGTAAACCTGTCACCGTCCCGAGCGTATTAATGCAGCAAGAAATTACCTTAACTTTTTTTGTAATGGATCTCAAAATATTCGGCTGTCTTTCATTTTCTGGGTTAGTGGGAAACAACTCTTTTTCGAATCGCCGTAATTGTAAAATTATATGGTTGTCAAGCAGGAGAAATGTTTCTGAAATGCGGAAAAACACAGCTTTGTCACCTGACAGCAGCAGTTTATCATACTTAAACTGCTTTTTGGCCCCGAGTTAGTTTTGGCCTGTAGTTCAAACCTCGTCATGACGAAGGCAAAATCATTCTGTCAGTGATTTCTCTTACCTTCTCGGCACAGAGATGCCTGAGCAGAGTTGAAAAGGTGACCCGTTTATGCTAAACGTCAAGCTGCCGCAACTGCAGGTAGGAATAAACTTTGGTGATGCCGGGCAAGCTCAAATATTCCTTAATCAGCCTTTAAACAATCTGACAAGAGCAAACAAGTCTTTTTCTGATTACGGGACACCACCCAACTCTAGCGCAGCTAATATAGAGTATTCCTGTGGATGGCAATGCTGGTCAGTCTCATTCAACACAATTGCTCTAACATATGGAAATAATGAGAACAGGTGGCGTTACAGATTAACACATGCGCGGGGAATCTTAATTTAAACTGGCAACATCCTTTGTCATCATTATTTCTCAAGCAACAAATCTATTCTCAGTCACTTGGCGTGAATGTCTCTGCAGCTGCACTGACAGAGTAAAGAGTGGCTGCACCGTGCTGCCTTAACAGCTCTGTGGTAGGGGGTCACCGGTGAGAATATCGATCATGCATGACTTCTCCAATCAAAACAACATCTTTACTCTAATTGATCGCATGCTTTAGCACTACATACTAGTGGTCTGCTGTGTAGCTATAAAGTCTTTATGAAGCCCTTAAGTTGCAGCGTTGCAGCCTCTCTGTGTGACACATTCAAGCCAAAGGAAAGCTCCACTAATACACACCAGACAGCCATCAGCAACCAGCTAACCTTTCTGGTGTTCATCAAAGATACCTTCTCCTCTAGTGGTTTATGCATTCTTTCATTCCACCCTAAACAAGATGATTAAAGCAAACAAAGATCTCTCGGCTGATCAAACATTAGGCCTATTTACAGCATACCACATGCAGATGAAAATGCGACAGGAACAGTATGTCTGCGTATTTTCTGTGCGTGTGTGTGTTTTTTTACGGTGTGTTTGATTCAGACACAACATGGTTTTCAGGGGATGGTGGCAGTGGGGTGTTTGCTGCCAGCATCTAGGCTTTCCTCCTCAAAGATCTGATGTGAAATAGATGCAGACAAAAACACTCGCACGCTGGAACCGGATCAAATTCCTGGGTAGAAACGACTGCGTCCTCGCCTCTGATCAGGATCGTATTTTTACAGCCACCAGTAAGCTTGTAAGCGATAAACAAAGTGTCATCTTTCTGCTCGCTGGATGGGCTTTATCACGTCTGACCTGTGTCAACACGTCTTGTGAACATTATTCACGCACGGCCCATATAAATAAATGGCACCGGGCCGATTTACATTTCAGGGTGTATTCCTTTGACGGTTCAGATATTTGACACCAGTTTGAATGCCGTTGTATCCAGCTGCCAAAACAAAAAAATGTTCTTTGTGTTTCTGTATCGTAACACAGTTTTATATGACCGTAATATGAAAACAGAGACGAACTGCGTGTCTCATGCAGCCTATTGATCCTGGTTTTTAATAACGATATAACCTACTCATAATTTCAAGAGTGATTTAATAACACACAGTGAGTCATCCACATTTTTCTTTATGATTTAGTGAATTTCAAGTATTTCATGTAGACTGAAAACTGAACCCACTCGGGCATTGATTTAAAAATATTTTAACCTTGAAAAGTATATGCTTACCGGCCATGCTGTTGGGTACAGCGGTTCAACTGCTCATTAATGCAAATGTCTAACCAGCCAGTCTCACAGCAGAGGTTCAGTGCATGCAAACACGATGAAGATGACCTGCTGACGTTCAAACTGAGCAACAGAATGGGGGGAAAAAGGTGATTTAAGTGATTTTGAACATGGTGTGGTTGTTGTGCCAGACGGGCTGCTCTGAGTATTTCAGAAACTGCTGATCTGCTGGGATTTCCTGAAATAACCATCTCTAAGGGTTACAGAGGATGGCCCGAAAATGAGAAAATATCCACGACGCTGCTTTGGTGAAAATGCTTTGTTGATGCCAGAGGTCAGAGGAGAATGGCCAGTAACTCAAATAAACACTCATTATAATCAAGGTATGCAAAAGAGCATCTCTGAAGGCACGGCATGTCAAACCTTGAAGCAGATGGGCTAAGGTAGCAGAAGACCACACCTGCTGCCACTCCTGTCGGCTAACAAGGGAAATTTAGGCTGCAGAAGATTAGAAAAATATTGCCTGTATTGATGAGGCTTGATTTCTGCTGCCATGTTTGGATGGTAGGGTCTGAATTTGGTGCAAACAGCATGAAAGTGTGGATCCATCCGGTTCAGGCTGGTAGTGGCGGTGTAATGGTGTGGGGAATATTTTCGTGGCACACTTTGGGCCCCTTAGAATCAACTAAGCAGGACACCACAGCTTATCTGAGTATTGCTACTGACCGTCTATGACACCAGTGTCCCACGGCTGCTTCCAGCAGGATAGCAAGTCACAAAGCTCAGATCATCTAAAACTTGTTTTTCAAACATGACACCAGATCCCAATCCCACAGATTGTGGTGAAACAGGAGATTCACATCATGGATGTCCATTTGACAAATCTGCACAGCAACTGTTGATGCTATCACGTCAACATGGACCAAAATCTCTGAGGAATGTTTCCAGCACCTTGTTGAATCTGTGCAATGAAGAATTAAAGCAATTCTGAAGGCAAAAGTGGGTCCAACCCAGTACTAGCAAGGTGTACCTAATAAAGTGTCTGGTGAGCATATATATAGTTGCAGACAATGTTCTTTCTATGTCATGACTATAAAAATGTGTTTTCATTTGTTTTAAACAAAATGACTCTACACAGGCGGCTTTTGTGTGCCTCTTTTTTTATCTTCCCTAAACACACTGTAGTCCTTTAATGTCAAGCAAGAACTCTGTGCTGAAAGAGCAGCCTTTGCAAATGTGGTAAAGTGATTACAGATCGTTTTCGAAACTCCGTCATTTCTGTGAAATAATAATCGAACGCGTACAGTAAATGGAGCAACGAGGGAAATTGTAACAGTGAGACATTTCCTGTGTTTCTCTTGCTGAGTAAAATAAATAACTCTCTCTCCTGCAGACGTTATAAACTTCACAATCTCAGACACAGTTTTCAAGTTTTCAACTGGTCCTTTATTCTGCACGGAAGTCTTGGGCAAACTTCTTTTTTTTTTTTTTTTTCCAAATGAAAAGAACCAAGCATATGCTACTGCATTTAAAGGTGCTTTAATAAATCTTCGACAAAGCAAACCTTTCAGGCTGGATTTTTGATCACGGAAAACTCATGCGGCAGCGCAGGGTACGTTTAAGCAGCGTGCACGCTCGCCTTGAGATCTAAGAGCGACAGAAAAATTAGGGGAGGAAAATAATCTTTCGAGCCTTGCAGCATTTTAGAAATAAACATGCTACAGAGACAAATACTGACAAGGTTTTGTTCCACCGTGTAAGCCTGCGCTTTAAGATTCTCACATCTAAAGGCTGATTTTCAGAACTGCATATTTCTGTAGAGACAATCTTTGGTAATATTTCAACCAACGCGGACACCGATCACGGCCCCGAATCAGCTACGTTAGGTGTTAAAATATCTTCAGCACGGAAACTCCTTTGCCTCTCGGTAATCAGTGTGCTTTTGAACAGGATACACCTCATTTAGCAGGAGGCCATAACCTGACTGACCTGGAGGTCCCTGCTTTGCGTAGCTCAGGAATGTCCATCGTTTCCCCCAGGAGGGACAGATTTTTCAGTTAGCTGGCAGGTATGCTATGTATAGGTTAGCACAGACACAATGGTTGAGTCTAGACAAACATTTAAGGTTAATAAAGTACATGAAAATATTCACCTGATAAAAATTCCAAAGACCTTACTTGCTCTGCACTCAGTCATAGGCACATTTCTTCTTCTAAGATGAAATTTTAATATAAAATGTGTGAAAATTTACTAATTTACAATGAAGTTAATATACATAGATGCCTGACATACTAACACAAATATATGGCTCTTTTAATCAGAGTCAGGCTAAAGTTTGTTTTGTTTTGCTTTACATGAAAATCAAAACTCTATAGTCAAAAATCAGATTTCAGGGTAT
>JAVDPK010000858.1:2000875-2021751 GCA_034780415.1 Cichlasoma orientale | reverse complement strand
TATATTTATATATATATATATATATATATATATATATATATATATATATATAGCAGATGCATAACCGTATATGAGTTTGCACATAAAACTGAACACTATAATGATGAAACTTTTCGATTTATCCATCTGTATTCATTTCCCAACTCTCCTCGGGATTGTGTTAGCATCAGTGTTATGCAAGATTGCCTCATCGCATCTGTTTTATCATTTTTTTGTTCTGGCAGATGAATTACCAGCTTAATATTGTCAATCACAATGTCACAAGAAGGGGAAAAAATGATTATTTTGGGTTCCATCTGCGGATATGCTACATGCAGAAATGCTCGAGATAGGGGAGCCTTTTTCTAAAATCAACAACTTTCCTCTTGAGATCCGAGCACTGCTGATTGCTGTGGGAATAAAAAGTCTGTTGTATAAACTCGTAAAGTCTGAATAGTCTTCTTTCTCCTGATTTGAAGATTTGATATTTAATTCATTGTCAAGATGAAGAATAGAAGAACTTTGAAACGATGATGTCTGAATTGAAATGGACCGCTTTGGTAGAGAAGGAAAGAGACGGGGGGTAAAAACACATCTGTGCTTACACTCTCAGGACCACCAGTGCTCTAGGAAATATAGTGCGCAAGCTTTGACAGCACATCTTTCTTGAACCAAGACTCCTGGTGACGAATTGCAAAGCTGAAATAACTGACTCCGTGTCAGATTTAGAGGAAACGTTTATTCATGTGACCTCGCTTTTTTTTTTTTTTTTAAAGTTTGTAGCTAAACCGTATTATTACAGCCAGGAAATAAGTGATTTCTGATTCTTCATGCAAAAATGAAGGCACGTGCAAGTGTGTTGTCAGTGTTACTCTCTCTGCATATAAGTGTCTCTCTTTTTAGGTAGAAAGCCTGGAAGTTTTGGACAGTCTTAATTTGTCTTAATTTGTTCCATAGTCCACAAATCTTCTCAGTCCACGGTGATGTAAAACTTCACTGCGGACAGTGACGCTGGTGTTCCAGCAGTTTCCAATTCATGGCGGGCTTGAGCCTTGGCGGTTCCTGAACTTCCTAACCATTTTCCTCTCATCTGAAGGTGACAGTTTGGGTTCTTTCCAGACCTTGGCAAAGTGCTGACAAATCTGAATAACGTGTACATGCGTACAGTTGTTTGAACTGATGATCCTGGAGTCTGCAGTTGTTTAAAAATGACCTGTTAAGCTTCTGGAATGGCTGTCCCAAAGCCCCGACCTCAACCCTATTGAAAATTTGTGGACTACGCTTAAAAGCCTGGTCTGTGTGAGGAAACCAACCAATTTAAGGGAACTCTACCAATTCTGCCAAGAAGAGTGCTCAAATATCCAGCCAGAATTATGCCAGAAGCTTGTTGATGACTACCAATAGAGTCTGGTTGAGGGGCAACTTGACATTCAGCCAAATATTAGTGGGGTGCATGCATACCTTTGACCCCATGTGGATTAGAGAAAATACTAAATAACTTGTGCACCTAATTTATGTTTTTTAAAATCAGTAAAGATTTATGCTATACAATTATTCCATTTTGGAAAAAGAACAGCTCAAAGATATCATTAAAAACCCAAATTACCATGAAAATCATGCCCATGAAGAGTGTATGTAAACTTTTGACCACAACTGTACATCGGTGCACCAATTTGTCACAAATTCCATAAAGTCATTAAACTTTGTAATTTCCCCTGAATGGTTATATTTTATTGAGGAAGCCACAGAATCATACTCCATAACTATTTATGCTGTAAAATAAGAATTAGCCTCCAGTTTTTACAAGAAGTGATGTAACTTTTCCTGCTCCAGCTTGTCCCTCTTTTAATTCTCACCTTTTTCTCTCATCTCTGAGGCCAGCTCCCTGCTGTTGCATCTCGAAGATCAGAAAGCACGAGGAGTGCTAAGTTGTGTCAGCTGGGTGAACGGGGGTCAAGTCTCCCCACGGCGACGCATGGACAGGAGGACCAGACCCTGAGGACTGGTATCCACATCAGCCCAGGAAGCTCTGTAACAGCTGCTGACACCAACTCATCTGTCACGCTGCTGCTCAACATCCCCTGTCTGATCCCAATTAACTCATTTTTTCCCCTAATATGCTTCACTGACTCCCTCTATATGAATTAGGACTCATTAATTATCATTCTGATGGCAGCTTCATCTTATTTTAGGAATCAAAGAGTGTGCAAGCGCCAAGCAATTTTTTTTTAAATTTTATTTTATTTTTGCTTTGTGTAAAATTCAGAGTGACAGATGTATTCATATGTTTGTTAACGGTTATAGAAATTGTGATGTAAAGCATATGTGTCACAAGACTCCTGACATATCACAGGTCTGAGGTCAGACCACAGCCGGTGCAACACGTTGTCAGATCGTTTTCATCACTTTGCAATATGCTATCTAACGGAACAGAAGCCAAATGAAAAATAATCTGAAATGCGGGTAAGTTGATTGCTCGCAGAAGTCGGCATCAGCCGGTAATCGTGATGTAGATAAACAGTTACTCCACACATGTTGTATTTGCCACTTTCTGCGGTTGGAAAAGAACTCAAACTTTACTGTGGTGTGTGTTGGAGATCACTGGAGGTAGGGCAACAGCTTAGAGTTTATGAGCACGTGCATTATGTCGGCATATGAGTGTCCACAAGTGTTCGTATGCGCCAAATGTGGAAGCCATTAAAGATGTCTAACCGCGCACCACCGTGGGCTCCGAAGGAAACTCATTCAGCAAAACCTTCATATGGCTTTAATCTATTTTCCTTGAAATGACTTTATCTACAGCGTGCCCTCTCATCTAATCTGCTTTCCACCAAAGTCACACAACAGAACCTTTGCCAGCTGTAAACATGCAAAATATGGTTCTGAAGCCAGTGTTGGCTAAATTTCCTCTGATACCATCTTGTCATTTCTACGTAAACAACGAGAAAATCGTTTTGTTTTTTTTTCCCCAGCAGAAATGGAAAAATCAACTTTTTAGCCACAATGATGGAAAATTGTCAGCTCTAAGTTGGCTGTTTTTATCTGCCATAATTACCCTCAGACAAGCCAGACATTCAGTAGGTCTTTAAACACATTTCATGTGTTAGATATCTCCGGGTGCTATTTGGACCTGTCCGTCAGTTCCCATTTCACAACAGGCCTTCATCGTGTAGCTCCCCCTCAGATCGAATCAGCCCTCTCAATCAACAGTTTCCAGATCCACGAGGAGACACGCAATCAGCGTTGCTGTTAGCCTGTGCATGATTAAATACGCCGTATGATTCAAAGGGTAGAGCTAATGCGCTTCTTGTATATTTATGTTAAAAAAAAAAACAAAAACAAATGAGGGTTCGGGTTTTCATTACTAAACGTGGTTGTTTGAGCACAGAATTACAAGCATATTATGAATGTCTGATGCTAATCAAATGTATTTATACTAATGCGGTTGGGAGTCTCAGACAAGTTCATCTGATCTACTTCTAAAGGCTAAATGTTTTCATGATGGGTGCTAGACCTTTTCAGTACATTCTAATGAAACCTTTTAAAGTGATGTTGAGGGAACAGTCTGACCTCTTGCTGAAAGTTAGAAGATAGGATCAGTAACACTAAGAAGATGTTGAAACTGCCTGTGGAGTTTGCGTTTTTCAGCTTCATGTCTAATTAACCAAATTAGACGTGAAGAGCTGAAATCCAGGTGAATTTCAGAGTTTATCTTTCTGCATCTCAAATCACATACTTTTGTGCACAAACTTACATTTTTGAATTCATACTAACAAGTATTACTAAAGGCAGCGTACTAATAAGTAACACATATATGGCACACAGTCATAAAGTTGTGCTCTAGACTTTTCATCCTCACTGGCTGCCACCTTGTTTTTTTGCCAACGTGAGGAAGATGCATGGTCAGTGCCAATGCTAGCTATGAATGCTAGCAAATGCATGCGTTTACACATGTTAAATTGTCATCTTCATTCTATAATGTTTTAATATTGTATTCATAGTCAGAATATAATTGTAAACTGCAGCAAATGTATTTTTCTCAGAGTTTAACTGTTCCTTAACCAAATCCCTGTCACGTGACCTCAGATGCCACACTCGCCCACCAAAGTTCAACATAGCCAGGCTTTCTTTGTGTTAGCTGGCTCAACAAAACCTAAAACCACAGTTGGAAATAATGTGGGTGTCACAAAGGTGGTTAACAACTTTCTCTGTTAAGCCAGGCTTTCTGCTTCAGGTTCTGTGCAAGCTCGCATAAAAAAGGTGAGTCATGTGACTCTTTTTCTTCACAAAATGATCCCTGTGAGTGCCATCTATTCCAAGCAGAGACATTATCAGATGCTGATGACAAATGGTGATTAAAAATCTATTAAGATTATAAAAATATAACAGTAAAATGCAACGCTGTTGGAAATAAGATGATTAATTAATGATTAATCCTGCAGAAAATCATTCATCTTGAGATTTAGTGGCTGCGGGCGCTCTCGGTGCTGATGTCTATTTCTAATGTGAGGGCTCCACATTAGAGTCTGAAACTTTAAACGGGACCCATTTAAACACTGAAGGTTAGAGTCACACATCCTGATAAAGGAGATGCGGGAATCACTTTAGTTTGTCGGCCGATCAAAGTTAAATTGATTGATTGAACAGTTATTCTTGGTGTGTGTTCTGTGTTCTAGCAGCTGCAGTTCCGGCAGTGTAAAAGAGACTTAACAGCAACTTAGAAGCAAGAATAAAACATTTATACATTTTCTTCATCATCAGATTAACACAATCACATTCCTGCGCATGTATTACAATCCATGCAATACAAGAACGAACAAAGTTTGCGCTTCATCAGTGGTTTTTGTAGGATATGGCTTAACGAACAGATTCCTCCAGCAGAGCATCTACATTGCACTCCTGTAAATAAATGAATCCGTGAAAATATGGCACTTTCAGCTGAATTTAAAACGAAACTTGGAACAAAACCTGCGCCTGTCGAGGGCATGTCTTCAGCATGAGTTACCATGGTGATTTAGCCAGGTAAAAAGAGAGCCACTTTTGTGACACAGAAAACTCGACACAGGTCACTCAGCCATTAATCTTGCTTTGCAGTACGCCCCTGAGGTTATGTCAGCATTTGTTTTCTAATTTGTCGTGGAAATTTACAATGCTAAACTCATTTTCTGCTTTATTTGTAAAAATTACAAAGCTTTATTTTTTTTTTAATCATCCGACGCATTCATAACGCTTTAATATGCACTAATAAATAATACCATCATTACCTCAGTTAATGTGATCTTTGGCATGTTTCTATGTCTCAGCAGTACTTGCAGGAGAGCACTGAGACTGCTTGAAAAACTATTTTTCAAGGTCCTGCAAGGTTTTTCTACCAAGAAATACATGATTATGGCGACAGCTGCTATTTGTCTTGGCTATAAGTGAAAACAGTGAAAAGTAGTAGCCATCAAACTGAAATCCAAAATCTCTTTAAGGGACCGCGTCGGGAGGGAAGATCCTGAAATGATCATCACTCCATCAATTTATAATTTCTCGACACAGAATATTAACTAAATCTTAACCTTAAGTGAACCGCTGATGAAAGGCATGTTGGTAAGAGACAGAAAATCCTGTAACACTTCATACTTTTGCCAAACTGACTAACACTCTGTAACTATCTGGGAAAGAATTACTTTTGTGTTATGAGATTCTGCAGTTATAATGAAGCTTTTCATTTTATCCTCATATTGCTCTCCTCCCACAGCTTCATAGTGCAGAATGTGGCATTTTTAGGATTTTAGTGCTGTTTGGGGCATAAATGAAGAAACACTGCTACTATTATTTATTATTATTGTTGTTTAAAGTGTTCTACTTTACTCTTGTTATGATATTGTTATTGACCTTACTCAGCTGTGAAAGACTCATAACAACTAACCAGCAGAAATGCCAAAAGAAGGCTTTTCAGCTGAGTTAAAGCCTGACTTTAAAAAGTAAAGCGTTATAAAAAAAATCATTACGCAACATTAGTGGGGTAGAAATGTTACCTTAAATCAAGCCTATCAACAGCAAACCTCTTGCAGAGTAATTTCAGCTACAACGAAACATTTCTGTCTTCACTCTGATAGTCTCGTAAAGATTACTCATATTCTTGCTTGTTTTAAGAACATGAGAAAAAAATCGAAACCACAAGCCACGACTACTCCTGCTTACAGAACCTAAACTAATTGAAAAATAACTGATTTCAAAGCCAAGATTTCCCACTGTCATGAACAGAAACACAAAGTAAGGTTATTGCTGTTGTAACCGCCATCCTCAAGCTCAGATTAAAGATGAAGAGTTTCCATGTCAGATTAGGTAAAGTAGTAGTTTTATTATTAATATATATATTTTTTATCTTCAGAAAGCTTTCATTTATATCCCTTTATCCAATGTTTCATATCACATCAATGCACACATAAGAATTAAAATACACCCTGATGCATTTTTGTCCCATGCATATTAACTCATTTGAGGACCTGGGTAATTAACATTAAAACATATAATTAGAGAGCTGAAATCAGCACCTGCTTGTTAAAAAAAGTATCAAACATACAGCGTTTAAGCGCGACACCTTTAGCATCCCCGTGTCATTCAAACACCCCCCACTCAAAATTTCAAGCCAGGCTGAACCGGAGCAGGGATGAAGACAAAGTAAATCAGAGGTGCGTGGGTTCTTCTAAAAAACCGTTTGGAGTTTTTCTTCTTCCCCGAGATGTAACACAGAACAGGAGTACAGACATGCATCACATTAAAGAAACCATAATATAAAATCCACCCTGCTGGGAAAGGTTCTGTTACATCTGCTGTTAGTGTGGGGTGTATTTCCCGGCATGGGGAAAAATCCACAATGCACAACAATGCAAAATCCAAACTGTCTCATTTATAGTGACATGCATGAAATATTTTCTCTTTGTCCCAAAAAGCTATGGAAATCTCATCACCTCCCACACAGCATGCCCCCCACAACAAAGTGTATGGATGGACTTTAAAGCTACATTTACATTTTGTAATAAGCACGAAGGGAAGCAATGAAAAATGTTTCCATCTTGAGGATCTTTTCCCAGTTATGATGCGCTGAATTGACCAAATTCAGTTAATGCGCTTGTTGAGGGGGCTGTCAACACAAACCCAACGTTAATGCTCCCCGACATTTGTAACAAAACTGTGTACATCTGTGAGTGTGTATGTGTGTGCCTGGTTGTGCTATTTGTTGTGTTACCACATATTCAGAGAAGGAACATTTCACTAAATGCAGTCATGCAAGAGACCAAAGGTAAGAAGACGCAATAATGACGATGCTACAGAATTGTCACGGTGCAGTGTAAACAAAACAAAACAAAACAAAACAAAACAAAACAAAACAAAACAAAACAAAACAAAACAAAACAAAACAAAACAAAGCAAACCTGTAAAAAAAAAAAAAAAGTCCTGGACATTTATGGGAATTTCTAGAATTAGTAAATGGTAAAATTTAATGTGTGGTTAAAAAATATTGAACAATATCTGTAAAAAAAATCTATATGTTGCCATGTAGGTTGTTAATTATGATATATTTAAATTTAACATGGGACACCTGGGATAGGTCACAGCCCCCCACCCCACCCCCTTGACCCTGAATTGGCTATGAGGAAGAAAATGGATGGATGGATGGATGGAAGGATGGATGGATGGATGGATGGATGGATGGATTACTTTTATGCTGTAAAATAAACCCATTGTCCCAACATGAGGTCATCCTTTTGGTTCAAAGATAATACTCGTTACAGGTCAAACTAATCCCAAATAGCTAAGACAACTTTAAAAAAGATCTCAGTCTCAGGAGGTTAAATTTAGATTGAAATTAGGGAAAATGAATTTGAAAAGCTAGAGCTGCGCATACAGGAGACACACCCTAAACATGGCAGAGGGAATACCAAATAAATGTGTAATCACCCAGAAAGAAAACAAATAAGTATATGTTCTTCTTTGGGAGGTCTGTGGGTACACGAGACACATGAAAAGAAGCAAGAGGAAAAAGTGTTTTTTGTCCATGGGGATATCAGATCAGATCTCTCCTTTTTGTCCATACAAATCTAATTCTTGTGATTTTACTCTGCACTCTGACGAAATTAATTAAAAACTGTCTGATTTATATCTACATGTGCCTTTTTCTAATAACAAGGACCGAAGAGCTCTGCACAAGTTGAAAAGAATCTTTCAGCTTGATAAAAAGAAAGTCAAGGCAACTTAATTAATCACTGTAGGCTTTATTCTCGAGGCCTAGTGTAATTGAAAGTGTCCCAGTTTCACAGCTGTCTGCTAATGCAGGTTTGAAAGATGGGTAGAAAGCCCTGTTATAGAGCCAAATCTGAGGCTCAGCAACATGTAAGCTGATGTTCCAAGGTTACATCTTAACTTCTGGAAGAAAGGTAAGTTCTCTGTAATGACTGCGCCATTATTGAGCATCTGCTGAGCCATTCATCTCTGTCCATGGTCCAGGGAGCGGTTTGACACTAATGACACCACAGACACCGCTGCTGAAGGACAGATGCTATCTTTCAAAGGTATGCTGACTTTCAATGACAACAATATTATTGTTCCTTTTGTGTTTTTTGGTAAATATGCTGTTTAAAAAACATCTAATCCTCACCAGCACAACCGTAGCAAATGCACTTAACTGTTATGACCACACTTGTTTAAATTTTAATTAATGATTATGACAGAGGGGACTATAAACTGCACTGGAGTTATTATTATTACTATTATGTGCTATTTTTAAGTTGTTATCCCTTCCAAAGAGTTTAATCAAACACTTTTTGAGGAATCATTGTACATTCATGATGACACACACCATGCAAAATGTGCTGCTTATTGCAGTGAACCTGCACATTGCAGCATTTTAACTCATTGTTTTGGATTTATAGCTTCAGGAAGGAGGTGAAGACCAAAACTTATTAAAAGAGGGGAGTAGTGAATACTGGGCGTGCAGTATTCATGCTAGTACAAATTGAATTCTGGGGCCCTTGTGTACTGAATATGATTTTTTTTTTTTTTAAAGCAATATTATGCAAGCAGGAGGTGAAGGTGAAAATCTGTTGTGATTACAGCTCTCTGTGCCCTAAAGAAATGTAAAACCTTACTCATACATTTAGAGACAAACTGCTGCTGTCAGCTTGAATACCATCAACCTGACACATGGAGTCTTCAGTAACGGCCGCGGTGTTAAAGGGCGGTGTGTTTACTGCCCTTGTTTGCATGGGAGCACTTAGCCGACATGGAAAGAGTTCACATTTTATTCCGTGCTAAGAGGAAACATGTGAAACAGGGTGCTCTTTCGTTGCATGCTTTAAAGCGATCACAGTCTGAGGAGGCAGGTTTTTGTGGTTTTTCTGTCTTCTTGAAACAGTTAGCTTTGCTATGTGTCTTCACGGTATGCGCCGTGGTGGCCTGTTCCTCCGAAATAAGTAAATAAAATAACGTGAGAAATGTTTCGGGGAGAAAAGCATGCGAGTTTTAAATCAAATCAAGACCTTCTCGTTTCTAATTGCCACTCATTCGACCAACAGCAGATCATTATCACCATTTTCAGAAACCCATGCCCAAAACAATTTTTTTCCCCAGGAAATACCCATGGCACTTCTTTTAATCGCCATCTGTAACACAATCTGTATGTCACTGCTATATTCATGCCCCCCCTCCCAAAAAAAAAAAAGTTATTTATTTTTGCAATATATATAACTTCTCCTGAAGGATTTCTTCTAGCCCAAACCCATTCCGGCTTCTTCTTGGCTTCAGGTTTGCCCCGTTTAACCCAACCTCCACTCAGTTAAAGTGTTCAAAACCCCACTGTCTCTGCTAAAGACATTAAATTTAACCTCTGCTGTAACTGAACGCACACAGGGAGAAGAAAATAAGCAAAGAAAGTGCTGAGACAATGGAGAAGCAAAGTGAAAAATAAATTTGCGTAAATGAATGATAAAAGTCACGAGGAAAACAGATGTAAATGCAACTCGTTATCTCCTTCTCTTGCCTCCCCCCCTCCCTTCTTGTTCAATCACTTAAGGGGAAGGGGAGAGCAGACACTCCCCGACTAACTGCCCATTGGCCTACAGGCATTTGGAGGAGATTTTAACAGCTGAAGAGGGAGGGAGGGAGAAAGAGCACTGGCAGTGGAGAGATCCTTGACTCGTTGGCCCTGGCCTGTCAGCAGGTGGCAGAGAGAGAGAGAGAGAGTTGCTGAGTGACACTCAGTCCGTCAGAGAAAAGAGAGAAAGAAGAAAGGTAGAAAGGTAGAAAGGAGAGAAAGCCCCCCAAAGGTAAGACATATGCGTAATTTGTCATATTTAAGTGTCATTTGTTTGCTTAAGTTAAAAATATGCTTATTTTCATTTGTGACGATTCCAAGTGTTGCCCTTACTTCAACTAACCTGTAGGTGTGTGTGGTTGTTATCTTTTTTTGTACACTTACCTTTGTCTCAGCTATTCTTTCCATCCTTCTCAACTGCCTTTCCTTCAGTCTCTCCCCTTTTTTAGAACCCCGTTCACCTCTTCTTACATATCTTCCATGATCAGAAGGTTTGTGAGGCTGACTTGAGACATCCTCAGATTTTCTGCTGTTAGTCACACGACAGCAGATAATTTATCAGGTTATGTCAGATTGGGCTTGAATTGGAGCACTTCGCTTCAGAGAAAGTTTTGTAAATCTTGGTCAGCAATACAAACTGATGTGTGATGATGTTTGACACAATCGACAACCTCGCGCGAGCATCTCATGCTTAAGTTGCATAATTGAAGCATATTGACGGTGATGTAAATTATTTCAATGAAATATAAAGAAAGTTCATTCAGATAAATATTTCTGTGTGTGTGTGTGAAAATGTGAGCGATTCACTTTTAATATACAATAAACATTTCTGAAAAAGTTTGTTTAAGTCAGGTTAGGTTGAAAAAGTTATTTCAATATTTTATAAACACTCAAACAACAGTAAATAAATCAGTGGGATCATTTTCCCATCAGAGTAGCTGTGACAGCTTTAGTTTCTCTAACGGTGTATTAAAAAGATTTATTTCATTTCGCGATTATGATCGTGTTAACGACAGCCCTGCACGATTTGTCAATAAAGCTGCCAGCACTGATTTTTCTCTGAGATAATAACAAAAAACATTAATATTCAATTATGTGCTGGGGCGAGGAATATTCTCACAGGGCTGTTGATCCAGTAGATTTACCTTTAATGCTACTGTGCTGGCTCTGGGAATGCACAGAAGCGCTCGCAAAATGAACTGCAGATGTGGGCCCTCAGCCATGCAAAATGAGAGAGAGAGAGAGAGAGAGAGAGCGAGAGAGCCACAGCCCAGAGTGGGCGGCTTATAGAAAGTGTTCACATTGCGTGATGTTGCTGCTTTCGTGGAAACATCACACTTTTTATTTACTTAAACCGGCTGAAAATGACCCCACTGAAAAGCACTTATTTGAAAAATGTATCTGTTTCAGGTATTTAGCTGCTTTATTCGTGCCTTTTCACTGGGTTAGGTTTTCATCTGACAGCCCACTGAGGGGAATTAAGTCTCTACGGTTGTGATGAAGAAAGGTCCTTATCGAGGTCTCCATGTGGTCTGTACAGCAGCAGGAGGCAGAGAGAATCGTGAAGATATGAGCTCTGCTCTCAGACGATAATTGCTTTCAGCTTTGTTTTATTCATTTTATTTTCCATGTTCTGTCTGCGAGTTGCCATGTGGGGAAGGAAGCGAGGAAGGTTTGCAGTCGCACATGAAGGCATGACCTTACCTCTTCTCATCCTCAGGCTTGTTGGTTTGTTCCAGAGAGATTAGTCCAGAGTTGAAATCCGGTGAAACAGTCAGCCTTTTGTCTGATGTTTAATGACTCTCCAGAGAGGATAGGGCAAATGTGCACAGACTGACCAGGTCTTCTTCCACTTCATGTCTGAGTCTGTATTCCCAGTGCAAGCTTTCTTCTGCAGCTGTTTGTTTTTCTTTCTTTTGTGGTTGTCTTTTCTCTCCTTTTTCTGTTTTTTGTGGCCCAATGTTTAACACAGTGAGGTTTCAAAGGCTCTGAAGGAGAAACACACAAATGTGCAATCATCCTTCACAGCTTGTCAAGCTGCCTTTAGTGAAAGTGTCTGTCAGTCCAGACGGGCTCGTCTCAGGTTGAATAAATTTTTCTTGTGACCTTTGGAGGTCTCCTCCAGTGCTTCTGGAAGCCATAAATACCAAGTTTCAAATATAGTACACACATGGACAGAGTGAACAAATATTATACTAGCAAACACTTTACCAACACAGTGTAGCTTTCAAGGGGAGGTTATTGTCAGGGAGGACACTGTGATGTCACCCATTCATACTGAAACCTCTACATTAGTGTTTTGGCTGTCTGATTGTTGTCGCTTGGAGCCAAAAGTAACCATATTTGGATGAGAGGCGAGCCCACGCAGATAGTTGCTACACATTCCTAATTTTTTTTAGCAAAATCCAAAAGGGTTAGATGTAAAGGAAAATTCAAGGCATAAACTAGATTTTTGTAACGTGTGTTTCAGAGCTGAAACACACAATGCAGCATTGTGCAGCTCTCCTCCAGGGCAATGTGCATGCTTACAAAGTGGGTCTCAAAAATGAAAAACATGCATATATTGAGCAAAATTATTTTCTCACTCATAATTAGAGAAATATTTGGAAGCTCCACTACTTTTGTTCCATTTGAAATAGGCTATTTACTAATATGTTTGCGGTCATATTTGCTCAATCCGGTATGAATCCAGTATTATTTTATTTCTTTCATATTTTAACTAATACTCAGACAGTTTTGATGCACCTGTATCAAAATACAGATACTGATTCAGTTTTATGAACAATTTCAGGCTTTTATCTTTAATAGTTTTTTAAGATATTCACGTTCAAACATTGCTTCCAATTTCAATGTGTGAAAAATGAATGTGGGTGGAGAGCTTCTTTTAAAAACATAAATATCTATAAAAGTATTTGATATATGAAGCTAAAATTTCACAACAATCATTAAATATGTCCAAACTTTAAAATTTTTAGGCAAGCTGCAAATGGTCGCGAAGAAGGCCCACGATGATTTGAGATGGAGCGACCCTGTTAGAACCTCTCAAGTGGCCTTTCAAAGAACTGCAGTCTTTCACACCGTGGCGCTGGCTCTGTTTTTCAGCCCCGTGTGGCATTCATTCTCAAACGTGACTGCCCCACTTCCCTCTTTATCCCCATTTCCTTTCTCCATTAATTCCTCCATCTGTCTGTCTTTCCCGCTCTCAGCAGTCAGACACGGCCCTCTGCTATGCTTGGAAAGTCACACTGCAATCTCCTCCAAGAGAAATAAGAAAAGGCCTTGAAAATGGCGAGCATCAAATAAAACCTTGACAGGGAGCTATAAACATGCTTGTTAAGCATCTCTGTGAGCCCGTGCTCAGTGCCATTACACCCCATACTATACCGTCTGTAATGTGGCTACCTGCTAGAGTGTCACTGATTCAAACACGCACTTTCCATCATTCCTTCTCTTACCTATTGCGTCTCCCTCACTCACTTAATCCTGCTTTTTCCTCTTCATACCGCTTGCTTTATTTCCATTTCCCTCTCTTAAGGTCTTAATCTCAAGTTTACGATCCTAAGATGTGGCTATTGATAAAAGACCGTGTAAAGTATAGGTTTTCACCACCGTGCAGGGTAAAATACACAACTTGCCGGTGATGTCATAGCTTGGATTGTTTGCACAGGCACCAGTCTCTGACCTCAAGCCTTTGAGCGGCAGTAGTTACATACACAGCTAAAATAACCAAACCGTGTTGAATATATTGAGTTTGAACTGGTCGTGGTAATTACACGTGTATTTGTCTTCCTTAAAAAAAGGACTGGGGCGCTCTGACTCACAGACCTGCTTAAGTTGTGTATATTCATAAGAAGTAGGATTCATATTACAGCACTTAACTCAAAATAAGATGCGTTGATTTGAGCAAGAGAAGCTTTCCATTTTAGTGTTTGAAAAGATGTCATGTATAACTGAATATAACCTAACTGTAACTCAAAATGTCAGATATTCTGAGTTTCTTAGGATCACTGCTTAGATTATTGGTTAATCTGATAATGGCGTCATCATGACATTGGCAGGTTTTAGGTCTGCGTGTTGACAACTTAATATTCTTGCCAATGCTCTCTGTGTCTAATGGGATTTTAAGTATTAGTTTCTCTGTCTGCACTTTTTCTTTTTTCTTTTTTTTACTTTTCCAGCTGTTTTGGTCTTTGATGCAGAAAGAGAAAATGTTTTGAGGGATTTCCAAGTCATAAATTTTTACTCTTCAAAATTTCACATTTTGAGCATACACAGGAATAAATCTTAAAATAAGAGATCTATTTTACTCAGCTCTTAGAGTTTAAAGTAAAGTCTCGCTAAAACATTATAATACAATCGAGCAAGTTATTTTCATCATGATGGGCCTTGGTCCAGCCACTGAGTTCAGGTCCCAGTCACACAGGCCTAGAGACCGGTCAGTGACCAGCAGTTGCTAGGATAAAGTGTGCATTCCATGACTGGTTGGGGAGTGGTTGCTGGCAGTCGCTGGGTGAAACTGATCACAAACTTTAGTGCTGCGCGAAAAATTGCCACAGGTGACAGCAGCTTGTTTGGAAGATGCCAAATTGTTTTGCAAACACAAACTACTCCTCAAGAGACGGTGAAACTGTGAAAAGTGCAATGCAAACTGAACATTTGCCTTCAAAGTAAAAATGATCCCTCACCACTGCAACTGACACATTTCAGAAGGTTCAGTTTTTTGCCTTGTAGGATGGTTTCTGTTGCAGGTTTGCGTCACTCTTTTTCAAATAAGTTTCACCATAGCTCAGAGAGCAGCTGGCAAATGTTTGCAGACAACTTGGCATCTTCCATGCAAACTATGCAACTGCAACAATCTGCTAGGAACCAAAGCAATCAGAAAGATTGTACTCACTTGGTGACAGCCAGCAACCTTAAGCAACCAGTCACCAACCAGTTGGGGAATACACGTTTCTCTTGCAACTGTTGCTGGGAAAGTTGCTGACCAGTCTGTAGGCTTGTAGGACTGAGGTCTTATATACAGTCTGAAACATGGTGTTTTAGCTCCTCCCCCCTTGAGCAAACTTTCTTCTGATTGGCTGCTCCTCTTAGAAGGTGGGGCTGCTGTGATCACAACAAGAGATGGAATCGGAAATCTGCGCTCACTGATGTCATTCAAAGCCAAGACTAGAAAAAACTGCCTGTAGCTGAGTGTTTAACTTTTGGCTCATAGGAATTATTTGCACATATGCTGACCTCAATATTTAAAACTCTCTCCACGTTGTCTATGAGCATTCATCGTTGTAACAGTGTGTATGACAGGATATGTGTCCACTTTAAGCACCTATGCGAGTGTATGATGCCACACAGTTTCCATTTGTCAAGTATGACACACTTGCTGGACTTTCATTCACTTGATTAGAGGTTTTGTGTTTCCATAGACCACACAAGCTCAGCCCAGTTAGATCAGAAGTTCCTTCAAGCCACTTTTTAAACTTTTACACCAGAAAGTTCAATTCAGACCAAAGTCCAAAAAAGGCCCACTGAAGGTGAAACAGGCATCCTATTTTGAAAGCATGTAATTTGGCTTCCCGGGGAAGCCGCTGCGAGGTTTTAAGTTCACATGACATCACTGTCATTAGACAGAATGACATCATCACAGAGGACAAGCTTCTGCACTCCGAAGCTTTGAAATGCCTGAGTGAGCACAATTTATGGTTTAAGATCTCTGGCAAAGTGATGACTGTTCACTTTCTGCTGCCATGCTGTGGAATGAGAGCACCATTAGCACACACAGAGTGACATAATGGTTCGGGTTTCTTGTGATTAAATATACAGTTGTCTGCCCCACTGAATCTAATGTAACTTATGTATTTCTGTCCTCAGTCCTCTATAAAACACAGTGGAAGGTACAAGCCTGACCCCTTCTCAGCCACGAGACGCAGGTTCAGTCAGGCGCAACAACAAACGCCTACAGTTTCAGTGGTTTGCTACACACAGTTATTTCCAAAGATACAATCTGTACAAAATGTATAGTCCAGCACTAAAAAACAGATGGAATATTTCATCCCCATATGCTTTCAATGATGCCAGTGTGAGAGCCCTGGAAGTGAATTTGATGTGGCTCACAGTGAGGTGTTTAACTTTGTTGTCTTTGATTTCAAAGACAGACTAGCGGGCAACTGCTTAGAGGCCCCAAGACTGCCGAGGCCCCCCCAATATGAGATATCATTTCTGTCTGCACAATTTGACTAACCACACACGTGTGAATTATGTTTTAAAGTCTAGCTTTTAGAGATTTGGTGTTTAAGTTGGATTTTTTTCTTGTGTTGCAAAATAGTGTTCTGTCAAATTATTTTCCCCTTTTGGTCAAGCTTCTGCATTTGGGCTTAGTTTTTGTTTAGGTGCAACATAGCATGTTTTGTAGACTTCGATGAACATTTCTGGAGTTTTTGGGGGGGTGGTATGAGGAACAATTGATTAAATTTTGGTGGTGATCCGGATCACCATCTGGATCCAGGAATTTTTAAAATGATTGTGAGATTGTGCAAATATGTGAATATTGTACGTATTTCAAAAACATACAATTTTACTTTCAAGGTCAAAGGTCAATGTCACCAAAATATTTCGAAATGGAAAAAAATCCCTATCTTTGCTGAAATTTTTAAATTCGCATTTTGTATTTTAAATTAAAATACTCACAGTAATGCAAAGTGAACTGCAAACCCGACACAAAAATCACATAAACATATACAATTCAGATTTTTTTTCATGTCGTTTTTTTAAAGGATGCCATTAGGATACATAAACGCAATAAAATATATAGAATAGAAGAATAGAATAGCTTTTAAACGTCAATTAAAAAAGTTCTAGTCTTTGTGAGCTGGTAATCTATGATGGAGTATGACAACATTGGGTGGTATCTATTGCAGCGTATTATTGGCACATAGACAATTTGAGGTGTGCAAGGTATGCGCTCTACTGAGTGCCCTTCTAGTTTTTATTATGTCTACATACATAAAATAATTCAAATAGTGTGCACTTTCTTTTCACTGTGACTGTATGAACAAGACAAAGCTGGTGCAATTTTAGTTTTGTCATTTTGGCTTGAAGATGTGTACGATGCGGCTCTATTGTTAATGGAAATATGCCTCTGAGGTGGTTAGTATTTTCCACACTTAGCTAATATATTCTACCACAGTTTGTACTCTTTTCATGAGAACATTTTTTTTGTTACGCACACTTCAGCAGGGAGTACACCACACATGAAGAAAACCCTCTGCCATGTTTTTACGGGCTTCCTCGCGCTCCTGGGATCTTCAGGCCATAGAACACACACGATGAGTCCACATCCAGTCATTGTTAGAGCATGTGCGTCCGCAGCCTCCACTGGGTCCACTGATTCCTGTCAGCTCTTCATAGCACCTCATGACACTTTCCAAATGTTACTGGGCTAAAGGCAGCACATTCTGATGGTAAAAAGATACATTCAGAGGGAGTTTGTACGCTGAAGATTGGGGTAGTTGAGGAAGAGTGAACAGGTTCCCAAATGTTGACTTTAATTTTGTATGTAGAAACACTGAGTGACCTCAGTTTCAGAAATACCTTTCTTTCTTTTTTCGTGATTTTTAGTTTGGAAAGAGCCTATTCTTCTTTTTTTTAAGAGTTTTCCAGTAAAACGATTGCCCAGTGTGCATACTGCATCATACAAGATGTTCAAATTTGAAATGAAGACATGCCCCTTAATCCCTAATTTTTTTTTTAGGGATCTATGAAATGCAAAAATCAGTCTCAAATCAATGAAAAGTTTGTGTTTATGTGTGTGTGCACTTATCTTACCACCAGCAATGACCACTAGACCCCTGTGGAGGGCCCTGTGCCTGCTGGCCCTGCTCTGCACAATGTCACGCATAAGTTCTGCTGACAACCAACCAGCCAGCTCAGCTGCAGAGCAGGAAATCACCTTCAGCCACATCTATAACATTGACATCCCGGGGAGCTCCGGCTGTAAACTAGAACGCGTGCCGACCCAGGACGAAACAGGTCATAAAAAAGATATAAGTGAGAGATTAAGAAAGAGAATGTCACTGAGAACAGCAACAGATAGATGTAGGAGAATGAGCTTAAAAAATATTCATTTTGTAGGTCTGCAGATGGAGACCGCTAAAACTGGGGACAATGACATCATCTTCAGACACAACATCAAGCTGCAGCCGCCCAAATGTGACTGCGAGGAGTCGGAAAGCTTTAAGTCTCTGCTCTACAGGGTCAATGGACTCGAAGAAGAAGTCAACTACCTAAAGACCCAGTGTGCTCAGGGATGCTGTGGTGCTGCAGGTAGGCTGTGTCAAAACAGATGCTCATAACTACAGTTGCTTCGAAATCAGCTCTAGTCAGAATATATAGTGTAAAATGGAGTTTGCAGGAGGAAATGTGACGCACAAAGCTTTAATTTCAACAGCTACTTTAGTCTGATATGCCTGTCTAGGCCAAATTAATAATAAAAAAAAATCAATAATAAGGAGGTGATTTGAAAGTAACTCCCAAGTATACAACCTATTTGATGCACCTCTTTTATCAAGGTGTGGACCAAAGCTGTAGCGGCCATGGTACCTACCAACAGGACACCTGCAGCTGCCTCTGTAACATAGGATGGGAAGGCCCGGATTGCTCTGTCTCCTCCTGCCCGGATGAGTGCAACGACAATGGCCGATGCGTGGATGGGAAATGCGTGTGCCATCAGGGCTACGCGGGAGAAGACTGCAGCCAGCTGCTGTGTCCAGACAACTGCAACGACAAGGGACAGTGCGTGGATGGGAAATGCGTGTGCTTCCCACACTTCACTGGCGAGGATTGCAGCATCCAGAAGTGTCCCAATGACTGCACGGATAACGGGCAGTGTGTGAGCGGCGAGTGCGTGTGTGATGAAGGCTTTTATGGGGAGGACTGCTCATTAGGTAAGCTTAACACGATTTCTATCGATGTTTTACAAACTTTAACATGTTAACTAAACAGTTGGGGGAGTTTTGCAGAAAAATCTGAGTAAAAACAGAACTGAACTTTGTATGTAACGGGGTGCGGATATTAACTTTATGTTATCCAGACTTGCATTTTTCACCTGAGACTGAAAAGTCACATTTATATAGTCACCTCTACAGCTCTAACATTAACCTGAGAATTTTAAGTGCTGTGTCATGGAGCACAGATGCTACAAGCAGCTCTGGGACCATTAAAAAATATAACGCTTACCCCTGATGCCCTGTTCACCTTCATATAAATTTCCTTCCTGCATCATTTAGTAAAAACTTTCAGGCCCTGCCTGAATAATTCTGAGGAGCAAATGCAGTGCAGTTGGGCTTTAATCATCTATCTGCTACCATCTGTGTGATTCATGTATAAGCATCCGGGGTCATACATCAGTTGAATGGCAATTGCCTTACAAGTAATTTCAAGTCATATTCATATAGGTGTGGCTACGCTAGCAGCAGCTTAAAAATAAGATGCCTGCTCAACAGCTGTATCTTGCGCTCTAAAAAATATAAAAAAGAAGAAGAAGCAATATTTACTAAAATTAAACTAGTCACTGGAGCCCAGCTGTTACCTCCATAGCTTTCTTCTTCTGCTCTGTAATTTTGGTACTTTAGCTTTTCTAAGATGCAGTAATGACCTGCAGTAGAGTCCCCGATGCTGCTCGAACTTTAAGAGCTCCCTCAAAGGCCACTCTTTCCCACTAAAACCCTTCAGCCAACTATTAGTCAGTTCAGTGATGCTGAAGGGTTTCAGACTGCACCTACTATGGAATTCAAGGCATCTCTCCAACAGTTATTTCAGAGATAGCAGCCGAAGGGGTGCTTTCAGTGGGCTGACCCCATGACCATTGCGTCTTTGGCCCCCAGACAACTTATGACATCAGGTCACATAATACCACAGAAATATAAGAATACCCATCAGTCTTTCAGGGCTCCATCTGGCTTTTAGCCTGCAGAAGAATCATCACCTTTCCTGCTAAATGCACTGCTCACCAAATCACTGTTACTGTGCTGCCTGAGGAGCGGAGTACAAAATTGCATTTTACAGCAATTTAAGCAGAAACGTGAGCAACAGCTGCCAGACATGAGCACTGAATTCACACTGTGACAGTCAATTCTACAGAGATATTGAAGATTTGGCTGCAAGTGAATGGCACGATTTTTTACTTTTTCATAGCGTTGATCTCTTGCATTTAAAATAGTATTCTATTTATATGCCAACATCTGTCTATGCTTGTCTGTGTCATTTTTTCCTCTGGGTTTTTTTTTTTTTAAATATGTTGAATGGATCCATCAAATGCAGCTCCACAAATCCTAAATGGTTCAGACTTCACAGTAGCAGGTCAGAAATGTCGAACCTTAGATGACGACTCAGTTTCTTCAAGCTGTGTTTTGCGTCGCAAAGGTACAGAGCAGATCCGTAGCTTCGTGTTTAGGTGCTGTTGAATGGAGTCCAACATCAACAGTGGCAACGTGTCAGAGGAAAAGTCAGGCAAGAAGGGAAAGTGGGAGGTAAGAAAAAAAAAATACCCTGTGTTGATTTTAGCTGTTAGTGGTAATAAGCAGCCTGAGAAGAAGAGCACAAAAGCAAAACAGTCGGTGCACTTTGTTTTATGTGGCTACTTGCCATTTCAACACCTGGCTGATGGATGTCAATCTGCTCTTTGGGTGCTGATGGCAACAATACTCTTGAAGTATGGCTTTGGATACACTCTAGTGTATCAGTCCTTTCCAGTGATAGGCAGCTTTCTAAGCTTTAATGTTCTTTTGTGTTCTATCAAAAGCAGATGCCTTATGGCTTTGACAGT
>JAVDPK010000858.1:1979389-2000775 GCA_034780415.1 Cichlasoma orientale | reverse complement strand
CAACCAAATCTAATGATATAATCTGACTATACTGCAGGTGAGCTATCTCAACATAATGCAGATGGTTTGGGTTTAATATTATTATCGTGTAATGTTTGGCTGCCTCTAAAATGTTTGCTTTTATTGAACTAATTTAGAAAGATTAAATTCAACCGTTTGTACTTCATCCTCAACTCCAAACCACATGCATCCATTTTTTCCCGAAGCTCACCAGGTCTCTTTTAATGACCTGGATCAGGATTGATTTACTGTAAAATATCACACTGGTGATGGGAAAGATGATAGCACATAATAAATCAATTTTCTTTAAGGAGTACAGTCATGTTGTTTCAGTAAATTTTGCTTCCTCACATGGTATTTTGCTGATTTTCAATCCGAGAAGGCACAAATCACCGTTATTTTCCGCTTTTCCAGTCTTATTATGCAAATTTATTCACCCCAGCCGTTCTGAAATATTATTTAAGAGCAAATATTGCTGATAGTCATGCCTGGATTAGTAACAGGAGGACTTTAACTGCTCCTGGATGGAAAAGAACCGCTACATTTGAAGAACAACATCAAACTTCCTGACTTCCTGAACAGCATCTAAATCTGATGTGAGTTCCTTCCCTGTCAAAGTTCTGGTGGACCTATATAACCACTCATTTTCCCTTGTAATAAGCTTATTTTCTGTGCACCATGTTTGGCTTTTAAAAAAAATAATCTGCACAGTCGACTATTTATTTCCCTGTATCATACCCACAAAAAGCTCACCTTGCTTGTAGAAAGCCGCACTCCCCGACACTGCTGACATGTCGTCTTCTGTGTTTTGGCTGCGGTTTTGTTTTTTTATTTAACTCTTACATAGTGACACACCTTCTTAGCTCCCCCACCACGTTTTCCCAGAGTTTCCATAGTAGCAATTTTTTCTTTAAAGGAATATTTCTTTCCAGTTATGGTCAAAAAACCTTTGCCTGGTTCATGAATTGTTGGCTCTTGTGTGATTGAATTGATTGGTCAGTAGGCAGTGATTTAGTACCAGTTAAGTCAGGCTTAACCCTCAAGGTACCCGGATAAGACAGCACAGGCTTTAGGTGGATGGCAGCAGGTAGAAATAGACAAGCTAGAGGAAGACAAGACGGGGATGCACACGTGGGCTACCAGGAAAAAAGAGCATTAGAAATGCAAGCCTGAATGAGAAAATCAGAATTAGAACCTGGAAATGTGACAGTGGATCTGTAACTGTGGTTGAAAGACTGACTGACAAATAAAAAGCATATTAAAAAAATAACACTAAATTCTGTTAATCTCTGTCTTCTGCTTGCATGTGTCTACCTCTATCTTTCCCTCTCAGTTTTGGGACCTCAGGGTTTGCAGGTGGTCCAAGTGACTGACGTCTCTCTCCTGGTTGAGTGGGAATCCGTTCGAGGGGCCGAGTATTATGTGTTGACATATTATCCGAAAAATGATGAGGGTGCGCAGCAGGAGGTAGGTATTTCTATTTTGATCATTTCAGAGTCAAATACAGGTTGTAGCAAAGAACTATATCAGTCATATCATCTTACAAACTTCTTCTTGTCAACTGTGCATTAGGTTCGAGTCGCCAACACAGAGAATTCCTACCTCATCACAGGACTGACTCCTGGGGTTACTTACACTGTGCAAGTATACGCAGCCATCAAAGAGATCAAAAGTGAAGCTGACGAGATTGAAGCCACCACAGGTGAGCGCAGACGGCTCTGATCGGGACTGAAAAACAAGTATGAAGCTTTAAAATGTGTGTTTTCTTTGACTAAATGCGTATTCTTCAGAACAACCCACATTAGTGCAGAAGTAGAACTGGGCTGTGTGCAGCATGTTTCCTTTAAATGAGCTGGTGGTTTAGAATAAAGGCAGATGTTACTTATTAAAAACTAGTGTGGCTTTGAGGCCAAGTGTGGCCTGCAGGTCTGAGGGATTAAGTTGGATTTTCTGTAGATTAAATAGTCACATTTGAAGTCAGATGTAATTGTGCATGTAATAAGGAATGAAAATACCTGAAATGTTACAGATGAAGAAATAAAAGCTGCCAAATATTCAACACTGATTGATTTTTTTTTTTACAGTGTTAATGATATCACTTCCTGAAATTTGCTGTGTGTTTAGATACTCATGTTAAAGATGGCCAAAGTTTCAAATGTGTGTAATCCCTGTGAGCCAAAAGACTATGCTTCAGAATGCTCGTAACATCTTGATTACGCACACTTGTTTCTAGTATTGGCTCTTTATGATGTCAAAGAGAGTGGATATCCCTAATATGGTCATCTCATGCAAACAGCTTTGGCTCTGAGAACATTAGCTCCACCCACCTGCTTTTCTAGCATTGTGTTTGTGAGGGGCAGTCAATCCGGCTGGTTGGGGAATTGAACTGAGGAACTTCGTCAAGGTCCAGTATTAAATAAATAAGGAACAACTTGAACTCTGAATGAAGCTGTTCTGGTAAAGTTCAGGGATAAAAGAAAATATTGAGCTGGCATGAATCAGTAACCTGCACCACTTTCTCTAACATATTTCCTTTTACTTTTGTAGAATGAGCATGGGCTTTCCTGTTTATCTTTGTCTTTTACAGAAATTCTATGCTTAAAAAAAAAAAAAAAGCAACGAACACGCTGAAGACTTTAATTACTAAGTGTTTCATTAAAGACTGGCTTGTTAGCCTTTAAATCTCAAGGTAATTACAAGGAAATGGCTCCATGGACTTGCTCACAGATGTGGTGGGAGACAGATGTGCAGAGAAAGAGATTACTTGACAGGATTGATGGGAGTGAACGAGACTTTCATAAAGCAGGAGTGTGGTTACCCTGGTTTGCCATGGAAAACCTCACAGAGCATGGCATTCACATATGGACATAAGAAAACATGCCTTCATCTGGCTTATTGTTGTGTGAGGAGTACAACATGAGGCAGACTGGTCACATACTTTTCATTTTAACTTCAAACAATGATCTACTGCAAAAGAGGGTTTGAATGAATGTTTTTCCATTTTCTTTAAAGAAGTACAAGAGCTGGCAATAAAAGAAGCTAACCCTTTTCATTTGGTAACATTTACTTTGGTTTTTTTTTTTGCTTTTTGTTTCAGTTTTTTTTTTGCATATGTTGCAAATGCAGAGCTCCTTCTTGCTACGACAACATTCAGTATGCTGTCCATGCCATTACACAACATTCATTTTCTCTCATGGAAGGGCAAAAGCATGTCTCTAACCATTGTCTGAATGACTCTTTTGCTACAGAGCTGGGATGGTACAGTGGCATACAAAGTCCTGAATGATCATGCCCCATCATATCTTAAAAACCATATAGTATCATATTATCCAAACAGAGCCCTTTTCTCTCAGAGTGCTGCCTTATTTCTGGTTCCTAGAGTTTCCAAAAGTAGAATGGGAGGCAGAACCAGCTCCCAGTTTGGGTTTGGGATAAAGACACCGTCTTTACTTTTAAGATTAGACTTCAGTCTTTATCCCTCAGTTACAACAATCCAAAGGACAATATCAGTTGTTTCTTTCTTGTTTCCAAAATAGGTGCTCTTACATGTGCCTTGGCCCATTATGTCAGCGTGTAATCTGCCTGTAGCTCAGGAGGTAGAGCAGGTCACCTACTGATTGGAATGTTGGTGGTTCAATCCCTGGCTGCTTCACTCTGCATGCTAAAGCATACTTGGGCCAAATACTGAAGTGCTTGTACTGTATGAATGAGCTATGCTGTATAAAGTGCTTTGAGTGCTTTGTACAGTAGAAAAGAACTGACTTTTTATTTAATGTTTAAGCTTTTCTTGTGGCATATAATGCCATTTAGTCCCAATAGACTTTTAAGAAGACTGAGAAAATCCATATTTATGTATTTCTTCATAATTTGCCAGGGAAAACCAAACACGTTCACTTAATTTTATTTTAAAATGTACGTATTGGTCGTAATACGTGCCTGCAAAAATGACCTATGAGGTTGTTTTTTTAAAGGAGGACAGGCTCCTCAGTTATGCTCTATACAGTAGATGATCATTCATGATGCACTGATAGTTCTTCTCTGTTCCCATCTTTTCACTGCTCATGCATTTAAATGCCAGTATTGCATGTCATTAACTTTACCCTCTCCCTTAGTGTTTTTTGTTGTTAGTCTGTACTCCTGCTTTAAAGTCATCTCTTTCCCATCACCTCTGAACTGCTTGCAGCTGATTACCCATCTTGGAGGCTAATTCTGCAACAGGTCTCTTCCTGCTAATAGGGAGTTCTTACTCCCTGTCATTGCCAAGTGCTTCAACGGGGGGAATCGTCCAATCGTTGAGGTTCTCTCTCTAATATAGTACAATATAAAGTGTCTTGAGATGACAGCTGTGAGCTGTTGATGTTCATTTAAAGTAATTTCATACAAGTAAAAATGAATATATTCATGTGAAATGGAGCTATAAACATTGGTACACTTCAACTTTTATGTCCAAACCAAGTATAGATAATAAACTCTGTAGACAGATACCTGTAGCCTACTGTATGTGTAGAACTGGTCCACAGTTGCAAAAATCATTATACAACTGCCTTTCTATAGGATAATTAATTAAAACAAGCTATTTCAGTAAAAATACATACAGTAAATAAACTAAAGTATAACAAATGCTGACCACACAGTGAGGTGTAAATAATTTTGTTATATCATAGGTAACATGGTGACTGCACAAGCACACGTATATGAAAGGAAGAAGAGAGCGAGTACAGTGGTCATAGACAGCTATCAGTGCGTTTTTGATTTTTTTCTGTAACTACTGTGGCTTTAAATGTGCTGGCAATGTAAAAAACAAAAGAAAAAAAATCTCCCATGAGTGATTTTAATATTTGTTTGTTATTTGTTTTGAATCAAATGTAAATATTTGTTTATCATTTGGTTATGATATATTGTAGATGGCCAGAAGGGAAATTCTTGCTTGGCCCCCTTCCCCAGAAATGTCACATTTCAGTGTGCTAGGAGATTATTGTCTAGCTCGGGGGCCTGTGGGAGCAGAGCAAGGCAGATGCTTCTGTTTGCACAAGCTTTAATGCAGACTTCTAAGTTTGAGCTTCGTGTCTGTACACTCAGTGCCACCTAACCTTGTTTCCTTCCCAGATGTCTCAGCTATTGATGATATCCAAGTTCTTGGCCAGACGGAGGTCTCTATCGAGGTGGACTGGCAGAACCCTCAACACGAGATGGATTACTTCAGGCTTACACATACTGACCCAGAAGGTCAGGAGGAGGAGCTGAATGTACAGAGAAGCCAAGAGGCGCGCACCAAACAAACCATTGTGGGTGAGTCTTGCAAGTTTGTGGAGGATGTTAACTGTTATGCAATTAGAGTAAGAGAAGGTTTCTTACTCTTAGGTGGCTAAGAATTTGACATCTTTGGATGTAAATCCTCAAATAGTTTACCTCTAAATCATCCAGTTTAATTGATACCAGTGACTCATTTGCTTTCGATTTCTACATGTTTTACTTTGTAATTTGATAAGTGCTATAAAAACAAGTCATACTTGTTCAGTATTTTTGTCATGAACTTGACCTCGGGGTGAGTTTGCTGGACGTCCACTCCCGAGAAAATAATCTTTCTCAGTGTAGAATGATTGACTTAAAATTGTTTGGAAATTACCTTCCAAGACTGATGGGCAGCACCAATTACTTCTCTAAGATAACTGCTAATCACTTTCAACCTTGACATTGTGTAAACACACACCGGAATGCTCCAGACCGGCAAACGGCCAAGATGTGTGCTTTTGTGGAGGTGCTCACACTTGTTGCTGATCGATGAATCGAGTGCATTTGATTAGCAGTACCTGGCTACTACTTACTCTCTTAATTCCTGTGCAAGTCGTAATAATGTACTTAATTTTTCATACACTGCTTCTGCATTTTGGCTTAATTTTTGTTAAATAAATACTGGCACAGTGTGACATGTCACATTTTCTATTTCATCTGATTTTATATTCACCTATTCTACCCTTTTATTACTTCCTGACATGTAAAACCTTGGAACTGACAGAGGCTGTATTTTCTTTTTACCATGACAGCGGGGTTAATATAGCTTTCATTTAGTTGTATGGAAGATTGATCACATTAATTTAGCAGCGTGAGCGCTTGTAGATTTAACAAAGACGAGACAAGGATTTGATTTGAGTAAAATTAAAAAATCACAATTTGATGTCTCCTTTTAATCATCTTTCGATCCTCAAAATTATCCCCAAAGTTTGTGAATCACTTGTTTTGGAGCATTATCCCGGAGACTGCTGGACATTTGCTTCCTTTCCTTCTTAGACTTCAGAATAATTGTGTCTTTCCACAGGTCTGTATCCAGGAACGGAGTACGTGATCTCAGTGCAGGCCATTAAGGGAAGCAATGGGGGGAAAACTTCTTCTGTCACTGGTGCCACAGGTCAGTGTCAACACATCAACATTCATGAGCTGTTGAACCTAATGTTGCTTTGCCTTATTATCAGTTAGCGTAAAGTGCACCCAATTTCCCAAAAATTGACTGGTGCCTGACATTAATTGCATTGAGACTGCATTTGTGCGGCCGCTGGCGGAGCCTGACTGTGGATGACACTTAATATAATAGATCAGCCACTCTTGGAACGGGAAAAACATCAGAGAAACAGCGAGGATAACCATATTCCACTTAGCTTTGGATTGGGTGCACCATCGATGACTGCTCTTAGCTCTCGTTGAATCACCTATAATTCACCTGTGGTCAGATCCTAACAGGAAAAACACATAATCTGTCAGACACAAAAATGCTGTAGTGTATTATGTAAACTGCTGTTACCATCCTTACAGCGCCAATGATAACATTACAATGAATACAGCCAGCGAGAGGCAAGATTGCGGGTTATTGATGGAAGGCTGGAATTTACAGCCTAATAATCTGGACCATCTTTAATGGCTGTGGGGAGCGTGGTCACACAGAGGAAACATGATCTGAATGGTGTAATGACTACGAGATGCTCCCTGACAGTTGAGGTGAGAAGGTCCATGATTTACAATGTCCATCTGGTAATGTTGGATATTAGCATTTTGGTCTTAGCATGGTTTGGAACGGTTTCAGTACGTGAGGAGGAATTAATTTTTACACTTTACTTTCACGGCAATATTTTTTTTACATTGTGTTACTACAGAGTTATAATTTAAGCAACTGCCAAAAAGTTCCACAATGGCTCAACAGGTCTTCAGTTTCTCCCATTATCCTGTTTTCTGTCCCTTCTTTCCCTCCTTCTCTTTCACTCTTATCCACATTCAGAGCTTATTCAGTTATAAAGCTTTCTTCAGGTTGAAGCCTGTTCTTTTTTTTTAAACACTGAGGCAGCCAATTTAATGGTTTTTAGTCATCAGCCTTAGCAAGGTATTTTCAAGACTCACCTCTCATCTTTTGAAGACAGTCAGGTACTCAAGAACCCCTGTCTTCACTAATCTTTTTTTTTTCTGTGTGTGTGTGTGTGAGTGTGCGTGCGTGCATGTGTGTGTGTGTATGTGTGCGTTTGTGCGCGTATGGGCTAATCTACACCAGACAGACAGTAGCTTGTCTCCACTCCAGCAGCTACAATCCTTCATTTTAGGTGTAGCACGAAAAGGCTTAGAGGTGATTGAAGAGGATACTCCTCAGCTCTGTCTGGCAGAGAGGATGTGCTAGTTTCACGATGACTGGCATGGCGCAACAGAGAGCACAGTCACCTATTATCTCACTGAACATGCTGTTGCCTTTGGGCAGCGGGGTTATACATGGCGAGAGATAAAAAGGAACATGAGGGGGGAATATTGAAAATACACAAACACCGAGGAAGCAGTAATAAAGAAGAATAAGACAGTAAGTGCTGCCATTAGAGCAACAAACCAGAGCTAAGTGATGAATTGAGATATTTATAGGGGAATTAAGAACAAGAAAAGGGCGGGATATAAAAATAGTGGGTCACAAAGAAGCAATTTATGTGACATTATGTAATTCATTATTGGGTAGGTACTTCTGAGGCTGCAGCTGCTGTCTTAAATAAAGGAAGCTCCACAGAAGAAAGGTTTCCACACATTTCCTCTTCACTTTTACCATCTGTCCTATATGCCTTCTCATCTTCTCTTTTTCAGTGTCTGTCACAGATAACAACTGGCATCCTGCTAAATTTATTTTGTTCTGCCTCCTTTTATGTATTTGTTTACCTTCTGCACTATTGATAACAAGGTATTACATAACAAATGAAAGGGAATATTTACAGCTGGACTTGGTTATGGGCTTTCAGCGTGACTTTTATGTTGGATTTATGTTTGTTACAGAATATGCACAATTTTTGGCTTAATGTTTTCATTTCATTGCCGTCAGTGACAGCACACATAAAGAAAATCTGGGGAGAAAAAAAAAGCTTCTCTGCTCGGAGCGAACCTTGTCATCCTTACTAACCTGCCCAAAGCTTAAGCGGCGCATAACCACAACATACCCCGACCGCTGCTGCTGATTCAGATTCAATAAAATCACCACCGAGGCCTATATGACAAAAAAACAGATGGCTTGACTTTTGGGGTCTTTATGTAGCACCTCGTGTGCTCCAGCGGGAGCACCCTGTCTGCTCAGATGTGTCCATCAGAGGGGTTTTTGAGCCAGCTCTTTGTATTAGATGCTGGAAAAATGTCAAGTGAAAATGGGGGAAAGAGACATTTTATAAAAGTAATGAGGATTCAAAACAAATTCATGAAAGGTCAAACTGAGAACTGCAGATTTTGTGTATAAATCTGTGTGTGTTGATCACGTTGGTGCAGTGGAACAGCTCTATGGGCCAATTAAGTGTGAGAACATGTGTGCGTTTGTAGCAAGAACAGGGTGGTGGAAAAATAATGTTTTTGTGCAGATCTTCTAAATCTTGGTAGCTTGGGGTATGTTATGGCATTATTACCATTAATTAATATTAATATTATCAATGATTTCTGTCAAATAAGATAACACAGACTGATGGTTTTTATTGCATGTTGAACCATCGTGTGCGCGTGCGTAGTTTGAGCCAGAAATTAGGCTGTTGTGTATAATTTTAGGGCTGAACACCTTTGTGACTTTTCCCTGTAGTATGCTAACAGTGTACTGTATATTTATAATGATATAATTGTATTTGCATCATTTTAAAGTAACCATGGTGCTTCCTTTCAGTGCTATTTATGGTGCATATTCCTCAATCAGAAGAAAGAAAAATGATCTGTCTTAGTGTATTTGTCAAAACTTATGTACGGCTGTCATGGGGACTGGATAAATTATGACAGGACAATTCATAATAAATAAAAAAGAAAGAAAAATGTGATCTAATTCATATCATTTGTAAGGACAAAATGTAGGTATATAGATAAGTCAGATCTGTCATTAAGAATTATGAGCTACTCAGAGCACATACAAATTGTTAGGCAAACATACGAAAGTCTGTATTGCCAATAGACTGTAACAGAGCATATATCACACCTGACATATTGCAGTCTGTAAATGAATGGGGCCCTATTGGCTCCATATGTAGACATACTGTGTGGCTTTCACTGTACACTGAGGCCGTGAAGCTGTAAGGCTGTAAATGATGAAAGACAGCCCGCTGCAGAACGCCTCGTGGTCAGTGTCTGCTGAACATGTCACCCATAATGGATAAGCTGTCCTCCAAATGGCCGTAGCCACAGCTTGTGTTGTGCAGCCATGTAGTCACTACGCAGCTTGTGGGGTAGACCGTCTGGAGTAACTGGATCCATCATAAGCAGCAAATGCAGGCTTGGAGCACGTAGGAAAAAATATCCAATAACTTACAGAATATGTCAAACCACTGAGGGACTGCGCTTATTCGCTCAGAGGGGAAACAAAAAACTCTAGAAGAAAGAAGGAAACCTGCGTTCCAGTGGTGGGCGGTGACTTTTACAGAAAGGCAAGCAGAGGCAATGAACCTTTTTCATCAGCATGCCTTATCGTGATTTTGTGCCGTCTGTCTTTTATTCTTTTATACATTCTGCGCTCTGCATGAATGGCTACACCGTTCTGCGCTCCTTCCCGGCTGAAGAATTGTAAAATATTCTTACTGCTATAGTTGTCATCAGAATATTTAGCATTAGCTGACTGGAGGAATGTTTTTTTAGAACCGTTCACTGAGTAGAAGTTGCAATAAAACACTATGCGGCCACAAGATGGCACTAATTTAAAGTACGGCGAGATGAAAGGAGAGAGATTGTGTTGTTTTTGATGTCGATTTTCTGATTTCGCTGGATAAGCACCACCCGCCTTGCTTGCCCTGAATGCCACTGATATCTTCCAAAGGAGCTTAATTCAGAAGGTCAAAATTCAAAATATTTAAACTAATCTATAAAACTAAAGAAGACTGTTAAGTTCTTTTTTTAAGAAAAAAATGTGATGGCAAAAGCAAGACGTCAGCAGTAACATAAAAGACATGTTTCATATGTTGTTTTTAAGAGATCAAGATGGTGTGGAATTTTTTCGGTCTATTTAAATATGTTTCACAGTCACCTCACAGTTGCTGCCAAGTTCCAGAATGCGACACAGCCTGCCTGGTGGTGCGCACTGCCACTTTGTGTATGCACTCGCACAATTCTGCTGCAAAACTGTGAAATTATTAGTCATTAATTACTAAATGATCTCAGACTGAGCTTGTTTAGTGTTGTTCACTTAAGGTACTTAGAAAACTGAATGACCTCTCACTTTTAGGCCTTGGAGGAAACACAGCTTTAATAAAAATGAGCTATTATAAATTCTTTCTGTGGTTTAGCTCATGACAGGCTGTCAGGCAGTGCAGCCACAAGGACAGGGAAGTGACAGAGGGAGAGGAGAGGAGAGACAAAGAGGGGATATAGAGTTAGACAGCTGTGCGGTTCCTTTCTTCTCTTGGATGCATCATCAATCAGGTTTCACGATGCGCACTGCACACTGACACGAGAACGACCTCGACTCAGCTGCTGCCACAGAGGAATAATCCTAAATGATGATTGCTTTTACATTTCCCTTCACTTCCTTTGTGTCTCTCCTACTATGCCTCGGCGACTTTATTTTCTGCCTTACTTTCTTTGTTGCTCTCCCCCCACACTTTCATCACGAGTACCTCGGCAGACCCTAATGCCTATCCAGACAACTTGCAGCTCCGCTAGTGTCTTCTCTGCATCCTTCGTAATTCCTCAAGGAGTCAGAAACAGAGACTCTGTTTTGCTCCGCTCGTCCTCCCTCTGCAGCTCTCACTTTGGCGTGGCGATACCGTAGGTCGCTTCGTTGTTACAAATTCTCCTTTTGTTCATTTTTTTTATCTTCGGCATCCATTAATAAAACAATAACAGGCTTGTGTGCATTTTTTTTGGAAGGAAATGTGTATTGCGAATGTATGAATACTACAGCCTGACCTGCTGACTAAAAAGGTGAGGCAGCCGTCAGTGAGGTTTCTTCAAAGTGCTGTATTGTTCTCTCTCGACAAGCACTGCTGCAGAATATCTGAACGGGCTGTTCTTGAGGGGCCAGTGAAATCTTTTAGAAGTGCTTGTGAAATGGCCAAAAAACTGCCTCTCTAAACACATTTGCTGTGTCGCAATTGACTGTTTTTGCCTCCAAAAACCAACGATTTGAATTTTACCTCAGTTCTGCCGGCTGCGTTGACGTAAGGAAGTCAGCAATTTGAATGTCTGTCAAGCTGTATTTTCTTTTCTCATTTTGTTCCTTTTGTCCAGCTCTTTTAGTCACTTTCTGTGCACGCGTCAAGAAAAGTGCAACACATTGTCCGTCTTCCGGGTCAGACTGTCCACAAATACTCACTTTTATGCTTATATGTGAAAATTCATTCCAACTCCCCGTCTAAAGAAGGACTTTTAATGTCTGATACGACTGCATCAAAGATCCGTCGGGTAATGCGTGGAAAAGTGTGGGCCTGCAGTGAACTAATGGGCAAGGACACTGTCTATCAAATGCACGAGAGACTGGTGGCTAAGTGAGTAATGACAGGCTACCTACACGTTTCTAAGGAAACGGAATAAAGGTGTCTGCAGAAGTTGGAGGTCAAGTTTGTGAACTCCTCTCTGTATAATCCTGCAGTCTGAATTTTCTGTTTAACAGATGTAAGTGCTGTCTGTTAATCACAGACCGGCTTCCATGTAAACGAGTGCATACTGACACGTTTTCCTGCAGCCAACCCATCAACCAAACTCTATCAGATTTCTCTCATCACCTGATATCTGGTTGACTATTAGGGGCAGCCACAGTCGCCCCCTCAGTACTCATGGGTAAGACCACACCCATTATTGTGATGTTAACTACACACCTGTAAAGGTGACTGTATCTTCCACAGGAGCGATGCTATCATATTGTCCAGACTATAAACACGTAAAGTGCTCAAAAACTGCCTTTGTGAGACTCCAGAACCGTATTTTGTCGTGTTTAAAGACAGACACACACACACACACACACAAACTCACAACATGAAAGCAATACCGCCTACGCTGCTGTATGAGCTACTGTAGCTGTGTTTTTGTTTGTGTTTTTGCACATTTTAACTTCCAGTAACTTTTCCTTCACTTTGCCAGGTAGTTATATAACCCACCCATAAGAAGATCTTATAAATCATTCTGGCTGTTATGAAAAACATTGACAGAAAACCCAGGTCATTTATTTATGAGGATTTGTTTGATCCACTTAACCGACAGCTCTTCGTTCTTTTAAGTAGCTACTTGAGCGTTACGTTCTTTAATCTTGCAATATTTGCCAGTAGATACTGTCTGATGTTGTCTGGGTCTGTTACCTTCCTCATTGTACATGCTCATTTCTCATTATGCAGCTATATGTTTCTGTAGAGCCAGGTGTTAATGATGTACTGAACCCTCCAGTACTGTAAAGTACCTAAACCTAACTTCATAAGGGAGGCACATTAGCTGACAGGGTACAACCACAAGCTAAAAGTCACAGACTTATGTTAGATTCTGATTTGAGCTTTAAACCCTGCATTAACTTTATTACCAAGGCAGCTTTCTTCCATCTTAGGAATATTACCAAAATATGACTGAAAATCTTGTTCATGCATTCATCTCAAGTAGACTGGATTACTGCAGTTCTCATTTTGCTGGACTTCCCAAAAAGACTGTCAGTAGACTGCAGCTCATCCAGTAATCCTGCTGCTGTTATTAAATAAAACAAATGACAGAGAGCACATCGCGCCAGAACTAATTTTAAAATACTCGTACTTGTATGAATAAAACTTAAATAGCCTTGGACCAGCTTATTTTTCTGAAAGTGTGCCACTTTATGTCCCAACTCGCACTCTTAGATCCTTTATGCTGCCAAACTGTTAGATTTGCAGTGTTCCCGACAGAGACAAATCGGAGACGATGGTTTTGGTGTTTATGCCCCCAAACTCTGGAACAGCCGACATCAAAATATCAGGAAGCAAACTGTGCCAATGATGTCAAGAAACTCTTAAGAGCATTTAAAAGTCTGGCATTCAACCGGTGTTTACACTTCATAAAAATACCACTGCACAGCTGTACCTACTAGTTCGAGTTCAGCCGCATTTAGTAATCTGGCGGATGCAGATTCTTGCACAGTTTCTTCATCAATATCGTATCAGCCATCTGCTTTTATTCCTTCCAAGTGTCTTTTCTTCTTCCGTATTTCTCTGGTTTACAGGATTGTATAATGTAAATATGTAGTATCTGTATTTGGGCTGTGCATGATGTATGCGCCTCCTATTTTTGATAAACTGGAGACTCGTTTAATGGGCTTTTCAGCTTACCACCACAGCCAGTGTAGGTGGACTGGTTGGAAAAAACAAACGTTTACTTTTTAAGTTCTCTTTTTGATATATATTTTTTTGTCTTTCTTGTTTCCTTACATCTTCAGATATCGACGCGCCAACAAATCTCGTCACTACCGAAGTAACAGAGGACACCGCGACAGTCTCCTGGGATCGAGTCCAGGCTGAAGTAGAGGGATACATGCTAAGTTACACCTCCGCTGAGGGCTCCAGTTCAGACATCTCTGTAGCCCGTGATAGTACCTCATATAGGCTGATAGGCTTGAGGCCTGGAGTTCTCCATACTGTCTACATCTGGGCCTACAGAGGAGACAAAGTCAGCGGGAAGAGTTCAACAGAAGCTGAAACGGGTAAGACTTGAAAGGGGATCATTAGAGCAGAGGAGAGACTAGTTTGATTATTTTGCTGTCAGTCATTGAAGAATTTCACAGAAGGATCTTATTTTCAACTAAACGGAGAACACTAAGTTTAGGCGGTCTGCTGGGAATATCCACAGAGGCAAGGCTCAAAACAGAAACCCGTATCCAGTGTTTTTAAAAATGGTGCCGAAAGTGTAAACAAATGCTTTTATCTTCCGTCTCTCTCTTACTGAGAATACAATAACCTTTGATTCTCTGAAAAGTGATCAAAAGCACAACCGTTCGTTACTTCCTTTGAACTTGGAGCAGTCTGTGAACTGAAGTAAGGGCAATTTTAAGTTCTGTTATGTAAGATACTCTTGCCTTAAATAAAATGTATAGATAATGGGCCAGTTATTACCTCTTGATCTTATGCATGTTGGCTTTCAGTGCAATTTTCTTCTTTTTTTTTCTCTGGCAATGTGTGAAAAGCATTAATGTAGACATTCCACACTTAGCACACCAGCCCCTCTTATCCATCTGCCAAGAGTGGAACTTGAACTCTGTCTGAAAAATGCTGTTTAACATAATTAGGTGGGACACCTCATTTAAAAGCAGCCCAGTTTAGCCTCGGGCTGAATGTTCACAAGAAGTTTGAGGAGAAGCGTTTTGCTCGGTCAACAAAGCCAGCTACTTTAATTCCTCGTGTCTCTTAAATCTGGCCGTTGTGCAGATTAGCATCTGCTGCTGTCTGCTCGTATTCCTGTTTTGGAAGAAAGTCAGCAGAACAAGAAGTCTGAGTACTTTGAATTCAGATTTTTCTTAACGATTCTTTCCTGCTCTGAGCAAAATGTGCGCTTTGTATAGTTTGCATGTTCTTTGCGTCAGTGCGGCCTGCCGTCAAACTTGGATTCAGCAAAAATAATTCAATGTAGACGACGCTGACAGGATTTTAACATTTTAATTTTTTACATGAATAAAAAACAACAGATTAGCTTAATGTGGAAAAGGCTGTTGATTATTAAAAGACCAGAGAACTGCTAATCCTCGCCATACAGTTTGATCCAAGTTTGACACCTTCTCCATTGTCTCTAACTCCGGGATGCAGGTGCAGCTACACACTGCTGATTTATTTAGTTTTTCTCATGTTTGCACCAGATGTAAGGATGTGTTTTAGCAGTATCTACTAACTACAACTCCCCGTGCAGACCTGGATGCTCCCACTAACGTCTTCACCCGAGATGTGACGGAGTTCAGCTTCGGAGTGCACTGGGATCACCCTCAGGCAGAAATTGATGGCTACCTGCTAACATATAGCTCTTCTGAGGGCTCAAGTGAGGAAATCGTGATTGGGTCTGACAGTACTTCACACATGCTGACTGGCCTGAGGCCTGGGGTCCTCTACACTGTCTACATCTGGGCTGTCAAGGGGAGCAAAGCCAGCAGGAAGATCTTGAGAGAAGCTGAGACAGGTCTCAGAACTACAACTTTCTGTTCAAACCACAGCATTTAGTCATCTAAATGGCTAATATCAAAGTTAAACAAATCCTATTTTCTTGTCTGTGATTTGATAATGTCCTTATATATTTTACGTTAAGTATAATAATACAATAATGTCTAAAAGTCTTGAGGTAACCCCTCAGTTCTTTAATTTTGCTTCCACGGAGCCAAACCTTCCTGTAATTTTTTAAAAGTGTTCTCGAGTTTTCAAGGCTTCCTTTGTGTCTACTAATAGCAGAGAACTTAACAAAGAACTGATTTTAAATTGTTTCTTCAGGTTATTAATAGCCAAAAACATATAATTTGTTCCCATTTCTTATTTGATTCTATGAAAAAATCCCAAAGACATACTGTAGAATTTTATTTTTGCACCATGAAAAGTGATTCCCAAAGAGCCGTTAGCTGAAAGCCTGGCATATCTCTGCAAGGTGTGCAGTGTGCCCTTAAAACATTTTAAGGAAAATGAGCAGGTGGAGGACAAAAGAAGAAATGTCAGGTCTAAAAAAATATCTGCAGCAAATGAACATTATCTGAAAGTCATGTCCTTAAGAAAGAGGAAAAAATCCAGCAAAGACCCGACACAGGAGCTGAGAGATGCATCCGGCTCTTCATTTGATCCATTTACTGAAGTCTCATCAGTCAAAAAGCCAAAAGGCTGAGATATGCCAAATTACGGAAGGACAGGAAATCAGTGGCAAAATATTTTTTGCAGGAATTAATCCAAATTAATGAAATGTTTGGTTCAAATCATGATCAGTATGCATGGAGGAGGTCAGGAGAGAGAGGTACAACAGTTAGAGTCTACAGCCATCTGTAAAACATGGTGGAGGCTCTGTCACAGCTTGGGCTGCATTTCAGTGGTCAAGGCGCTGAAATGCAGACAAAAAGGCAAAAATCTTTTGGAGATCTTTGCCAAAATTGATGGAATCATGAATGCAGAAAAGTACCATCAGATTTGATCCACCATGCAATACACAACACACTGCCAGTGCAGTAAAAGCAAACCTGGATAGAAAAACACACAGTGGAACTCTATCAGTCATGGACTGGCCTCTCCAGAGCCCGGACCTCAACATTATTGAAGCAGTGTGGGATCATCTTCACAGAGAATGGAACAAAAGGCAGAAACATCCAACAAAGAGCTTTGAATGTCCTTCAAGAAGCCTTGAGAACTATTTTGGAAGACTACTTAGAGAAATTGCAAGAAAGCTGCTTCAGAGAGTTCAGGCTGTGTTGAAGAATTAAGGAGGTCATACCAAATACTGACTTTGGTTTGACTTTTTTGCTCATTTTTCAATAAATTTCTGCACCTCTTTCTCATTTTCCTAGCAAAAATAAAGAAACGAGGGGTTAGCCAAAAGTTAAAGGCTTAAATTGTAATCAGATAATATTTCTGAAGTCTCCATAACCCTACACAATGTTAATGTCAGCTCAAAATCTTCTATTGGTCCACAGTTGCCTTGACATACAGTGGCTGCAAATCCGTATGATGTGACACCCACAGTTTTCACACTCACCGAACAATTTGGCAACCTACCATTTGCATTTATTATATTTCTCCACACATTTTTTGGATTGAATTTAATTTTTTACCCATCAAATTACTGAAGATAAGATGTAATTTTCATCACTGGAGTTTGTGTATTAATATCTTCCTCTAGAACTGGATGCTCCTGCTAATCTCTTAGCCCGAGATGAAACAGAATCCAGCTTCAGCGTTTCATGGGATCCAGTCCAGGCAGAAATTGATGGCTACATGCTCACCTACAACTCCTCCCAACAAGGATCTAGTGGGGAAATCCCAGTAGGGGCCGATGGGTCTGATTATTTGCTGACTGGTTTGAGGCCTGGGCTCCTCTACACTGTCTACATCTGGGCTGTCAAGGGAAACAAAGCCAGCAGGAAGATCTCAACACAAGCTGAGACAGGTGTCAAATGCCAGTTTTGTTAAAACAAATTGTCTGTCTAGTAAATTCATGTTTGTTACCCTAGAGCTTCAGATGCCCTGTAATTACTGCTCTTCTGACAAGACAACAAGTCAACTTCCTTGTAAACCCTAAAAAAAAATGTCTCTCACATGGTAGACCAATCAGAATCAGCCTGTTTGTTTAAAGCAATAATCCAACATATTCATCCATCAATTCATCCACCTACTTGCCAACTTCTTCTTTGGGTCAATAAGGGGGAAAACAGCCCCGACGCGTTTCCCCCAATAACTTACCTCAGCTCTTCCTGAGCAGTCACATGCCAGCTCGCAGCATGTACTGGAACAACCCAGCGATTTCCTCCGTCAGTCATGCCTGCGGTGCAAGGAGGCACTCTGGCCTGTCACTGCAGTCACTCCATTTATAGTTCCTCCGCAGTCGATGGTCCCTTCCTTCATTTGTGCAGGTTAGCCAGCATACTGGGGAACTTCATCTCAACATCTTTTATTCAACAGTATGCTAATTTCAATTGCTTCTCAAAGTCTTTAACTGCAAGTGAAGCACGGATGGAAGACTTCTCTTAAGGCCATTTTTTAATAGTGACATACTGTATGTCAGCACTTCTTGGATTGGATTACACCCTGGAACTATAAAATAGCAAAACAGAACTGCAACGTTACAATTTTCAAGCTTTACAAGAATATTTGAGCAAAAAAAAATTCTCCTTTCGCCATGCAGGTACACCCCCAGAGTCTCTGATACCAAATATGAATGCCACATTCAATTAATAAGTACTTTACTGTCTGACAGTCAGACCGACAGTTGAGTTTTCCTCGTGCGATCCTCTTCACCAAAATTAGCCTGCTGCTGGATTTTTATAGTCTCTGGTTCAGCCTTTATGCTGGTTCTCTGAGCTCTTAACCATGTTTTTGTACAGAACTGGAAGTTCCTTTTAAATTGCTTGGCCAGACAAAGAGAGATCATCTTAAGTGGATCATCAGACCACATTAAAACAGAATCAGTAGATATAATTTTAGATATGATGAAAACACAGTAAAAGACACCTCTTAGGAGCTGAACACTGAAGCTTCTCATAGAGGTCCTGATTTATCATTTCCTTTAAACCACTTGAGGACTGTGAATTGAACACAAACCACCAAGTTTCTAAATGACTTTTTTATGTCGCACTTTATCAGTTTTCATCGTTTACTCACAATCATTATACTAATGCTTGTTGAGAATTCAAGCTAAGCTGTTTCATCCCCCTGATTTAGCGAAAGATGAAACAGCACATCTTGTAGTTTGCACAAGCAGTTCTTGCAATGCGCATGAGTAGTGTCGTAAACCTCTTCTACTAACATCTTCCTCTAGAACTGGATGCTCCTGCTAACCTCTCAGCCCGAGATGAAACAGAATCCAGCTTCACTGTGTCATGGGATCCAGTCCAGGCAGAAATTGATGGCTACATGCTCACCTACACCTCTTCTGAGGGCTCTAGTGAGGAAATCCCGGTTGGGTCTGACAGGACCTCTTACATGCTGACTAGCCTGAGGCCTGGAGTTCTCCACACTGTCTACGTCTGGGCTGTCAAGGGGGACAAAGCGACCAGGAAGATTTCAACAAAAGCACAGACAGGTCAACACAACATGAACAGGCAGATTTTTTTTCTTTTGGTAATATTAAAACTCGTCTTTCTTATGAAACATTTAAAAAGGTCATTTTTCTTCTCTTGAATTTGCTGCAGCCTTGGTTTCTATTCTGAAGTACATCGATGCATTTGGGCAAAGCAGCAGGATACTGTCCAAAACTACACTGCTTAAAAAAAGTTAAAGGAACACTTTGAAAACTAATCAGATCTTAATGTGAAAAAAAAAGAAACATGCTGGATATCTATACTGATATGGACTGGGTAATGTGTTAGGAATGAAAGGATGCCACATCATTTGATGGAAGTGAAAATTATCAACATACAGAGGGCTGAAAATCAAAGTGAAAAAACAATGTGGCAGGGTAGTCCATTTTGCCAAAAATGTCATTGCAGCAATGCAGAATGGTACTCGGCAGTTTGTTTGGCCCCCACATGCTTGGATGCATGCCTGAAAACGTTGGTGCATGCTCGTAATGAGTCGACGGATGGTGTCCTGGGGCATCTCCTCCCAGATCCCAGCGCTGAATGGACCGAAACATAATGTCCCAGAGGTGTTCTATTAGATTTAGGTCAGGCAAGTGTCGGGGTAGGTCCGTGGTAATAATTCTTTTGTCCTCCAGGAACTGCCTGCAAACTCTCACCACTTGGGGCCGGGCATTGTTGTTCACCAGGAGGAACCCAGGACCCACAAGACCAGTGTAGGGTCTGGCAATGGGTCCAAGGATTTCATCCTGATATGTAATATCAGTCAGGCTGCCATTGCCTAACCCGTCTGTATGTAGAGGTTTGCGCATCCTTCCATGGTTATGCTTCCTCAGATCATCACTGACCCACCACCAAACCGGACATGCTGAACGATGTTACAAGCACCATAATGTTCTCCAAACCCTTTCACAACTGTCACATATACTCAAAGTGAACCTGCTCTCGCCTTTGAAAAGCACAGGGCACCAGTGGTGGATCTGCTAGTTCTGGTATTCTAGGGGAAATGCCACTCGGGCTCCACAGTGCCGGGCAGTGAGCAGTGATGTCAGGTCCTCAGGGCGCCTTCATGAAATCTGTTTCTGATTGTTTGGTCAGAGACATTCACACCAGTGGCCTATTGGAGGTCATTTTGTAGCTCTCTTAGTGCTCATACTGTTGCTCCTTGCACAGAGGAGCAGATATTGGTCCTGCTGATGGATTAAGGACCTTCTACGGCCCAGTCCAGCTCTCCTAGAGAAACTGTCTGTCCCCTGGAATCTCCTCCATGCTCTTGAGACTGTGCTCGGAGACACGGCAAACCTTCTGGCAATGGCACAAATTGATCTTGGACGAGTTGGACTACCTGTGCAACCTCTGTAGGGTCCAGTATCACCTCATACTACCAGCAGTGACACTGACCCTATCCAAATGCAAAACTAGTGAAAAAACAGTCAGAAAAGATGAGGAGGGGGAAAAAATAGTCAGTGGCCTCCAGCTGCAAAACTGTTCCTGATTTGGGGGTTGTCTCATTGTTGCCCCTCTAGTCCAGCTGTTCTTAATTTTATTAACACCAAAGCAGCTGGAACTGATTAACAGCCCCCTCTGCTACTTAACTGACCAGATATCCTATAAGTTTAACTGACTTGATGCTATACTCTGATTAAAAAGTGTTCCTTTAACTTTTTGAGCAATGTAGTTTCTCCTGTTAAAATAGTGCTTATATGAATTTTTATGAGCCTACTCTGAGCATTGACTGCGTGAAAATGCTGAAAATGCCAATTAATTTTAAATTTATTTTATGTCCACCTCTCTGTTAAGGAGATAAAGCCAAAAAAAATATAAAAAATATGCAACTAATGGCAAAGTGGAGAACGGCCAAAATATAAACAATGGTGCAGCTCAAGTTCACTTTCTTTATAATGAACTGCAAAGTCCAAGGGTCTATTTTTTATGTGTCAGCAATATTGCACAAATACTACCAGTCAGAATTTCTTAAAGTGTGCTGGACAGGCAGAAGAAGAAAACAGTGGGTTCATCCAAATCAGTTTACCTTAGCTTAGCAATCAGTCTGAGGTGCTCTCACATACACAAACTCAAACAGGTTATTGCTCTAATACTGTTAAAAGAAAGATTTTCACCTGAGACTGCTGAACTACATGTGTCCCTAGTTCTGTGTGTGTGTGTGTGTGTGTGTGTGTGTGTGTGTGTGTGTGTGTGTGTGTGTGTGTGTGTGTGTGTGTGAGAG
>JAVDPK010000858.1:1962218-1979359 GCA_034780415.1 Cichlasoma orientale | reverse complement strand
TGTGTGTGTGTGTGTGTGTGTGTGTGTGTGTGTGTGTGTGTGTGTGTGTGTGTGTGTGTGTGAGGTCAAGCGTACAGTATTCAAATTTAGAGATTTATAAATGAGAGATTTTTTAGTGAAGTTACAGCAGACCAATGAACAGATAGAATTATCAAACACTGTTATTTATTGGGTTGATAATTAGGGTTATTTATAATTCTTCATGCCATATGAACTTGGATTTATTGAATTAACGTGAAATTACAAAGTTAGTGTTTGCTTATTTAGAACTAAACCTTTCTGGCTGGAATGTGACTCCCGGAGGCCTGGCCGGGTCAAAGGGTGCGCCTCGTAAGTCGGCAGCACGTGGTGAACCGGTTACAACAGGGGTATCTTTGTGTCTGACAGACGAACTGTAAAATCATCTGGGAGCTGTAAGTGGAAGCCGAATCTTTTTCAATTAGGCAGCAAATGGTCGAGTTTTGGGTGATAAACTTTTCTCATCGTAAGTCAACTGCAGCCCAGCGTGGCGCTGTGTTCACATAGGAAAGTTACTGTGTCAAATGATACCATCTGGGACACACAAAGGCACATGTTATTGCATTTGTGACTTTACTGGACCTAATAAAAGGCACCATTATTATGTCATTTAAACCAAACAGTTTCACAGACATTTCAGGAGCATTTCTTTCTGCTAATGATGCCCGAGGTGCTGCTCAAAATGTCACTCTTCACGCTGTTTTGCCCTTTTATCAAAAAGATAATTCCTGAATATAAATGGGAAACGGTTGTGGGATCGTCTTGCACCTTATGGTTGCATAGGCTTCTCTTAATTTCTTGAGCCATGGGAGGTTAAAGCTCCCACTGTTCTAACAAGCATCTCGGTGTCAGACAAATTATCTCAGCTTCTGCTTCAGGTCAAACCTCCAAAGCATTTAAATAAGGGAGAGGATAAGTGCTAGCTTATCTGCACGGGCGAACTGCGACTGTGCGGGCAGATGGTTGTCATCTCTAGCGTTGAGCGTCATGTGGAGAAATTCTGAAAGTCTAAACTGCCAGTTTAAACTGTGAGAATCTTAAGCTCTACATTTTATGTTTATGAAGGAAAATGAAGAGAGCTGAATTAGTAAACGATCAATAAAAAGCACATAAAGGCCCCTGTTCTTCATAGAAATTATTTTTGTGTTCTATCCCAGTGTTAGTGATGGCACTTAAGTAAAAGGAGCACAAAAATACTTTACTTACCAAACAGGGACGTGATATTTATAAGATGCATTAATGAATAAATGTAGTTCACTTTGATTTGCACTCATACCCCACAGACATTGATTCTCCTAAGGACCTGAGGGCTACAGACGTGACACTGGAGTCTGCTTCTTTGACTTGGACTCCCCCTCTGGCTGACATCGAGGGCTACATCCTCACCTACAGAGATGAAGAGGGGAACATGGAGGTACCTGGCTATGATGTTTAGCACAGATACAGCATGGTATATGGAACGACAGTGTCTCGGGTGTTATGTTGTGCTCACTTTTAATGTAACCTTTTAATTACAGAAAACAAACTTTGAAGGTGAAGACTGAATGATGCGCAAATCCTCTTAGTCTGTATTGGTTAAAAGCAGAATATTTTGGGGAACATTCTCCCAGGATCAGCCTTTTAACTGCCTTTCATGAAAGAAGGCTGGGGGCTAAAGGTGCACGTTAATCTCTGTAGAACACTGACCTCTTGTGGCAACAAACAAAACAAACCTGCCACAAGTAATCAGCTGTTTTTGTTTTTGTTTTGTTTTGTGTTTTAGAACAGGGATCAAAGAAACTAAACTTAACAAAATTTTAATACAGTATCATTACTCATTACTTTGTCAGCCTTACAGATATATATTGTGGCGCTATTATATTGAATGTTCTGCTATGTGTTCTCATGAGACTGTTGAAAAGCAGCTTGGAGCCGGTGAAATCAGCTTTGCTGCATCCAGTCTGGAGATGGGGACGATGTACGTTGTCACCATTATTGCCTACAGGGGCAACATGAGGAGCAAGGTGGTAGAAACCAACTTCAAAACAGGTTTGTGCCACTTCACTCAGCAATATTCTGTTTATTCTTTTTATCATGTTTAATGTCAGATGTTCATCAGGTAATGTCCTGTTAACAACTCATGAGTATGAAATACGCATTAATAATCTTCCCATCACGTCCCCTTCACTAGTGGGTGTCCTGTACCCCTTCCCCATGGACTGTGTTCAGATCATGAACAACGGCAATAAGAAGAATGGCGTGTATACCGTCTATATCAACAGTGACCGCTCCAAACCAATAGACGTTTACTGCGACATGGACACCGATGGAGGCGGCTGGCTGGTAGGACTTTGTGAGCGATAAAGCTCACAGTGTGGTCTAACAGTGACAATAATTAAATGAACACAAGCACGTGCGTATGACTGAATTGCTCCTAAGTCGGATTGTGAGAAATGAGTCCAGTTGTTTTGGAGTGTGACTGAGCCATAGGACGAGAATTAATCCCTGCTTCGGTTTTGATAGAGACTACGTATAAATAAAATACAGAAAAAGAGGCTTTGGGTAACAAATATAGACTGATGGACAAACCAACCTGGTTTGTCCAATGCTACATTTTTTACTCTCTAAAACTTTGTTCTACATCAACCCTGAAACTCCAGCATTGATTGAGTTCAAGTCCCTCGTGATAGCACTGAACAGTTATTACTGCTGAAATATTTATGGTGGACGTGGTAGGCAGCAGTCCAAAGCAAATCATTTGAAAATCTTCTGTAACGTCTGTGAATGCCTGCTGCTTTTAGGTGCTTCAGCGCCGTAACATTGGCAAGCTGGACTTCATGAAACGCTGGAAGCAGTACATTGCAGGTTTTGGCAACTTAACCGAGGAGTTCTGGATTGGTGAGCACTTCAGTATTTTGGGAAGGGAGCGTTTCTGCAGACAGACGTAAACGAGCGCATTTGAATGGTAAACAAATGTCTCCCGTCTTCTTCTCTGTTTGTTTTCCCTCAGGTCTGGATAAAATATACGAGCTTACCAACACGCCCACTCAGTATGAGCTGAGGTTCGATTTGGGTCTGGGCTCAGAGAGGGTCTATGCTGTATATGACAACTTTAAGATTGCACCAGTCAAGCAGAGGTTCAAGCTCACTATTGGCAAATACAGTGGGACAGCAGGTGACTCCTTTGCTCCTTAACTACAGGCAACATAAAAGGCTGAGAGTGTGCAGGCAGCACACGCAGCTCTTAAGAATTATACTCTCTGTGACAGTTAAATAGAATGAGCTATAGCGAAAAGGTGATGGCAAATACAGCAATGAAACAGACAGGGTCAGAAAATAGAGGGGTTTCAAGCAGGAGGCACCCCACCGGTCAGGCTGTAGGATGCTGAGAAAGAAATGCGCATCAACAGTAGGTGGGATATTTGTTTCAGAAAGTTACATTGACTCAGTTATAGACAGTATCTATATAGGGAAGAAAGCAGGGCTTAAGTGGGCTTTGAATGCAGACAGACAAATACACACACAGCGAGAAGGATGGTGTATCTACATATAACACAGCGTGCTGAAACAACATGTGCTGCAAGCACTGAATCGCGCTTTGTTTGGCATTATATTAAATTTCTTCCATTAGGGAACACGTGAAAAAAGCAGCTCAGCAGTGATGTGTATTGTGGCTAGAGGAGCGCATAAAGTTATTGTTGTTCTTTACAGTAATAATTGTGCAGCAATAATTTTCTTGATGATCACCAGGTGATGCCATGACCTACCACCAAGGCCGGCCCTGGACTACTATTGATTCAGACAACGACCTTGCCCTGACTAACTGTGCCCTGACTCATCGTGGCGCCTGGTGGTACAAAAACTGTCACCTGGCCAACCTCAACGGCAACTGGGGCGACACCAGGCACAGCGTGGTGAGTGAACGAGGCTGCAGCACTGTTGGATAGTGAATGATAGCACACACACGCACACGCACACACACTTACACTCACATATATGTATATGTGCAAAAGTCTTGAGTCACCCCTCATTTCTGTATCTTTTGTTAGGAAAATGGGAAATAATTTTATTGAAGCATGTAAACATGCACAGAAATACAGTATGTGAGGCAAAAATAGAGTCTGTATGTTTGAAAGCCAATATTTGTTCTACTTTTGTTTTTCAACACAGCCTGAACTCAGCTTTCTTCAGGAATAGTTCTCCAGGGTTCTTGAAGGACATTCAAAGCTCTTCTTTGGATGTTTCTGCCTTTTGTTCTGTTCTCTGTCCAGATGATCCCACACTGCTTCAACGATGTTGAGGTCCAGGTTCTGGGGAGGCCAGTCCATGACTGAAAGTGTTCCATTGCGTGTTTTTCTTTCCAGATATGCTTTTATTCCATTGGCAGTGTGTTTGGGATCATTGTCATGCTGAAAAATGAAGCCGTTGCCAATCAAACGTATCCCAGATGGCGCTGAATGATGGATTCAAATCTGATGGTACTTTTCTGCATCCATGATTCCATCAATTTTGACAAGATCTCCAACAGCGCTGGCTGAAATGCAGCCCCGATCAATGACAGAGCCTCCACCATGTTTTACAGATGGCTGTAGACACGCACTGTTGTACCTCTCTCCTGACCTCCTCTGTACACATTGATGACAATTTGAACCAAAAATTTCAGTCACTCCATGAGACCTGTTACTACTGACTTTCTGTCCACTTCTTGTGTAATCTGGCATACCTCAGCCTTTTCTCCCCGTTTCCCTTCCTTAAGAACGGCTTCTTGACAGCCGCTCTTCCACTGAGACCATTACTGATGAGGCTTCAGTGAACAGTAGATGGATCGGCTGAAGGGCCAGGTGCATCTCTCAGGTCCCGTGGTAGGAGTTTGCTGAATGTTTTCATATTTCTTAAGGATGAGAGTTTCAGATACTGTTCATCCGCTGTAGAACAGGCCTGCCACTCCTTCTTATGTCCTCCACTCGTCCAGTTTCCTCAACTTTTTTCAAGGACACACTGCACAGCATGCTGAGATATGCCAAGTTTTTGGCAAATACCTCTTTGGGAATCATCTTGTTGGTCCAAAAATATTATTTTATGCCTGTTAAACAGTGTTATCTTTGGCATTTTTCATAGATTCAACTAAAGAAATGAATGAAAAGCCTGGAGAACTATTGTGAAGCAGTGTGGGATCATCTTGATGTCGTGCCCTTCTAGTTCCAGTAGCCCACTTATCGTCAGTCTGCCCTGGTTCCTCGACACCTGACACGGATCTTGTTAATCCGGGTGAGGTTCGAGCGGTATGGCTTCAGTCATGTATCTCTCGCTCATATTCTGAGGTAGGCTTGGTTAGCATGGGGGGTCTAGCCTGGGGGGTCTGGCTGGGATTTGAACCCCCGACCCCTCGTTCCAAAGACAGTAACTTTATGTTACACTGGACAAATGGTGGACAAACAGAGGAAGAAAGCTGTAGTGACAGATGTTGGAATACCAAGTGATCAACACAACATCAAGAAGAAAGAACACGAGAAGCTCGAAAAAAAAAAAATATATATATATATATTTATTTTTTCTTTTTTTTTGTGGACCTACATTGAAAATCACTGGCATAGCAGCAAATAGAATAGAATAGAATGCGTTTATTGTCATTATACAGAATGTACAGTGAGATTGGAGTAGTGGCAGAGTCGTCTATCCACTGATCACATAGATAGGGTTTGATTGCCTTCTTATACTGCTGACATTGAGCACAACACTGTACAGTTGGCACAGCAGGTCTGAGCAGTGAGTGTTATTTTTATCTCTTTCATCGTGCCTTATCACAACTCGCTTGGACTTCTGTTGACTTCATGTTGTGCACTTTATGTTGGCCTTAGCAATGCTTCACTTACATGCTTGCAGTTATTCCAAAAAGCTACTGCTCATCTTTTAATGGGCACTCACACAGTTCCCCCATCCTGACCTCCCTCCACTGGCTCATCACTTGTTCTAGTATCTCTTTTAAGATTTTATCATTTAATGTTTTAAACATTTAATGGATTATCACCATCTTATATATCAGAGCTGCTGACACCGCACATCCCCTCAGTGTTTATTGTCTGGTGTATTTGTGTATTGTACGGACTGAATTGGATTGGCGTATGAGATGGATGAGAAGCAGCTTGTTAAGCATGTTAGGATAAAAGCTATTTGCCGTCCATTATTTGTCTAGATGGGCAACATTAAATCTAAACTTTGATGCATTAGGTCATGCTCTTGATACTGACAGTATTATGATAAATGTTCACTTTATTATCCTGGTAGCAATGACCCGGAGACTGTGACCAGTTAACAACCTTTGGGTCTTCCGCATATGACCCATCAGTCCATCTTTATTATCAGATTTTTACACTTATGACAAATTACACTGAAGGCTTGCCTCCTGAACAGTTTTCTGGTACTGAAGAAAACTTTTTCAAAAATCTTTTACTATTTTTATTTACTGATCCTACTCAGCCTGAACTACCACGTCTAACTGTAGTAATTGAAAAATATATCACTGTTATTCAGGGCCTTTACTAACCATCTATAGATAAGCAACAAGTAAAAAAGAAAGAAAGAAGAAGAAAGCTTGCTGGGAGGCTGTTCCCTGGTCAGCAATCAAAGACAACTTCACCCCAGCCCACTTTTACTTGTTTTGTTTTGGATTGTTGAGGTGAAGCAGAAATGGCCAGAATCCATCAGCAGGGATAAGAAAACACATTTCTCACACCAGCTATAAACCATAAGTGTTTTTACCAGGCTGTTCGGGTAACAACAACAACAGTTATTATGTCTAAGGAAGACTGATACCGAAGGAAATGCCAGGGGATTTCTCTGCTCTTGTCGAGATTTCATCCATAATATTGCAGTTGCAGATGTCTCCCACAATGTTTGTCGGCAAAATGCAATAACAGTCAAAACAAGTTTGTACTCACATGAAATGAAGCCAGCGGTAGGTATTTATTACTGCTTGTCATTCCGCCTGTCTGTCATGCCACTCGCCTCTTCCGTGACTCGATCTCTCCGCTCCCCGTCTCCCTCTTTCATTACGGCTCTCCTGTCTAAACATACGCCATTTCTCCTCTTCCCCACTTTCTCCCAATCTGCTTCTCTCTCAATCCGCTGTTCTTGCTGTCAGGGGGTGAACTGGGAACCGTGGAAGGGCCACCTGAGGTCCCTCGACTTCACTGAGATGAAGATCCGACCTGTGGGAGCCCTGTCCAGCAGGAAGAGGCGATCGCTGGCGGCCCGAGAGAAAAGCAGAAACGCAAAGCTCCAAAGGAAATAGAAGCGCACCTGTGACCACATCAGCCCCCATCAGCATGCCATCACACAAGTTTTTGGTCTTTCTGTACATATGTACATACGCACGTTTTAATACTCTGACTAGACTAGAATCCTCACTGGTCTGCCTCTCTGTGTGCCTCAGTTCTTGGGAAATATGTACGCTTTTTGTGAAAATAGAAAAGCTCATGCAAATATGTAGCTTAATATCTGTTTGTATGCGCATTAGAAATTCATAGATTTAGTGTGACTGCAAGAAAGTGGCAAACGGGAAACTTCTCTTGACTTTTTTTGACATGAACGCGTTCAGCTTATAACTCGGATCTATTTGCTTGTATTATATCTGCTCATTTCATGTCCTGCAGAGAAACTGAGTGCACAGGAGAAAACAAAAAAGTGTCTGTTGTTGGTGTTTTATGGATCAGGTGTGGACTATTAGAGTTAGCGCCCTGAGTTTATTGATTGTGAAGCCGGCTGGCTTCGTCACATTAAACTGCCACTGTGCCTCTAACGCTGTCACATCACATCAGTTTGTGCGGGACAAGGCCGACAGTAACAACGGATGGCTGTCTGGAGACGCCGAAGTGCTCCTGCTTTACATTCAGATGACAGTGACAGCTAATATCCATCAACGTGACGTGTTTTTATCAAACAGGAATAGGAACGGAGTTTGTTTGCCCCATCCTCGGAAGCATAATGAGCAAACTCTGGTTTTTCAATCTGGAAAGCTGACAGAAGTTATTAATATTGCTTTGACTCTGACTTTAGTTGATTAGTTTTTTTTTTTTTATATATATATACATTTTTATTACAAACTTGGTTTAGGTGACAAGGGCCGAGCACATCAATCAACCTTTCTCCTAATCTGCCAGAGCTGATTTGCAGTCTCTGCCCCTTCACACATTTTGCATTATCCAAAAAACTATTATTACTTTTTTTTTTTCGTTTCAGCTAATCCTTAAGATCAGGACTTTTAAGGTCAGAAAGGAGGGCGCTCACGAAGGAAACAAAAAGCTGTATACTCACAATTTACTAATTGTATTCTCAAACTGATATTATAGCTGCTTATTCATATTAATGCCACCATTCAGGGAATAAAAATAAAACATTTTTGATACGCGAAGACCTCGTTATTTTCCTCATCTCAGTATGTCTGTGGCCTTATGGGATATAGGCAAGCAAGTAGTACTAAACCTTTTTTTGCTCTGCAGATTTTAATGAGGTGCTTTGAAGACTGGATAGCTTACCGCGGAAAAGGCAGATAAAATATTATATTTGTTCACTACATTTGTTTGTTTCACTGCTGTAAGCAGATACATAACAATGCAAAAACCAATCTGCAGCCCTTCTAGAAGCCACTGCTGTCAGTTAAGAGCAAAAAAACTGAGGCTACACTTTTTACAAGCTCGCCAAAACTGGACAATTTTTCCACAGAAGACTGGAAAAAAATGTTGCCTAGTCGGATGAGTCTCGATTTCTGCTGCCACGTTGAGATGTTGGGGTCAGAATTTGGTGTAACCAACATGAAAAGCATGGATCCATCATGCCTTGTATCAACCCTTCAGGCTGCTGCTGGTGTAATGGTGTGGGGGATATTTTCTTGGGCGCCATAGTATTGCTGCTAACCATGTCCATTACTTTATGACCACAGTGTACCCATCGTCTGATAGCTGCTTCCAGCAGGGTAGCGCACCATGTCACAAAGCTCAAATAATCTCAAACTGGTTTCTTGAACGTGACAATGAGTTTAGTGCACTCAAATGGTCTCCACAGTCACCAGATCTCAGTCCAATAGAGCACCTTTGGGATGTGGAGGAACAGAAGAGTCACATCATGGATGTGCAGCTGACAAATCTGCAGAGGAATCTCTGAGGAATGTTTCCAGCACCTTGTTGAATCATTTCCACAAAGAATTAAGTGGCCGGTGAGTGTAGCTACCAAATGGCATCTGTCCAAAGATCTCATGGTGGGAGTTGATGAAAAAGCCAAGAATTATCCTCTAATTGAAATCTATTCAGATATTATGGTCTATAAAAAACATGTAATTTGTTCAGTGTTTGTTATTTATTTTTTATTATTGTTTACAGGGTTATTAATGCAGCATGAAAGAAGCCTCGCAGTTAAACATGAACACGCTGAGGCTTTGAATCTGAACTCTGAAACTCGGCTGTTCTTTCTTTAGCACCACGCCGCACTTTCATCATACCGAGTTGAGCAACCGCATTTGCAGGAACTGATGACTGTTTGCTGTCTGGTCTCAGAGCAGTTTCCCAATTCTCTATCTCATAATGTGCAGACAGAAGCGGCCGCTGGCTCTCTGCTCAGAAACAGCTTTTGCCCAGCTGCCGAGAGCGTATGGAAAGGATATAAAAAGGTCATCACACCATTTAAACACAAAAAGATACTGTTGTAAGATATAATCTGTTCAAACAAAACTGGAATGCTCTGGAATGAGAAGTGAGAAAATGATTTTTTTTCCCCAAGTGTTTATTCATCAAAATCAAATAAGAGTTTGAGAAGGCTGCTGCTTAAAATTTTGACAGCAAATATTTCTAGCATAGCAATTCATATCAACTTTGAAATGAAATGTCTCACAAAAGCTCATTGATGCGAGAGGCCTTTTCAGGCACAGTGATTGCAAATTACTTTAAGGAGATTGGTTCCTGCCATTGCTTTATGGGGCAAGTGGTTTTCTCAGTGCCAGGATAAACAGAAAGGAGAGAAAGCACACTTTGCCCTGCTTGTCTCTCTCTTTATGTCGCTCCCCTCTGAGTATATATATATATTTATATATATAGTACAGTATAAGCTCACTGACATACACATTTGTCTGTTTTTGACACTTATGCTAGTGTGATGTATTTTTTCCATGAGACAACCTGGTCGTGTAACAAGGGGGTGTTTGTTTAAAGGGGTGGAGTGTGAGCAGCTCACGGAAAGAGAGAGAAGCTGAAATTCAAGATAGCCAATGTCACGCAGTACACGGGAGCTATAAGACGTTCCAGTGACTCATTCCAGCAGCACTGTGGATTGTTTCTTTCTTTTTTCCAGGCAAAGTGCATGTTCACAAAAGGCTCTTTATCAGCTAGGGATCTATAAACCCCCAGTGCCTTGTTTTTCTTCATTGACTCCCTTTGAATCATTAAGCATCCTCTAATTAACAACCACATTTTCTGGCCTTTCATTCATTTTATTAAAGGAGAATGTGTACCTGGTCTTAGTTATATGTATACACTCACCGGACACTTTGCAGCCTGGAAATGCCTCAATTCTCTGTGGCACTGATTGAACAAGGTGCTGAAAACATTCCTCAGAGATCTTGGTCCATATCCACATGATAGCATCACGCAGCTGCTGCAGATTTGTCAGCTGCACATCCACGATGGGAATCTCTTGTTCCACCACATCCCAAAGGTGCTCTATTGGACTGAGATCTGGTGACTGTGGAGGTCGTTTGAGTGCAGTGAACTTATTGTCATGTTCAAGAATTATTTGAGATTATTTGAGCTTTGTGACATGGCGTGCTGCCCTGCTGGAAGCAGCCATAAAGTGATGGACATGGTCAGCAACAATACTGTCTTGACTATGTCTAAATGCATTGAGTTGCTGCCTTGTGATTGGCTGGTTAGACACCTGTTTTAACAAGTAGTTGTACCTAATAAAGTGGCCGAGCGTATATCCCAATCTATCAAACAGATTAAATAACTTAAGTGTAACAATTTACATTTAAGAGTGCTTTGATATATTATTTAAATGCGGTGTCATGTTACAAGTTACGTACTTGTGCTCATAAATGGAGAAGCGCTCACTTGAAGTGCCCTGTCATCACTGCAATTTCTGTGTTCCATCGCGCCTTGACAAAGTATACACTTTGTTGTCAACAAAATGGTTACACCTCCTGATGGAAAGCGAGGTGCCTGATGTTTTTTTTTTTTCACACCCCTGTGAAAAAGTAGCAAGTTGTCAAAGATAGTTCCCGAAGACACCTCAGGCTTTAAAGGACATGTTTACATGTTGAGATTCGAGCTATGTTAATACTCTGACAACGCCAGAACTCCGGATCCGTGAGATGTAACGAATTTGTACAAAGTGCATGTCTTTTGTCAAACGTGAATTGCTCCTCGAGCCAACTGGATTACATGCATCAAAGGTTTCTTAGCTACGGCTTTCAAATCGATGATGAAAATTATATGTTCGTGGAGATCACTGCAGGCAGAAGTGCTTATTAATCGCTTTGCTTCAGCAGCTCTCGTTTTTGTTTGATTACAGATTGTACCTAACTAAACAATGGTTCAGCCCTTTAGTTGACATTTTGCTGCAATTTGTTGCAGTAGAGGTGGATGGTTGTTGCAGTGCGGAGTCATTCTCTGCAGGCGTCATATTTTATGTTTATGCACCACAGCAGGAATCATATTCTATGTTTATTTTATCCTCACATTTCACAGTCCATCATACTTCCTGTGGTCTCTGCAAGCGTGCCGTGTTGACACGCCGCAAAAGTGATCAAGAACTCTGTTCTCATTGGCATGCATATGTACTCCAAGTAAACGGATTGCTTGTATGCACATTGAATTTTTGTAAGCGCGCTGTCCTGGCAGCCACACTGAATGAAGACGCCTGTGCAAACGAAAACATAATGACTTTATGTCGAAACCTAAAGGCTCCGTTAACTTCAATTTAAATTAGAAATAGAAAAATGAGATTCCACAAAGCTAGTAAAATACTTTATTTCTCTCCCTGTCATCTCCCATACTGCGCTTTATATGCTTTATCATTGTATCTCTATATATCATGATAAATTATGCATGCAGAGCAACCAACAAAACCCAGCCATGCACATAATTAAAACAAAAAGAATCACATCAGCACATTTTTTTTAACTGTGGAACAATGCAAACATGTCTTAGGTAAACAATGTCATGCATAATTAGATGGGATCAAAAAAAGAAAACAGTGCAATCTTGTAGGAAACTATCCAGAAGGGCAGATTTGGCATTCAAACAGAAGACAAATGCTCTAACCTCAATTTCCTTTGATCACAGAAAACTGAAAACAATCCAAGCTATATGTTATTTTCCCTCCCCGGTTCTCCTGCAGCTAATTTAAATAATTCTTTGAAAATAAAATACGATCTGTTCAAAGCAAGGGAAGTCGAGTCTCGAGCAGCGTCTAACAAGTGTTGAAGAGAAAGGTGTGGTTGATGTAGACATGAGAGGAAACAAAGTGTTATCAGATACTTGGGCGTAATGTACATTTATAGTACAGAGATGTGGAAAAAAAACCCAAAACGTTACTCATGGTTGGCTGGCAAACAAATTCAGCCAGAAGGCAAATGAAATGGAATGAATTTAAAATATGATTAGAATTCATGACTGAATAATCAAATTATATTTTCAGTGAAGAGAGTGAGAGTGAGTTCATTTTGTTTTAAGACCATTTTTGGCTAGATAGAATTAGCACCCTGTTAAATACAGAATTACTAATAACCAAGGTACACAAAATCCCACAGACAGCGAACGGAACCTCGATACCGTGTCATGCCATCTGAAACCGGCTGAACTGACTTCGAAACTATGGGGCACTGCATGCTCATGTGTTCCTCTAATGGGGGCCGAAAGCTTCGAAAATGTACATCTTGTTGTCCTAGATAAGACTTCAAACTAGCAAATGAGACCATAAACTCATCCTGACGTTATGTAATGAGGTCATAGATCAAGGGGAAGTCCATTTTCCTATAAACTTCTTAACAACCAGACTTCTGTTGTGCAACGAGAGGAGTGGAGCCCTGCCGGCAATGATAAGAAAGGATGCAGGTTTGAGGCGCTGTCTCATTTTCATCAAATACAGGAGAACTCCCACTAGGTGAACTTTCATTTTTAATAGGGGGAGCTCTCAAAATGGGACCCCATGGAACTGCAGCCAAGTAATCTAGGCTACATGAGCTAAACGTTTTCTCTGGCCTTTGTGTTTTTGATAGAAGGGATCAATATATACAGCCATGATAAAAAGAAAGCACATAACATAAAACTGCAGAAATACTGTGTGAAACTAAGTACACCCACTGCTTCCGGTAAGCAAATGCACTTGATTAATTGATCGTCAGCAAGTGTGAGTTGTGGTAGTTTGCTGGTCTGGGGGTATTTAAGTGTATCAGCAATGATCTTAGAAAAGTAATTGTTGTTTATGTAGGGTTATAAAACGATCTCCAGATTATTTGAAGTCCATCATTCAGTGAGAAAGATTATTCACAAGTGGAAAACATTCAAGGCAGTTGCCACTCGTCCCAGCAGTGGACGTACCAGCAAATTCGCCCCAAAGTCGGACTGTGCAAGAGAAACTACATCGCAGACTCTACAGGCCTTAGCTCACATGCTAAATGTTAAAGTTCATGGCAGCACAATTAGAAAAAGACTAAACAAGTACGGCTTGTTTGGAAGGGCCGCCAGGAGAAAGTCTCTTCTCTTTTAAACAAACATGGCAGCATGACATAAATCTGCAAAGTTGCATCTGAACAAACCACAAGACTTCTGGAACAATATCCTTTGGAGAAAAAAAGACCAAAGTGGAGATACAGTAATACACAGCAGCACATTTCCAAAAACCACACACAGCATATCTGCACCTCATACCAGCCTGCAAGCACGGTGGTGGAGGGGCAGTGATTTGGGTTTGTGTTACAGTGACACGACCTGAAAACCTTGCAGTCATTGAACTCCTCTGTATACCAACATATTCTAGAATGGGGCCATCTATACAACAGCTAAAGCTTGGCTGAAACTGAGACAATAAACAGGACGAGTACAGCAGCACAAAGAAAAGAGTCAAAGTGCTGGAATGACCCAAAGTCCAGACGTAAACAATGTGGTGAGACATTAAGAAAGCCGTGCATAAACAAATCTCAATGAACTGAAGCAACACTGTAAAGAAGAGTGGGTCAAAGTTCCTCCACAGCAATGAACTGATAAAGTCATACAGAAAATAATTACATCAGGCTTTTCCTGCTAAAATTGGTTCTACAAGCCACTGAATCATGGCGTGCACTTTGTCACGCACTGCTTCTGCATTTTGGTTTTGGTTAAATAAATAATCACAGAGTGATGTGTCGTATGTAATTTTAAGACCTGCTAAGCACTAAATCTTTTTTTGTGATTTCCTGACATGCAAAACCGTCAGCAGAACTGAAACAGGATGTGCTTTCTTTTTATCAAAACTGTAAATATAGTTCAAAAAAAATTTTTTTTATAGTGTTTCAATAGCAGTAAAATCCCCGTCTGTACTTCAAGCGCTGGAAACATTCACCTCATGGATTTCATGTATCAAACAAGCAGATTTAGAGAATTTTTCACAGAAGCCTCCTGACGCGACTCACCGTGGACGACCGCTGCTTCTTTGACACACACATCTTTGTTTTAAGTCACACGTCTGTCAAGTTATTTTTTTGGCAACTGGGGATTCGATTTTATCATAAAACCTTGACTGACCAGATTGTTTAAATTAGCAGAATGCTAGCAGTTGAGGGGCAGCACCGACTGCCTCCCTGTAAAGAAAGCAAAAGGACATTGTTTTATGATATTGTGATGGTTCTAACATGCAATCAATACTAGATTTATGGAAAATTGGGGGGTAGTTTATTTCAGAAGCAAGTGTGAATAATTATTTTAGCCATGGACTCACACAAGCACCCTCTGGGTGAAGTGAACAGGCTGTCCAATGGGTGCCATCGCAGTAGCTTCATATATCTGGCATATACGGTGTACATTTTCACCCAAACTCCACTCCTTTAAATCGGTGCTTATTTTTGTTTTTGGCTCTTGCTGCACGTCTGACTCATATGCCAGTATCTAAGGGGATAACCTTACATTAACCTTTAATCCCTTTTCAGTTTAAAGTACTAGCTGAGCTTAGCAAAAGACGAAAAACAGGAAATAACTACATAAGTGGTGACCAAAGATCACAAAAAGCACCTACTACCTAAAAAAGTCTCTGCTGTTCAGCAAGAACAGATTACCACAGAACAAAACCGGAAAGCTGTACATTTCTGTTTCACGCATACTGATTTAACTGATTGTTTTGTTACTATTTATTTTGTTACCTTTGCCACGAGCCAGGCAAGCTTGTGGCAAAGGAGCTTTCTGTCTTTATATTAAGAAACGGTAACCAGGTGCTGGCTGCCGGCGCATATTTTGCATGCAGACGTGAAACTGCTCACAAAATGTCAAATTATTCCTTTAATTTTTCCCCCCATTCTTTGACATCATTACACATTTTTATTATGTTGTAAAAAGCCTGCCACAGTCAGCATTTAATAGCGAGTAAAAACCGTAAACTGACTGTAAATTTCACTCTGAATAACACAAACCACAGTGACGTGCTCGGCAAACCCCCAAACACGGCAGCTTGACTCTTCCTTAAACGTCTCAGTCTCGTACTTATTAGTCATCACGCGTTGCCTGTATTTTGCAGGGCGAGCTTTCAAGTTTCTCTCCGCGAACGTGAACCCGAAGAGACAAATCCAAATATTCCACTTGGGGACGTATCTGTCTGAGCCGTAATGAAATGAGCGGGGCCGGTTTTCCCAGCAGCACTTGAACAAGAAGATCAACTTAGTGCCAAAATAGGCTAATGCATAAAGATGACGATAGTGCTGAGATGCTTCTGCTTAATTGGGCCTTGAGATGTCATAAACTTTCAAAACAAGGAGCCTTCAGGCACAATCCACTTGAAGCCGAAATCATTCGATTGTTTCATTTTCTCTTTTGTATGAAGTTAATTAAGCTAAAAAAAACCCCCAATTTTCAAACTTCTACATTTGAGTTGCATATGTGTGAATAATGAGGACTCCAGCTCGATCAAATAAATCAGCATTATGTTTTTAATGTTTGTATCCCAACAGAATGGAATTAAAATACACACTCAAACCTTCTTAGAAACACACATGAAACGGACTTTGGAGCTACAAGGCACAATTACAAGTGCAGGAGAAGTTCTCAGGATGATGAAATACAAGAAGATGTATGCTTAGGCAATGATTTGTAACTGATTTGTTTCATTAAATTCACTTCTGACAATCTAGGAAATTAGCTGAGAAAAAAACTGAGTGATGCCAGTTTAATGTGTGTTGCTTGCAAAATAAAAAGTTGCACAGTGCTTTTTGTGAAATGTGAAATCAAATGCAGCGGGGTAAACGTCCTCCTCTCAAAGACAAAAACATGTCTTTTGTGTAACGACTTCAAAACAAAATGCTCAAAGTGCACGTGGAGCCACTGAAACCACCTCATATTCATACGTTTTAGAGGAAATAATGTCTAAAATTTCAATAAATGCACGATCACAGACTCTTCTGCAGGTATGGGTGTCTACTAAACATTTCCAGTGTTATTAGTTTGCCTGTTTATTTCTTGCTTTTTATGTTTATTTGACCCTGAATAATGCAGCTGTCTCTAAAAACACAAGGAAGGTGAAATTCCACTCCCGTGAACAATGCCGCAACATCTTAATGAAACTGGGAGGGGGGGGGGGGGATGTTGGAAGGAAGCTTCTTTGTGCAGGCAGTGGGTTCAGCTTTTTAGATGTCAGTGCCTTTTGATTTAGAAATTGAGAGTCAATCACAGTCTGCATTGCAGCCTGAATGTGAGTAATGCAGCTTTCTGAGCACTGGGCAGACCTTAAATTGGCTCACTCTCCCAAATACACACGCACAGAATTTCACATGGGAGCTCTAAGAACAAAGTGCTCTCAATAACACTGTGCTTCTCTTACACACACACACACACACACACACACACACACACACACACACACACGCACTTGCAGTGATATATGTGCTACTGTCTTCATATATCTACCTTTATGTACCA
>JAVDPK010000858.1:1937030-1962118 GCA_034780415.1 Cichlasoma orientale | reverse complement strand
TCGATGATGTCACGCAGCTCCTCAGGCTGTGGACGGACACACACACACAAACATTAGTACTGAGACACAAACACACAAACACAGCTGATGGTCAAAAGTAAACGGACAGCACCTTGGGGTTCTTGTTGTCTTTAGCCAATAAGGCTCGAAGTCGTTCTTGGGAGGGCGGAGCTATGAAGATGATGAAAGGCTTCAAGTCTGAACTCCTCAGCACCTTCAGAGCCTGGTAACACACACACACACACACACACACACACACACACACACACACACACGCACTTGCAGTTATATATGTGCTACTGTCTTCATATTTCTTCCTTTATGTACCAAACACTAAAAAAAAAGCTCATAAAAATTCTGTAAACATTGTCATAAAACCAACGCACGACCACTTATGAATGCAAAGTGACAACAGCATGTACACTGTTTACATATTTCAACCACATCTGCGCCCGCTGTTAATGTGAAGTTCGTCTTTTTAGTTCAAATGTCACCTCTGAGTCCGAGAGCATTCCCGGTGCATCCGCTCCACTCCGCAGGCTGATCCGCAGTCTCAGAATAAAGATCTCTACTCCATGGCCAGAGCGACCCTGTCCGGTGTCATCGGCCCCGGCTTGACCGAGATCCACAAGTCGTCGGTATTGGCCGAATTTTTTTTCTTCTTTGTTTCTGACCTTGAAGATGACAGGCCGTCGTCACAGCAGCAGCGACAACAGCAGCTGTTGGCATGACGACAGCAGCAGCAGTGGCAGCACACCAGCACTGTTGTGAGGAAGACGAGCAGGGGAAGCATCAGGAGGACCACCAGGCAGATTGTGTTATAGGCCCCCTGGTTGTGTTTTTCTGCAGTGAAGTGCCACAGTTGGTTGAAAAAATCCTGGATGCTGTCCGGTTTCCAATCCATGGCTTTAGGATGTGTGCGAGTCCTTTAAATGAGAGTGTCTGTTGTAAAAGTTTTGTTAAATCCTTTGAAGAGTTGAAAGAGTTATAAGAGAGCAAGTGTGCATATTAGGATGCTGAAGATACTAATACTGATGGGGATACACTGTCCCTTTGAGCCCTTTGGGTGATTGGACTTCACTTAAAAAAAACCTGAAGAGCCTGAAATGAAATAGTTTCCCAGAGAGTCCGATCTATCTGATGAGGGCGGTACTGTCACTGTACGCCAGAGGCAAACGTCACAGATGCCCTCTGCCTTACAGTGCTCCTTTGGAGAAGGCCGAAGCACATTTAAACAAATCCACACGACCCAGAGGTCGCTCGTTTAGAAGAAGGCTTTCAATGTGAGGATTCTGATCTTGAGGAAAACGGAAGTCTGTGTATCCAGGTCGACATTCCACTGATTGTTTTCTTGAGTTTCCTGTTGTCCTCCTCCCCTTTGACTTTCAGTCAGTCGAGACGTAGAGAAGTGGCTTAATGTGGGTGTATCTGTGAAACCAGAAGAAAAGGAGGTTAACATGAGCAGAAATTTGGTTTCAGGCAGACAGCTCATCAGCCTCTCTCATTCTCTCTCCCTGCCTTCCAATCCATCTTTCTGCCTCTGTCTTTAACATCTCTACTCCTGCACCGCACCCCCAAGCCCACCCCCAGCGCCCCCGATCGCCCCCCACCCCACCACACCCCCCACACACATCTTGTCAATGTCAGCTTCTGATTTTTTTTTCAGCTTTCCCTTCATTAATATTGCAGAGGAGTCATTCAGGATTCAGGGCAGCTCTCTTTCTAAGAGTCCCACTGAGGAAGACAGCGGCAGAGAGAGAGTGTAAGAAGGAGTGGAAGAAATGGAGGCAGATTGTGTCTGAGGGAAGGCGAGACCGAGACAGAGGTAACCAATCTTCCTAAGAATCCCACTGAGATGGAGAACGTGACAGTGTCAGAGAGAGAGAAAAAAAAAGAGGGAGAGAGGTAGGCGAGAGAAAGACCTGCTACAGGAGGCTCATGAATATACAGCCCTAATGGATCCCAATGCAAGAGCTGGATGGAATCTGCCCTAAGTATTCCTAAATGTCTGAATTTAACAATTTTGTGCTGGCCTCAAATAAAACCACCTTATAACGGCTCTTCAACTGTCAGTCCTACATGGAAATAAAAGTCATATTGTTCCTCACTACGAGAGCAAAAAGCTATTTGATTAAGCCTGAGGCCTTGAGGCAACATCTTTATTTAAATGATGTTAACCAACTATAGTTTTTCAAACATCGTTTGACTCAAGTGCGCTCTTTAGAGCCGCTGAAAGCGACAGAGACTCTTTGTATTCTAGTCGCAGGAAGGAAAAAAGATTTTCATCTCACATTTGGTTGCTTCGTATGCAGAGAAAGAGAGATGAAGATGCACCTGCAAGTGGAGAGCAAATAGGCACTGCTTTCGCTGTGCGTTGTGCCTCATGTGTGAAATTAGTTTACCCACAGACAGCCCGCTAACTTCCCTCCTGTTCATTTGCTCAACAGGAAGCTGAGCACTTAAAGCTAAGTAACACCTGAAATGTTTAAGCGAGAGATCAGAAAGTGCAATCCCACTTCTGAAAACAGAACTGATCTAAACCACTGCATCTGAAACTGTGCTTAGTTTTTGTTTTTTTTTTAGCTTTTTTTTGTGTGGTGAATAGATACTTTTATTTGGCTTGATTTAGTAATTAAAACAGACGTGTTTGGTCTGTGCAGTTTCAGTGTGCTCATAAAAAAGAGAAAGCAAGTGAGGTCAATAAAGGTCAAATTTTAGCAAAAACAAATGGAAGAAGTTGGCGTATTAATGAAGTAAAACGCGTCACTCCGTGCTTCACTGATGAGAAGAAAAACAAGGGGAGTGCGCTTTGTTATCCCGTTCTGCTGCGATGGCTTAATAACGCCACCTCACCTCCAACGCTGCGGACAGGAATGTGCATGACTTCAAAAACGTGCACCACGTTTGGGAGAAAGCCCGCCTACGGGCGACATGGAAAACTGTGCACGTTCCTGAGAGCGATGGTGTCGCTGCCACATCTTTCCTGATTATTAGCTGCAGGTACATGTTGTCATGATGAGCTTGGCTGAGCCGCAGCACCTCTGAGCGTCCCGCCATTATGAAAACACTGCCAGCGCGGCGAGCCAGAGCCGCTGAGCAATAAGTTTATCGGAGAGGGACCGGCATCGCGAGCGAAGCGCAGAGGTGTGATCTAGCTGTGTGAAAGAAGTGACTCACAATGAATCAGTAGGAAAGTCATTAAATGGAATGGACAAGTCACTGAGTGTTATGATAATTATAGCCACTGGCTAGGAACAAAGAACTCACTCTGAGATGTGTTTATACAAGGGCGAACTATAGTTTAAACACCGGCACATGAAATATAATCTTATGTTATGATCTGACTGTAATTTCATCAATGTGTTCAGTGGATTAATGCATTTAGAGCGGCAAACAATCTGATTGCTGCTTTTGTTTCTTTCTCAGCAGGCCATTTGCATCACTGTGACATTACTGCGCTCACACTATCAACAACATACGCGTGAGCTGATGTTTGTTTCTAATTTAATGGCGAAGCAGAGAGGGTCCCATGGTGAATAGAATATGGCTATATTTTACTAAGAACCTTTGAGATGAGACTTCAGCCTGCAAACATTCTTTCTGAGACTCTCACTGGCTGTTTCACTCTCTCGTGACTTTGCCCTCTCCTTGAGCCATTCATATACAGGAAAAGGCCATTTCTGGGGCACACAAAGCCAGGAAGGGGCTGAGAAAAAAATGTTATGACTGCGCTCAGTTAGCCTCTGCTGCTTTTTAAGGAACACGCGCGACCTAAAAGACAAAGTTGCGACAGAAGGCAAGGCAGGAATCTTTAATGACTCGCCCCGAGCGCAGAGTCTGAGCAGATTGCTCATCAGTCAGCATTAATTCACAGCACTCGGATGTGCTCGGTTTGACCCGAGTCAAAAACCAACAAGTTTCTAGTTTGTTGTTGTTTGTTTTTTTCAGATAATATGAGGCGCGTTTGATCTCAAAGAGCAGATGTTTCGCTGTCGTAGCAACAGGCCTGCCGATACGCTTGCACAAGCACACAACATGTCAGAAGTGTGTCAAGTCAGTCCCAACTAGAGTGAAGTGAACAAACTGGAGGTCATGCTGACAGTGAGAACAGAAGGAAAGTCAGCTGAAATTACAAATCGTCATCAGTAAATTAGTCATTACAGTTAAAAAAAAGCGAGGACAGAGTGGAAGTTTTCAAAGTAGTGTATTACAGATGCTTTGGAGCACTTAAAGGCAGGAAGCTTTGTCAATCACACCCATAACGAGCCATTTTTTAGATGATGGTTGCCACAAAAGCAGCAATTTTACCCCAGTTGTCCTGGAATCAAACAACGAAAAACATCGCCGGCTTAAGCCACAGCAGCATCAAAGTATTCACTGGCACTTAAGATCTCTTTGAAAGCGGCACCTTACCCCGCAGGCACTTGAGAAGTAGCAGGTCAGGTCTCCCCTCCCTTCAGTTCTTGTCTAATCCAGTCAGCTGCTCAAACTTCTGTTGTTTCTGTTTTGGCATCTGGCTTCAGCTCTGTTCTGGTCCCCGTCACCCAGACATCTTGACAAGTCTTCACTTTCTGTTCCTGTTTCCCTCTCTACCCTTGTTTCCCATCCTCCTCCTTTTCTTCCTCCTCCTCCTCCTCCTCTCTGTGAGTGTGTGTGTTTTGGTCGCAGCGTCACTGCACCCTGCCCACTTTGTGTAAGAATGGGCCCTCTGTCTACGTCTATGTTTCCTGCACGCTGCGTTGGAGTCTTGTGGTTGCTTTACTTTACCCGCACTAAATGACGACAGGCAGACAGACGGAAAGTCAGATAAACTAAGTCAGAAAATGTGATATGAAGTCACAGGAATGCTGCCGTTAAAGCAAAAATCCCCACAGAAAGGCTTCCCTGCATGCACTCATCCAAAACCCTTGCAACATCAGCAGAAGTTGGGTGCAAGGTTGAAACATTTTGCATAATCACCCCGAACGACCGCTCGAACAAACACGGCCCCACCCATGCCAGGGCCCCAAAACAGGAATTAAAAAAGGGAACCAAAAACCGCACGAGTGTACGTCTGTGTGCAGCAAGTACTGCCAGGTGAGCGTCAGAGGTATGAGCAAAATATGTAATATATGAGAATGAGGTCATGTAAAGTGCATCCACACACACACACACACACACAAACCCACTTACTGTGCCTGTGGCATTGTGGTCAATGCCCTTTCAGTTCAGTCAAGCAAAAGAGGATTTTTATTCACATAAAAATTGAGAACAAAATGGGGGGGGGGGGGGGGGGGGGGGGCTCAGTTGACATTAAATAGAAGTCTGTCCACTCTTCTCATCAGAGGGGTGTTTTATTAGTTAAAGCGCACTGACACACACTCTGTGGGCTGTATGCACTACGTTATGATGTGTGCTTGTGTGTATAAAGAATCAACTCAAAGAGTGTGCCTGCCTGGTCATAATTTTACTGCCTTATTTTTGTTTAGTTTTTTTCTGCAATTGGTGAGAAATAAAATTGTATTTTACTACCATCTGAAGTAGTAATAGTAGTTGTGAAAGAAATCACAAAGTCAAATATACAAAAAAAAGTCTGTATCCTTCATGTGAAGCACGATTAGATCACCGCTGCTGTTGTTTAGTTATCCACTGCTGCTATGTAGATGGTAAGATTTCATCTGATAAATAAAAAAAAATAAAATCATACCTCCTGACGGGCTTCTGACTGCCTGAACAAGCAAGTGGGCTCTTTTGTAGCTTTGGGGCATGGTTACATGAAAACTGATGAGACAAGCCTCGCCATGTCTGCAGGTGTGTCTGAGCCATTTCTGACGAATAGCAAGCACACAGACACACACACGCACGCGCGCGCACACAGAGGGTGCTGTCTGATTGCCAGGGCGTGCGGCGCTGCACAGTGAGACTATATCCCGGCTGCTGTTAAGGCAATACAGTGACCAGTCACCCCGAGCAAGTGTTGATTAATGACCTGAGTGCAGCGGCACTTCTCCTGATGGAAATCCTTCTTTACAGTAGTTTGTATGAAAATGATTTCTCTGTGTATTCCATTTGCCGCTTTTGATTGCCGCTTCAAACACCTGCACGCTGGAGCCGCCTTTTCTCTGCTTAGATCTGCTTTTTTTGCACAGGCACACTTCTAAACCTGCAGGGTTGTCTTAACCTAGATTCTGCGTGCGTTTTTGATCTGCTTCTCAACCTTGAGACGACACAAGAAACAGTCTGAAAGGTGTTGGGTGTTACAATTTGCCTTTTCAAGTAATGGGAAAAACAGCAGGCTTCAGTATCGGCACAAACGAGCAGCAGATATTGAAGAAATATGTTGTGAGGGATGTTTTTTATTTGATTTTATAAATATATATATTATATGTGTATATGTGTATAAATATATATAAACCTTTCCTTGATAGAGACTCTGCTTTGCTCTTAACAAAACTCAGACTGTTTTTTCTTCTTTCTTTCATACCTCACGTTTAGCTTACACTGCAGTGACCCTCATATATGTCCCATTTCCTCTATGGAAATCTCACTCCCCATTTATACTTCCTCGACCCTGAGCTACAAAGGCTGCAGCTCCCATCTGGTTTATAGAAACTGCTCACAGTGGAGCTCACCTATGAAGAAAGGCTCCAACAATATATCCCTTTATCCTACTCAGGTCTGTAGCTGAACAAATTGCAGGAAAAACCACTGAGCTCATGCCGGATCACTGGTCATACAATCATGATGGCAAAAAAAGTGACTTTGACATTACCAGCAGCATTAAGTAAAGCCTCCTGGAATCAGTGGACTGTGCAAAAGGGCATTACCAATCACCACAACCTGCTGGTTCTGCCAGCACACACTGAAACATGAGTATGAACCCTATCGTGTGCTCTGTGAGAGTTCCTGAATGTGAGTGCTAATGAAAAGTGACTAAAGGGCTGTTGTAGACAAATCTGACAAGTGTCCAGAAATAGCCTGCTAATAAATCCAGTGTCCCCAGAGGACAACCTGAGCTAGAATCCAGCCCTGTGAAACGTCTGAGGCCAGTGCTGTGACAGCGAGATGATTTTGTCTATATAAGGAACTGCCTCTCGCGCTCACAGAAAGTAATCTTTCAATAGCGATTGGCTGGCACATAAACTTTGGGCTTTTACGAGGGCACATAAATGCAAAATCCAGCTATGATGTCAGCGCGCTATTTTAACATCTATTTATGTAATAATCTGAGCATAGTTCTCACATGATTCACGCTCCGGTTTGGGACTAGGGACGTTAAACATCTCTTTCTTGGCTTGTGAAGAAGAAATGTTCTGCCTGTTCTGCTGCTTAAATAAATAAAGGCTAATGTTGTCAGCTTACTGTGAAGGAAGTGTTTTTCCAGACCGCTTAATTATAATCAGCGGGGACTTTCTGAGTTCCCCTTTGCTGGTCCAGCATTTCCAAATACAGAAGAAGCAATGAGAGGCATTGTGTGAAAATAAAGGCACTCGCGTTAAACAACAGCTTACAAATGCTCTGAGTTTACATGACCTATAAAAAAATTGCAGAAGAAGACAGACAGAAGTCGTTCACGCAGAGGCGGGGCAGCTGTTCTTCCCTATTTCCATATTGCAAACAGTACTGTGGAAAAATCTTGAGCCACCTCTCAAGATTTTTCCGGACTTTCTTGTCACTTTTAGCTCGGCCGTCTCAAAGAAAAAGTCGAGCTATGGTCACAGCCTTCCACAGAAACTTTAACGCTGGCCATAACTCGACAACGATGTGACCCACGGTGTTCAAATTCACACCACGGATGCATCTACTAAAAATCTCGGACAAGTTTGAATCTCAGCGACCTTGTCCTAAAGGTAAAGGTCAAAGGTCAAGTTTCCTAAAAGCTTTGTGAATGCGATAACTCAAGAACGACCTCACCTCGGAGGTTCAAATTCACACAACAAACACCAGCTCAGGCTGCGCTGATGCTCGTTAGAATTGTACAAACTCTTTTTGCCTCACATATCGCATTTCCACGTAAACGTCAATAAATCGCTGCACCTTTTTCCCATTTTCTCAGCAAAATGAGAAGAAACGAGGGGCAGCTCAAGACTTTTGCACAGTACCGTATTTCCCCAGAACTGCTTCTTTTAAAGCCCATTAAGGCTACATAAAAATTGCTGTGCCTTTATCTCTCCCAGACAGACTTGACTTGTTTTTGACAAATAAAAACGCCTGATAGACAGTCTTGAGACAGACATAAGCTGTGTAGGGAACCGTATGTGGTCATGAGATAACAAAGAAATATAAATACAGTTCCCTTCTTTTTTTATGTGTGTGTGTGTGTGTTTGGTTTGTCTCTGTGTATGTGTGTGTGTGCAGATCAGACGGCAGCGCCTTTGTGTTGTTTCGTAACTGTTTACTGTAAGTGAAACTGATAACAGCCTGACCAAAGCGCATTTAATTTCTAATATGCAGCCACGAGAACATTTTGACACAGCAAACAAATTCAATTAGAAAATGTTGAACCTGCAGCGAGAAGAAAAAGACACTTTTTAAAAAAAAAAATTAATAAAAAATCCTTTTAAAACTCAAAAGCACTTAACAGCTCAACCTCGATTTATATCAGCGTGATGGTAATTGAATATTTTTCTTGCATTAATCCCTCCACGGTGTCTCATTTTCTCATTCTGTGAGTTTCTTCTTACTCAGTCACTCTCCCAAGCAATCACCGTTAATCAACTGTTCAGACCCCAATCAGAATGACTCCGAGCACGTTCTATAAGTGAGGCGAATACGCCGGCGTGGTAAATATGTCTTTTACCATTTTCTGTTGTGGTTGCTGGCTAATCAGCATGTGCTTGTGTTTACCCAGCGGGGTTTAAAACAAGAAGACTCAGCCTCGAGGGAGCCTGTGGAAATTTCTCATCAAAAACTTTAAGTTGCAGACGATCGCTCCGATTGTGTGCGTGTTTCAGCCTGAGCAACCGAAGGTTGGATGATGTTCATATTTTACTTTAGTGAGATTTTGTTTCCGAGCACTCCTGACATCCCGTGTTTATTAGTTTTAACTACTGGAATGCCATTACAGTGTAATTACCATTCGCTGCGCTTTAATTTAAAGCATGTGTGCGCTAAATTAAGGCTGAAATCTACTCTTAAATAGTGAGCGCTGTAGTGATCTTATGCCCTTGTAAATGCACAGACAAAAACACATATTTGCACTGTTTCCTGCAATAATAATAATAAAAATCTCTATCCAAAGTCTCGTCCACGTGGAATTGCTTCTCCTCTAGGTGATGTGATGAAGCACAAGACACACTCTCTACTGAGCTCATCCCTCGGGTCACTGTAGCCCTGAGAGACACTTTCACATGTCTCAGCTCTCATATCTGAACGGCTCCTGAGGACTTCTGTGTAGTTCAAATGATGAAGGGGGCATTAAGGATCCCTGCTGGCGCACTACAAAATCAAACTCCATTTCCTACTTGGCCTTAAATCATGAAGAGAAAATGGCGAAGCATGTCTTCGCGGGAAATAAAAGCAGGGGGTGGAAAAAGCAAATTGACGGACCCTGAGTACAAAAAGCAAATACATTTGCGCAATAGCAAAACACGGGTTAATCAAGTGTGGCTGCCCCGTGTGAGTAATGTGGTTTTTGTTGTATGTGTGCATGCGCGTGAGCAGTTTAGTAGCTGGCGCCTCAGTGAGCGGGTGGTGCTGCTGCCGTAGCTGGTTGAGGTGTTTCTAAAGGTGGTCACGGAATAAATTTAAAGGGTCACAAAATGATTAATGAGATACCCTCTTTAAAAAAACAAACTTTTCTGTAGTCCTTTAAAAGAAGCCTTGGAGGAATCTGCTTTTTTAATAAGCAGGTCAAAAGCCAAATATGTTTGGAGACACTGGTTTGGTTTTCAGATTAGGCTATATATTTTAAATGTTAGATCCTAATCTTGCAATAACAGGCAACAGGAAATGCACAGGCTCCACAGTTCTCTGTATAATGTTTGGATACCCCCCTCCACCCCCGGGACTCTTGTTCTGCAAGAAAAAGATGACCTTGTTTCCAAAAGGCATAAAGATAATGATGAAAGATTTCTTTACTATTTTTTTCATATAATATACATCATTATACAAAATAAGAGAACAGAAAGTACACAAATCTCGACAGCCTGGAGTACTTACAGTAGTAACACCCCCTCTGGCAGGTATCACACTTTTTGCAGCACGCGAGAGTCTTTCACTTCTTGTTTGTTGGCTTTTCGACCATTCTTCCTAAAATAAAAAAGGCTCTTCTGTGCGATCCCTGAGAAGTCTTTTATGCACTTCTAAGGTCGATTCACAGACTTTCAATGAGTTCCGGTCTGGACTACAGACTTCGAGGCCATTGCGAAACCCACAGCTGTCATTGTCCCTGGGTCCTGGACCAAGGCTTTTGTGTTTCTGTGAATTCATCATTCAGTTTGTTTCTGAGAATCATTTATGGTGGCGTTTTGTTCCTTGTTTCTTTAACAGTTGCATATATAGAGCCCCGTGTATCTGTGTCTGGTATTGTTGGTTTTCTTTTGGATTGAGTTATACTGCTGGTTCTGCTTTTTCTTTTCACTGCTTTCATTGAGTTTCTTGTATTTAGTGCAAAGATCTTGTCTGTTCTTTGTGGTTTATTTTCTAATCTTTTTGTCTGCTTGTGACTTTCAGGTTGTTTTAAGATTCTTCCATTTTTAGTTTCATTCTATTCTAGTCGCGTCTCTGTGTTTCAGCAGTCCCCTGTGTCAAGTTAATCTTGTTTTTTTTTAGTTGTCTTATTTCCTGTTTTATTTTGTTACCTGTTTTTACTTCCTGTCCCTGCCCTCAACTGTCTTTGGCTGTGTTTAGTTTCCCACCTGTTTCTTCTTTCTTTATTACATCTTGTTTAAATTGTCTCAGTCTTTCAATCCTCGTGTTTCCCGAGTTGTCCTCCAAGTGTGTTCTGGCTATTTGGATTCCCTGGCTAAGTGCGTTGTTAACGCTAAGATTTTTGGAAGCTTGCTTAATGTTTATTTCTGTCCCCTGAGTCTCCTGGCTTTTCACCTTCCACACACTGGTTCATGACATCAGCCAACCTGTTTTTACTTAGATTTGTGTTCAGGGTCATTATTTTGTTACAGAAATCCTCTTTTAATCTCCAGCTTTTTTTTGAAAGGAAAAAGGAAAAAGGAAAAAAACAGACGCTGTGATACTTGTTACAGAACTTTCCAGTATTGGATCGAACCCATTATTTCCTCTCCCACTGAACTGTTTCACTTGACACTTGCTGCAACAGAAGACCAAAGCATGATCGATCGCCGTGCGCTTAAAAATTCATCTTCGCTTGTTCATCTGCTCACAGTAGTGGACTTTTGCACCTCGCTGCAGCTATCTAAAAGTTGGGGTCAGATATGCAATTATAACTACAAACTGGTATATTGCTCACCTTGAGTATAGTACATTTTTACTTTGGTATTATCAGTACTGCGTGAGAAATAAGAAAGAAAACTAAAAGTTGTACTGTAAATTATAGCATATAGATGTGTCCTACATGTCCTGCTTCTGAAACTCCAAAATGGTATTTAAAAAAAAAAAAAAAGTGTTAAAAAAATAAAGCTTTAATATCAACAATATGAGTAGTCATGCCTCACATGAATTTTCATGCAGCTATGTTTTCTCTGCAGATAAATACTGCACAACATGCCTTTCCAAAAAAAAAAAATCCCATCTGTCTGCGAGGGTACGATAAAGGCTTACACAAGCCCATCTGATATGGCTGTCAGGGGTACGCTGAAAAAAGGCTGGAGACCACTGATTTAAATTATAAATCAAATACTACAACCTCATAGGAAAGGAGGGGAGGCAGGGGGAGGATGGTAACAGTCCTTAACGGAATGTATAAAATCAAATCCAGAACAAACAAAGTGTGTGCCTTATCCTTAACTTAACTCTTTTATATATATATAATTTTCTCTTGGTTTACTCTTTCCCTAAATCTTCTCCTGTAGGCCAGCTGTCAGGCACAATGTTTTACCTGGAATAACTGCACCATAAGAACCACGTCAACTCACATCCACTTTTGCAGTTGCAGACAGTAAATGCATTAGACTTAATTTTAAATATGAAAAAGTGCAGGTCATACCTGGTTAATCATTACAGAAAAAGAACAGCAGTTTTATTAAACAGTAGTCAGGCTGCAGACCCTCAATTAATACATTCATTCATTAGCTGCAAGTGTCCATGTGTGCTGAAAGCTTTAATGAGGATCAGACAGATCCTTTGAATAATGAGTATTTTTTCCCATTTTAATTTTTTGCTGTATATCTTCCGATTTAAAAAAAAAAAAAACTAAACTGGAGGATCACACACAAAAGCTAGCAGAAAAGTTACTTAAGCATGAGACTGTGACCAGCACAGCCAGCTCTTACCTCACAATCAACTTGCTGAGGCTGCACAGACCAATCTTCATGCCGTCCCCGCACCCGTGATGTATGTGAGGCCCTGTTCATGCTCCCTCATCCCAACTCATGGAGCACCAATAAAAGCCTGATGAAAATCAAGCTGTTCACCAGCCGCTCGCCCAATTAAGCCCCCAGTGTTTACAACGCTATCACAGAGAGAGTCTAACTGGGAGCTCGGTTGCACCTCCTTCTTATTCAGATGCCTGCCAGGGCCTGTTAGCTGTATGAGCTCAGTGAGATGTAAAGAGACTCCAGGAGCGCACGGGAGACTTGGGATGCCTCACAACGCCGCTTTTCATCAGCTTCAAGCCATCTGTGTTCAATCCTGTGGAGAGATGTGGAGACATTACTGGATGGAAGGGACGAGGAGAAGATGAGTGAGGGCAGAAACGGAGTGAGGAGGGAGGAACAAGAGGATGGCTCACAAAAAGAAATGCATGTCTGCCGTTCCCTTTGCCAAACACTGGAGTCATGTAGCTGCATTTTTATGAGATTTGTACCTTATTGTTTAAACATAATTTCAGTATAGGGATGATATGAACACAGAAATTATTTATATATCTCAAAGTACGGTTTCTATATAGCCACTGAGCTTGTATTTTTTTAGGCAATATGGACCCAACAATACCATTTTTTTTGTTCTCAATCGCCTGATTAGTGCCTAAAGAGTATTCCATGTGAAAACATTGCACTGCAGACTCACAAAGTCTTCATACGACTTCGCAACAAAGCCCTCTGGCACTTTTGTGGAGGTGACTCTGTCGATTTTTCATAAGCTGGACTTAGCACGAATGCACCCAAAAATCCACAGAGCAGAGAAAGAAGACACTGGGATTTAGCTGAGTTAGTGAGCTGGCATACTGGAGTCAACAAATCATCTTATGGCTGGAACTGTGGCAGAGCATAGACATCCTAGTGTAGCAGTTTGAGCCTGCTGGGCTTTAAAGAGGCTTCATCAGTTGTGCTCTGTAACTAACAAGCAGTACATGTCCAGTGCAGTTGCTATTGGATGCATAAATTTAATAAAAATGCACAGTTCTATTGCTGCATATCATTATATGATGTTTACCTGACTTCATTAATGTCTAAATTCTATGTGACTACAGTTAGTTTTGAATAACCTCCAGTCTGAGACACTGCAGCTCCCTTGTCTGTATGGATAGTAATTTTTTTTTAATCCAGATTTGCACATGACTGAACCAAAGTCTGGCCATAGCTGCATTTCTTACAAAACTGTTACAACTTCCTCCAAGTTAATCCCTTATTTTCACAGAGCCATAAGAAGCCGTGCTGTTCCACCTGGGAGTCCGAGATAATAAACATGTTACTATTTCTGTTTGGCAATAAAAGCAATGAAGCTATTTTAAACACTCGTGGCCCTGGGGTGGAATAAATGGTTTAAGTAATTTGCTTTGCAAAATAATGTAAAAATAGCTGCGATGCACAAATGCCAATGGCATTTTAGTTGTAAACTGAGTAGTACTAACAATTTTTTTCATTATACTCACTATTCAGAAGGCCTCATTTTTACCCATTGTCTTATTTGACAATGTAGCAGAGCAGTGGTTCCCAAAGTGTGGGCCGCGGCCCCTGGTGGACCGCGAAGGTACTGCATTGGGCCGCAATAATAATAGAAATTCAGTTTGAAATTTCTCACAAGTATGCATAGTTGCATATTTATATAATGTTTTAAATGGGCCGCAGCACTCTTGACTTTGGAAACTACTGTAGTAGAGCATCTATTTCCATACATTTGTGTTTTTTTCTGTTTTGGTATTTAATATCCTGCTACTCTCAAACTTGCCTTAAATGCATATTCTATCTGAAGACCACCAGACGGCAGTAGCTGTGGTTACAGAAAGGCATCCATAGCAGTCTATGGGAAAACTGCCCTCTGACTTGACCTCTGTTAACATTTTTCTGCTGAGTTTATGGATTCAGTCACTCGTTTTTGGTCATATTGAATAAAAAATTACATTTGTTTTGTAAATCTTGGTCCTACTATAAATTGAGGTGGTATCAAACCGCTCGCTCATTGATTAACAACTTGTCCGTCATTTTGTTAATAATGTCAGTCATTAGCCAATGAGTGTGCAGTTTCACAGTCAGATGGACCCCTCCTTGTCTAGTTTTTTGCAACCAAAATAGTGACAGTGGAAAGATTCATCACAAAGCTTCAAAGTGGGAATTTAAACCAGTGGGTGATGTCACAGTAGCTATGTCCATCTTTTATACTTTCTTTATAAAGTAAAGTTTTTTTAATTGCCTTTTTTCAAGATACATTGTATGAAACACAGGGTACTAAATGATAATATAAAAATGCCATTATGCTAATAAAATAGGTCAAAACACAGATAAATACTTACAAAAAAACATAAAAAAAAGTGTGACCGTTACAGTGACATCAAATAAAGACATTAAAGACATTTCAAATATTAATGGTTTTAGAGCCTTCTTGTTATGAGAAGAATGCAGCTCCATTTCCTTCATGAAAACAGGGAAGTGCGAGTCTATAGTTAAGATTAACACAGACATGCACAGAAAGCGGTGGGGGGAGGTTGAGCTGTGCAATATATAGGATGATTACACACAAGGAAACAGAGCAGTGGCATGCTAATCTACCGTCTTTTTACGAGTGCCATCAGCAATGTTCCTGCACTTATTTCACTTCATACAGACGAGCAGGTGTTTGTCAGTGTTCCTGTCTGTCTGTAAAAGATGGAGTAGCCACTGTGACATCACCCATTTGTTTCTGGACTCCATATTTTGAAGCCGAAGTCTTTTATATAATGTCTTTGCCTGAAGGTGGCATTTTGGTTGCTGCTATGTTTCTTTTTGGATATCAATATCAATTAATTAGGAAGCTTAGTTGCATCTATAAACTGTAAGAATGCACAGGCGCATACATCTGTCAATTGCAGTAACAGACTAATAAAATACGAGCATTGCACTTCGTACTTCACAAAAAGCCATAGCATTGGTCAGATAATTCCACTAAAATGCTCCAAAAGCCACCAAGACCACAAACACGGTCAAGAGGTCCTGTCCAGTGACTCCAATTAGTGGTGGTGAGGCAGAGCAGTGTGGTATAGTGGCCTGTTTCAGCAGTTCTGTCTATCACAGCAGGCATGCGCTCTACTTTAAGCCTTACCACTACAATATCCAAATAAATGAGTTATTTAAAAATAAAATTTACCAGCTGTACAGTTTCTGTGAAAGGGGGACACTGTCCAGAAAACAAAACTAAACTTAGTAAGAAAATATGTTTTTGGTTGGTTATTTCTTTGTTGTAACAATGCCTCTTGGCAATAAATCTTATAGCATTGGAAAGCCTGTTTATTTCCCCTTAAATGGAGCCACATTTGTAAAGAAAATGCATTTTTGGGTTAAACAGCAGAGTCGAGTATGTGGGTTGTGCTCATGAAAAACTTGGCAAAACTTCTCTGCCAATGGCAAACAGCTTATTCTGCTATTGACTCGTGTTCTGAGCTTCTGGTACACCAGGTGCTGACAATCAGGCTTGTCATCATTGGAGACAATCTCAATGCAGAGATGTGGTTTATTTTTGATGCATGTTGTAAATATGTTTGTTTCTGCTTTGAACTTGGTAATTGGAGTGTGTAGAGTTTAGATTACCTGTGGCATCGGCTCTTCTTGGCTACATTTTTCAGCCAAGAAAAGCTCTGTGTGTCTTCTTCTGTTATAACCAAAGGTGTTTCCAGCTACTCCAAAAAGCCAAATTCAGGAACATGAGAAGCCTTCTTCACAAATACATTCTTTTCCTTTCCTGTCATTCTGGCCTAATTAATGCTGCTGCAGGTGTTTGTGATTGGCCACAAAGTTTAGACTGTCTGACTCTAGCTGAAGAACAGGACTTTAGCTGGTAGAGAGAGCGTGACACGCTGGTTGGGTATAAGGTGATGGCAGGGAGAGAAATGATGTACAGCGGTAAGACTGGATTAATCCTCAATGAGCTGAAGAGCTGAGCAAAGCAATAGGCGCACGTGAGTGGACGAACTGAACCTGAGGCATAGGAGACAAGAGGTTAGCGGGAAGTGAAAAACATTGAGGGGGAAAAAAAACAAGAGTTGCGCTTTGGATTGCCCGGAGGCTTCACTACCGTGCTGGTGATATGAACGATTTGACGGAAAAGTTGAAATACTGCTGGAGGTTCAAGAGTGGATGAATCAGACGTCCAAGTCCACTGGCCCCAGAGAGGGACTCAGTGCCGCAAAAACAAGGAGGAAAAAATATATTCAGGAACCGACAGGAATGAGGAAGCAGTACCGTCAGGATCACAGAATAATAATCCCTGCCAACTTAAAGCTGGTTAAGTTGGCCAAAACAACAACAACAACAAAAAGAGTGGGCGGGGGGAGGGTTTAGTGTTGCTAGGCGAGTTTCTGGCCTCACTACCTTTAAAAAAAAAAGAAGCCCCAAAACGCTGAACACATCATAGCTGGATTGATCACATTTTTCCCTCCCTTGGAAATATGTCTGTTGTTGTCTGAGCCACATGCATCACCAGCCTGTATTAGGTTGTGTTTAATCATCACTACATTATGATTCTGTGTCTTCTAATTGTGGAAGACATCAAGATTAATTTGATGAGCGCTATGAAGAAAGTTCACCCAGAATATCTTCCCATCGGCTGGATTCACTTACCCTGCCATCGGGAATCAGGCTAAACGATCACACAAAGGTGGTTATCATTTTGATCGGTTACCCCTGGCTTAACCTATCAAGGGAAAAGGGTGGCAGCAACCGACCAATCACGAACATGGATGAGTCTACTGGCAGATGTTACAAAGAAAGATAAAACTGTTACATTCGGTTAAATGCATGTTTAGATGTGGATTTTAGCCCTGTTTGTTTGTTGTTTTTTATTCAAATGTAGGACATGTCTACTCTTATTATTATCACCTTGATTTCACCAGGAAGTCCCACTGAGATCACAGTCTCTTTTACAAGACAGACCTGGTCAAGATAGCAGCAAAACAAACTCAAAACATCGCAATAATACTACAAATACAACATAAAATATAAATCACAACGAGCGCACAATGTAAAAAAAATGCCCATAACATAAAACATTAAAACAATAAGTGGCTTCCCAACAGAAACAGCTACAAGTCTCCTTCACTGAATTTCCTTATTATGCTCACCAATAGAGGCATGTTTGAATTTAGGTCATTCTGTAAATTATTCCATGTCCAAGGTGCATACTGAGAGAATGCTGTTTTCCCCAGATCTGTCAGACTGCATCACAAAGCAGCCAACTGGTAACTATTGGTACTGAGACAGAGAAGGGTGCAGAGGTAAACTGGAAGTTTACATCAAGTCTAGACTTATCATGAAGTCCTCAAGTACAAATAGGTACCCTGGTTTAGGATTGTGTGTTACTCCTTATAAAATTGTTTACCACCTATAGGGGGGAAAAAAAATCAAGGAATTATCTTGGGCACCACAGTGGCACACTGGTTAGCACTGTTACCTCATAGCAAGAAGGTCCTGGGTTTGAATCTACCATCTTTCTGTGTGGAGTTTGCACGTTCTCTCCGTGTCTGCGTGAATTTTCTCCGGGTACATCGGCCTCCTCTCACAGGCCAAACACATGCAGTTAGTGGGGTTAGGTTAATTGGTGATTCTAAATTGCCCGTAGGTGTGAATGGTTGTCTGTGTCTCTGTGTTAGCCCTGCGACAGACTGGCGACCTGTCCAGGGTGCACCCTGCCTCTCGCCACATGACAGCTTGGACAGGCTCAGCTGAGGAACCCTGAAGAGCAACTAAAGTAAACTACAAATAGCAACTGCAATTAAGAACTAGAGATAAATACTAAGGAAAAACACAAAGATATATTATAAATAATAAGCATACAAGAAATCAAAAAAATACACTTAATAATAAGTCCAAGAACTCAAAAATCATGGGTCTAAGACCCATGACTATGACATATCTCACTCCATTCCAATGAGGTCAAGGGATCTTTAGAGAATGGTGATTCCTGGTGAACTGAGGCAGTTATTTCATACCTGTTAATCTCTGACAAATCCTGCTCCAGAGCAGGTTAGAGCTCAGCATAAATTGCCATGGCCAGAATGCTCACTTATGAAAGGCTTTTTTTTTTTTTTTCAGATTTTCCTGAAGTTACCTGGAAATTAGCCAAATCCTGCGTTGTAGTACAGGCCTCTGGTTTGAGCTCTGCCATTGGTTAAAGGATGAGTTAGTCACGGTGCCCCATTGTGAGCTTGCTGAATGTTGTGTAAATTATGAATAAAATGTCATACAACTAAACACATCAGTTCCACATGACTGAGAACCTCATCAAATTATGCGGATTGCTTTAATGATCCAGCTGTGAAGTGTTTTGTTTTGGTGAAGACTAAAGCTCATCTCTCTGACCTTTACTCCTTTAGTAAAGGCTGTGCTGCTCACTTATTTGTGTTTGACTCTAATATATTCACAAACTTTGCACGGCCTCATTACTTACCAAAGTTGTTTTTTGCTGACCAAACGCTTGGATGGATTATTATTGGATAATTAGAACATGCTGTTATCAAACAATGAATCTTAAAACTGCTGAACTCAAGGTTTGTGAGTATTGTAGCTGCGCATAATAATAAAAAACAATAATACATGTGTATATTTATAGCTGTGCATATTTTTTCTGCAGAGTCAAACTTGCTGTGATTGAAGAGCCACACCTGCCAGTGCATAGTCTTTGATTGGACCCAGTTATTAAGAAAATTTGCCTAATAAAGCCTACCATTACACTAAGGAGGTAAGAGTTTTTTCCTACCGTTAGGAGACATAAATCATGTGCAGTGTCTCAGCTGAATTGGCAGAAAAACTGTGCCTGGAGTTCTTTTCCTTTTCTCTGCCATACTGGCCTGAACATCAAAGCTGTTTTTATATTTGGTGAATAGACACATGCAGTCTTTTGACATGATTCAATAGCTGGCAGAACCACCTTTAGCACCAATAACTTGAAGTAATCCTTTTCATTGTGACTTCCTCAGTCTCTCGCATCATTGTGTAGGAATTTTGGCCCACTCTTCTTTTCAGAGTTGCACGGCTCTCTTAAGGTCTCACCGCAGCATTTCAGTCAGGTTGAGGTCTGGACTTTGACTGGGCCATTGCAACACCTTGATTCTTTTCTTTTTCAGCCGTTCTCGTTGTAGATTTGCTGCTATGCTTGGAATTATTGTCCTGTTGCACGACCCAGTTTTGGCTAAGCTTTATCTGTCAGACAGATGGCCTCACATTTGACTCAGGAATACTTCCGCGAAAAGAGGACTTCATGGTGGACTCAATGAAAACATGGTGCCCAGGGCCTGTGGCTGCAAAACAAGCCCAAATGCATAACACACTTGACAGCTGGTATGAGGTGTTTGCACTACTATGCTGTGTTTAGTTTTTGCAGATGCGGTGCTGTCCATTATGGACAAACAACTCCACGTCTTATCTGTCCAACTTTAATATTTAACCTGCTAACTGAGGCCTGTGGAGTCAGAGATGTAGCTCCTGGGTTTTTTTGCAGGTTCTCTGAGCATTGCACAGTCTGACCTCAGGGTGAATTTGCTGGTCTAAACCACGAACGCTTCAGACCAGCAAAACTTCTGCTTTTATGGAGGTGCTCACACTCGCTGATGATCAGTTAGTCAAGTGCAGTTCATTAGCAGCACCTGGCTGCTACTTATCTACTTCATTCCCATGGAAGCAGTAAGGGTGTACTCAGTTTTTCACGACTGTACATATTCAAGTGAATTGTTTTTACTTTTGTCTACAATAAGTAAAAAGACTAAATTGTGAGGCTGATTATCTTCCTTATTGCAAGCTTTAGACAGTGTATTTCCAGATGGTTCAACTTTTCATTTAAACATAAGCCTCATTCTTCCCTGATATTCCCATTACCATGCTAATAGACTTTAAAAAAGAATCAATTTCACTTAAAATTGCGCCCATAAAAAAAAAAATCCCCCTCTTTGTAGATGATTAAAACTTTAACACAGAACAAAGGCGTCCCTGTTCTGCTGTATGCAGGTGTGATATTGTATGGCGGGTTTTCAGGTACATGCAGGCCTATTTTGCTTCTCTGTATGAGAATAAATTAGAGGTCTTGTAGCCCGACCACATTGGCAGACTGTTATTACTGCACCTGCCCCCATTCACAAGTAGAAGTTGCATTTCAGTTCCGTTTTTAATGGCCTCCAATTACAGGGCGAGAGGCTCTGGTAAGTTTAGGACACGAAGTCGGTTCTCGGCGCTTCGTTATTTCACTGGAGCAAAATGGGAAAGTACTTACAGTAACCAGAGCTCGATTTGTTTAATTTAAAATGAGACTCAAAAATGAACGTCTGTTAAGCAAAGACGTAAAAGACCTCGCGAGCAGTTCACCGCGCCATCGAATTTCTATAACAGCATGCAATCAGCGCTCAGGGAAGAAAAGGAGAGTCAGACAGCAAATCAGACTATTTGAATATTTTATTAATATGTAGAAAATGTATTAAAAAAGGAACTATATAGTACATGTTTAAGTCAAACTAGAGCTAAATTTGACAGTAATATCCAAGGTTATCCAACAATAAATCCTAGATTCAGCTTATATGAGCTTTTCAAACAGTCAAGATCACATTTTATCAACATTTACATTTCCATGGCAAGATTTCAAATGAATGCAGTTACAGTATCCGCCTATATAACAGCTATTACCAACCACGGTGGCAATATCAGTTAATTAATCTGTGAACACAAACACAATAAATAAAAAAATATTTTTTGTTGTTGTGTCACGTCAGTCACAAAGAAACTGGAAAATAAATAGCAGTGAAATAAATAAAGGGAACAGATGTCCTCTCCTGTGAGTGGGCCTGTCAAGATAAATACATTACTGGGTAATTATACAACATATGGGCATGTCATCAATATCAATGTTGTGTCTACAGAGAATGTCACCAACGTTTTAGCTAACTTGATGTAAAATAAAAGAAGCATATGATTTGGAGGGACACGTTCCGATCTTTGAAGAATTTGGGCATGCCCCAATTATTATGCTGTCAGTATACCAGTGGCGCAAAATGGTCATATAATATCAAAGGTGGCATTGTGACAGGCCTGTTTGTAAGAAGCTCAGTACAAGCGGTAATACAGTCTGAGACTGAGTCTTAAGTTTAAGCAACTGGGGCGAAATGCACTTTTTAAACCAGATGCTGTACGGTAAATTGGAAGTATTATATGAAACACAAAATATAGGCCAAATGTCAAAAAAAAGAAAGAAAAAAAAGAACACAACTTGATTTCACATGATGAGAGAAGAAAATAGTAAAGAAAATATTTCAGGCTCTTTTTTTCTATATAATTTCAGGTCTCTGTGACACAGTTAGAAACCGTTGAAGGATTATTGCAAAAAAAAAAAAAAAAAAAAAAAAAGTAAAATCAAGGAAAATATAACATTAACTTTCTTCTCGGGTTTAAGAGCACCATATAATTCGCAGCGAGAGCTATCCCTCACAATGCAAATGACATTCTGTTCCTTTTCTGCAAAGCTTCCCAACCTTTGTTCCTCATACAAAAAAAACCCCACTGAGGCAAACTTCATCTAATTAGTTAATGAAAGAAGTACAGGTAATTCTCTACTCTATTATAAATCACTATGGGAGACGGACTGCACGAGGGAGTCTGAAGCAGTCACTTAGACACTGAAACATAAATCAGACTCAGGAGAGATCATGTGATCACCTGACTTAGAGGCTGATAATCAAAGTGATCTACATCTTCTACCTAACACACCGCTTCAGGAGCACCTTTTACCCAGATCAGCAAAGAAACGTGACTACAAATCAAATTGAAACACATCTTCGGGACTTTTGTTATTTCCTACCGGGCTCTTGTTTGCAGTTTTTTGGACATGCACAAGTCTCCATCCCTCCTTCAGCACAGCACTGGTTAAAAATACAGCAGTTAAAACGGAGACGTTCAAGAGCGCTTGCTGAATTAGTTTGCATCTAAAGGGGGAACACATCAAAAGACACAGTATTTTCAGCTCTATATCTACATGAGTATATTATTAGTAAGTTAATAGAGGGGAGAGTTACTAATATTTTCAAGTCTAAAGAGGGGGGAAAAAATTATATAAAAAAATATACACAGTCGCCGTAGGAGCCAGAGCTGCTGGCTCACTTCAATGAGAAAAGTGAAGCATACAGAAGAACACACTATCCAGCTGATCAAAGGATTCAGAAAACTGAATGCGAGACCAAATGTTGCTTGCAGCGATGGCGGCATTGATTTCTATGGATTGTTATCGAGAAAGCATTTTCTTGTCACTGATAGTTTAAGGCCAGAGAGCGGAGCCGGTTCCTCTTCAGACTCCGCAGAACCCATTTTCCTCCCGCAGAGGAGGCAGGAAACTGCAAGAAAACGATTCCAAGAAAACCAACTGGCACCCAACTCTTCGTGCGACTCTGCGAGCGTTGAATTAAAACGAACTGTTTGGTGGGCACGCTGCAGATTACACCCACCCTGCTGAAAAGACGACAGGCTCAGCCGTGTTTGCTGATTTTTATTGTTTCGCCGGGGAGCTTAAATTGCGACGCGGGTAAAAGAAGAGCACAGAAGAAAGACTTGGCTCCTCTCCACCTACTGCTCCGCTTTCTTTGTTAGCTTCATTTCAGCCAGCAGTGGGAGAGAGGCAGGCTAAAACACGCACTGTACCCAGACTTTCCTCTGCATAGAATTTAGTGATCATAATGCATAAAATGACGCCCGGGGACATGGTTACCATAAAAGGCCCTGAAAAGTGGAACTCTATTAACAGAGGGGGAAAGCTGCTTCAGTGACTTTGGTGATAGAAGTGACTGGCATCTTTCCAAACAGCAGGCCGGGCCTTTATTATGCAGGTCTTTGGTTAAATGTTGCATCTATCAGCACCATCTCTGCAAGCAATCACAGCATCTATAGCAGGGGTCAAACAGCAATTAGGTGATTGTAATGTGCCCAAAAAGAAGAGCAGGAAAAATATAATGCCCATTAGCTACTAAAGAAATGAACTCAATGAACGACAATAGCTTTGCTGTGTTCCCACTCACAGTGCAAATACTGTCTCAGTGTGGCCACCAATAATAATAATAATAATAATGCAGATGGTTATTTTCATTCTGCTTTAGGATAATGTAACAGAATAAATAAATCAGATGGTTATGAAGCTGCTGCTGCTGGTGCACTGCTTTGTGAACGCTAACTTTTGCTTTTAATTCTAATTTTTCCAGAATCCAAAATTTGTCATCTTAACTTAATACAGGGTCAAAAACCAAGGCATCAAATCATGTTAAATAAATGGACTTTGTCACGATATCAGGTATAAAAATATATATATATATATTACAGGTAAGGGTTTGAAGGGCATATACAGTTTTTTTATTTTGTTTTTTAGTTAAAAGTGTTATTTAGTAACGGTTAAAATAATGCTAGCTCTCACTCCTGAGGGCATTTCTGAGCACATCTTAGGGAAAGACAAATCACAGATTAAAAGAAAAAAAACGAAGCTTCTTGGTTTGCCTTTCCTCTCTGCTTTTTTTTTTTTGTTTTGTTTTGTTTTGTTTTGTTTTATACAGCAAACAGAACCATTGTCATTCAAAGTATTTAATAAATTACATACAGTGTCTTCTAACTTCTGGGTAGAAGCACAGCAGGGAAAGACAGCTAAAGCTGGGAGGGCGCAGAGATCAACAGAGTTCGGACGTTGCTTCAGCCTCTCTGCTATTTAATGATTACATCCATGGTTATAACACCCTCTCATTGTTGGTAGTATATTAATCTTTTAATAAAATATTAGTATCTTTTTGTCATATTCTGCTTCTTCTTTGAGCCTCACTAACGTGCCCCCGCCGCGGTCACATTCCAGCCTGCTGCTCCTGTCAGTGAGGTACGAAAAACTCAACATCCGAACTCCATTTATCCATGACTCCGGGCTGGATTGTGGTGGTTCGTTTATACAGGGGCAGACCGCCTCCTCTTGCTGCTGATGCTGCGGAAATTGAACGGCCTCATCTTCATCTCCACAAAGGGAATGGAAAACTCGTGGCCTTTCCAGTGGTACCAGTTGATACCCTGTAAAAGCAACAAGTGCAATTTGGTAAGCAGCTCCAACCAACAGGAGTTTTTAGGCAGGCAAAGCACACGAGATATTTCTGAAGATGGAAAAGTTATGCTTTGATTTAAGTGCACTTTCATTTCATTTGAAAGCATTCAAAACAGTATGACAGGAATCCTTACTTTATAGCTACCACACATACAACCCCAGCATAATTACGCTCTCAGTCTAGCCTTTCTAATCCCCATCACCACCAACGTTTCTTTCTCCGGCTGTCTTTATGCCTGTCCATCCCTGCAGCCACCTGTTCCCGTTTCATGCCATTAAAAGGATGAAGAGAAAGGCGCCGGGCAGAGTGAGAGAAGCGGCGGCGCTCCGGAGTCCTCGTGGCTCAGCCTAATCACGGCTTCACACGACACGTCGAGCCATTTCAGCACGGAGCAGGCAAAGAGAGGTACATCACACACCAGTCAAAAAGACACAGAAAGCCCTCAATTATCCCACCTCACATGTGCTGAACACAAAAAGGTGTCTGTTTTAGAGCATGGCTGCGGTGCCTATGGTTGTTATTTTAA
>JAVDPK010000858.1:1891865-1919241 GCA_034780415.1 Cichlasoma orientale | reverse complement strand
ACACACACACACACACACACACACACACACACACACACACACACACACACACACACACACACACACACACCTATAAAGGGAGGCACTGGGAAAATCTGTGCCTGTCAAAAATTGTGGACACTGGGATGACTCAGGAAATACTTAACAGGAGCCACTGTGGCGGTGTGGGAGATCGATTTTGGCCACCTCAGCAGTGTTTTCATCCTGTGTTCAATATACAGTATTGAGCTGTACATTTTTAATATTGTATAAAGTAGCGATCCGGTCTGCATTTTTTCAATTCCAATCCCATTTTGATCCATGACTGCCAAGACCGATACAAGAGCTCTTTTCACTTTAATATTATCATTATTATCATTCATATTAAATATCTGAAATGCACAAGCAAAATTAAACACTTTAAACATCAAAAGAAAATTTAAAGTCTTTACAATGAAGGGCAAAACTGAGAAATAATATCTTAAATATTTTTACTACCTGGAATTCCTTCAGGTAAGTAAAAACAAACAAACACATTTCCAGCCCAGAAGGAGAGATTTGTGCATAACTACTTGCAGTGTGTGAGCAAAATAACCCAAGAAAGGGGCTGCAATGTCTTCCATACCATTCATCATATTACTCGCATTGTCTCCCAGAATCACGTGCACTGGCCTGCGGGATCCTCCAGTTACTAAGTGTACCTGTAACGGAGGCTGCAGTTGAACTGCTGGTGTGTGACCCCCTGCAACCTTTTCACCTGTAATGCACACGCTGCAGAGTATGAACTGCTGATGCTCTTTCAAACGAAACCTCCGCAGCTGCTTGATTAAATCGGTCGTATTGTATGACACAACCAAATCTCATATCTTAAGTCACTGTCAGTCATTACAGCTCAGGCAAATAACACAGCGCACCAGGTTGATTATGCCATACCACAGGTTATGTCACTTACCTTACGGCTGCCATCGGGTGTCTTGTACGTGAGCATGTAGTTGTCTATTTCGGCAATTGGCGGTTGCCATGAAATGAGGGCGCTGCGGTGATTCACCTCGCTGGCTGTCAGGTTCACGGGTGCATCCATGGCTATCAAAAACAGAGAAAACACATTACTTTGACACTCGTAAAGAAGGTACGCGAGTCATTAGGGTGACGATAAGAGGACGTCTACTGGTCCTGATACTGCACATTATAATCCTGTTCTTAAATGTCTTGTGCATTAGTGTTTGGCTGGTATGAGAGGAATCCCTGGTGTCCAATGTATTGTTATTGCATTTAGAAATTGAATAAGATATAACACATCTCAGCGTACCAAGTACCACCCCTGCAGTTTGAAGAGCTTGAACAAAGGTACCTGATGCAGACGGGTACAAAAATGTCATTTCTGAAGCCAATAGCATTGATGACATGCCCCTTTAGATAAAACAACAGCCGGCAGCGATCGAGCATTAGAGAAAATGTTTAAGATAATGTAATGGTATGGCATTTCTTCAGTCAGGAGCTGAAACAGGAACATCTTAGAGCTGAATTTTAAAGTTTGTGTTTGGTGAAATCTCAGTTTGATTATCAAGACTTTTGGGATTTAAGAATATCTGGGCTTTATTTTGTAAATAAACTGAAGGGTGAATGTTTCCTGTATAACTCTGCAAAGTCACAAGGCAACAAAAAAAAAAATAAATAAATAAATAAACTGCGGAGATTTTTTAAAGGCTGTTTAGTCTGCCGCGCTGCCTGCTCAGGTTTTCCCTCTACGGACAGAACAAGCAGTAGATGAAGAAAAGTGGCAGTAATCCAGCCTCCTAATAATACCTCAGAAGCTCAGATGAAAGAGTCTCAAGTGTTAAGATATAAATTGCATTCATGCCAGTACTGCTGAAGGCCATCTTGAAAGGGTTTAATTATTTAGATTTTTCTGCCACTTAACCACAAGTGCGGTGCTGCTGATCTCCAGGAAGATTTAAAAGATGAGGCAGCCATTACCACAGATCTCTTATCGTTAACAAATGAAGAGATCATGTACAGTAATTTGTTTTAGTCTGTATGACAGTATTTCTTTAGATGTAGTATTTAGAGAATGTTACACAGACAGGAGTAAATGTACATGTACAGCTTAAGAAACACTTACTGTACTAGACTATAAATAATACACATATACATACTGTAAGTATTTATAGGAATGCCAATTTTATTACTTAAAAGCAGCCCTATCATGCATTTCCAAGCCATAAGCTCATGCTCCATTTCAGTCCGTTTCTGTTGCTTGATACTTGTGAATCTGTACGTTGTTAGTGAGCGACAACATCCTTAATTTGTTCATCTTCGACCCACCCTCCAGCTTTTCAAATTTTCTATTTACAAGGGACAACCAATCAGAGGAAAGTTGGTTTAAAAGGTAGACGAACTCGTTCATGTTCAAACGAGGTCCACTAGGCAGCCACACAAATGCCCTGTGTACAATAAATAGGTATAAATCTGAAAAATTACTCTAGTAGACTCCAAATATAATACACAAAATCTCTGTTCTTTCTTTGGTAGTTGTTAAATTGTATTTTATGTTCAAAACATTCGTGTGCTAGTTTTGCAGAGGTATTTCCCAACGGAGAGCCTACAGAGCGGGTTTTTAACCACTGCAAACGTGCTCCAATGCAGTCACCCAGAATCCTGACGGCACGCCGCTCGGCATGGATGGCGCTGTGCATCCCTCGAATGCTGATTGGTTGACAAGTGGACCGAACAACAGCAGCTTTCACGTGAAGAAAAAAAAAAAAAAACATGATTTCCCCATTACCCCGCATGGCGTCTGTGATAGCGCGCCCGTGGTAAGCGGAACAAAATCTGTGTGATTCATTAGTTTTATGCAAATTCTGCAAAGATCTAAATACACTTTGAGAACTGAGACCTGCCATTCCTTTATCATTGTCGTTTAAGTTGATTGCATAAATTTGTTTTTGGTATTTTGTGCTCAGATATGGTGTTGGGCACCACAAATAAAGAGGCCGCACCTGTCATGAGTTATGCCAGGTGCTGCTGCAATCATGCTGCCTACCAACCACCTGCCCATGGGCTACAACAAGCCATTTTTAGGGTTTATGTACCTACGACACCTCATAAAAAGCATGGTATTATTTTAATTTCACAACAATCACATGTATGTCAACAGAATCTGAATTATGTATATGTTATGGTGTTACTATGCTGGCTAGAAAGCACCTAACAATGGACTAAAATTATAAACAATAATATATCAGGCATGTAAAAGTGAGTGTAATATGTCCACTTTTTACAGGCATAAGCAGCAGAACAAACAACAAATATTTGACTATTCCAAAGCAGATCTTGCTATCTCTCTACCTTCTAAGAAAACACAACATTGTAAATGCATTCCATGAGGCGTGTGCTATGAAATCGCCCCATCAGCACTCCCGAATCCCGGCAGGACTGAAAAGAGCAGCGAGATATTTTTCCACGTTTAGTCACTGCACATCACAGCCTCAAAAGCATTCAAGCTCTTGATCAGCAAGCCCACCCAAGTTTTACCGCGCATTACATCACATCATCCGAGTACATTCTCCGTCCCCGCGCGGCTTTAAACACGGCTTCATTATAGCGCCTTTGTTGATACTTTAACCACATCACAATGAGACTCACCTCGGTTTCCCCACCTTACATCATCCTTTTTAAGCCAATATCTGATCTTCTGACATGTCGTGGAAGCTCTGACATGCTCTCACCTTATTTTAGTGCATGATATAAAATAGATGACCCTCTGTTTGGAAAATCAGTTTCTTGGAGTTACATCATGACTCTGGGGCACATCGTCAGCCTCTCACGCAACAGCGCTCAGTGTAAGGGAGGACTGAACAAATGAAGTGCTGAGCTTTGTGTGCTCAGCAGCCCAATGTCACCTCTGTGAATAAGAAATAAAGATATCCGCTACGTGGCTCTCTCTTTTCCTGATTCCCTTTGTCTGATTCCCTTCCTTTTGATAGTCCTCCTTTCTCTCTTCTATTCATCCCTCTGTAGTGAAGCTAACATGAGTTTTTAGAAGAACTGAAGAGTTAACTCTGAGCTCAACATCAACCCCTAAACTGAACTCAGACTTCATAAAACTTTGCAAATACAAAGAAAACCCCCAACGCCAGCTTCCCCGCACACTTGTCAGTTAAATCCTCGTGTGTGTACACATATTGAAAGATCAATGACAGCTCGGTAATTAACTGCATGTACCTGAGCTGATAACCTCCTGAGAGATGCAGGGTGCCTTCTCTCACAGACAGTGATAGGCAGATTCACGCTGCGTGGCAGGGGGATTGAGAAAGAAGAAACAAAGAGTGTTTTAGAGTGAGGGGATGAGTTGTGCGCTTTAAGATAAAAGCGGCACTGTGCAGAAGTCCACGGTGACGTGACAATCTCCTCTCGTGCACACTGCCTTGTATTTATTGACCTCTGCATCTTATTTCTGCTTTTCCTCCTTCTCCCTTTGTCTGTTTCCCCCCATTTCCGCATCAACCTGGGGTCTCCTTCTCCTTCACTTTCCTTATCTCCATTAGTGCTTATGTTTCTCTCTTCTTCTCGCGCTCCCATCCTTTGTCCACCTCCTCTTTTCCTCCTTATCCGACAGGCTGTCACTCCATCTCAACGTGCTGCACATTGAATGGAATTTATCTTTTCTTCTTGTCATTCCCCCGTTGTGATGAAGACCACTGCTGGATGATGTCTGTGTAGGGGATAGGTGAGAGGGGAGTTTCTGATTCATAGAAATCGGGGGGCATATAACAACCATCATTTAGCCTGTCTTTATTCTTCCTTTCTCTTCAATTTCCAGCTAAATCTGTCCCCTTGTCTTTCTCTCTTTCATGCTCTCCCTCCAATTAAACCTTCGCATGGAGTGTGGCCGAGCAGGTGCTGCACAGTTCCTGGCAGCTCTGGCGCTCCATCTTCAGATGAGGAGGTTTGAACAATAGGATTGGGATGAATAGGTTTGGCTACATCTAATGACTCATTAACACACGTTGTAAACAATTCCAGAGGAGAAAAAAAAAAAAAAAGAAAAAGCACACACACACAGAGCAGCAGATGGGAAGGGCAGCACGGGTACCAGCAATTTGTTGCAATGAGACAAGAGGGAGGAAGTTACTCTTCTTTTTTGAGTAGATATCACATCTCCACGCCAGTTTGTAAGTGAGTAATTGTGTCTGGATGATCTACAGGCCATTCATTTCTGCTTATGAAGTCAAATGTAACCAAATGCTACTTGAATAAAACTCACAGATGGAATAATGATGGCCAAGAAAACATTGTGTTATTACCTTTTATATTCCAACTGTCTACTCCGGTACACATATGTGCCCTGTCAATCACTTTTCCTGTGTCTCTTTGGAGAAAAAACTAAAGTAAAAGGAAGAAATATATAAATCATATGTTTTGTTTTCACAATATCCCCTCCCAGTTTTGCATTCATATGCAAATCAGTCACACAGAGCCAGACGGAAGGCTGCCGCACGAGGTAAGAACTAAACACCTCGAATAACTAATGTTAGCTTTTCTGCTCAAGTCTCTTTCTTAACTAACTCGTATACAAGAACGCACGTCTGTACTTAAGCTTCTTGAAGATGATAAACCAAAATAATCATCTGCTGGTGAAAAGACGATGAATCTATTAAAGTCCGTTTGCAGGATATACAACGGATTTGTTGGTCAGCTGCTGCAACTAAACATACCTGCGAATTTCTGCAAATAGATGCTAGTGCTTTGTTCCCTATGGTGTAGCAAAGCCACTCTGTGGGCTGCTGTCAGTCAAACACAGCCATTCCCTCCAACCAGCTGAGATGAAAAGCAGCATTTCTGTCTCCCTTTTCTTTTTTTTAAATAAAAATTATACATATATGTGTGTGTGTGTGTGTGTGTGTGTGTGTGTGTGTGTGTGTGTGTGTGTGTGTGTGTGTGTGTGTGATGGATTGATATTACATTTTACTAGATGTAATCCTAAAAACACTATATTCGATATATAATTAAGCCTATTATTAGCACAGACATTTTGAGGAAGCAAAAAGACAAAACTACCCCGAACTGTCAGGAATGCATCGGTTGCCCGAAGAATCGAGATTGCGGTCGTGTAATAGCGGCACTCAGCACTTGGTGAACAACTACAGTGTGAACCGGAGCTCTGTTCAGCTGCCTGCAGCAAGGATCGCTGCTGCTTGAAAAACGTGCCAAGCTCTTCTCAGCTAGCAGGTTCAGACACATCTGAGGGAAAAGTCCCGGTGCTGCAACCTACAGGCTTATGCAGCCACCCTCAGCAAAAATCCTTATTTTCTAGCCTTTTAGCTTAAATAACAGCCTTTGGGGAGCCGAACTGCCTCACTCTTCACACAACAAAAAAAACTTTCATCTGTGGTTAACAGGCTTGGAAAATCCACAAAACACCCTACCGCTACCAAAATAAATCAAGAAATGAATTAAATAAATATTAACCGCGGATGAGGCTCATCGCTTTTTCTGCACTTCTGTCTGTGCTGCTTTCAGCAGGCATGTGGCAACCCTTCCCAAAAGAAAAGGGAAAACTTGACATCCAAAGCTTTTACTGATCTTTTGGACATTATGTGGGTGCATCTATATCAGGCTTCCCACAAACCACAGCTCCTTTTTCAGAACTTACTGATTTAGTTCAGCTATTCCCAAAGCCCAAATCTGAAATCCAAAAATCTTCTGCAGTCTAACAAACCTTTAGCCTCAGTCGCACCGGCCTAGAGACAATCTGACAACCGCTGGGCACGAGGGAAAATGTGTATTTCTCGATTGTTTGCCAGAAGTTGCGAAGAGTCACTGTGAAATCGATTGTTAAATCCCAATTTTATGCAGGCCCAGAAACCGGCCAGTGACCCCCTGGAAGCCCACCGGTCACTAGGGAAAAGTATAATCTGTGACTGGTTGGTGAGTGGTTGCTTGAGGATGTTGGCAGATTTCACTAGCATGAAATTTGTCACGGTATGCTGCACTGAAACCTTCCTTTGGTCACTAGCAGGTTGCCACAGTCACCAGCAGTCTGCATGGAAGACACAGACGTGTCTGCAAACACAACTGAGAAAAAAGCAAGACAGGAAATGTTCGCCTTCAAGGTAAAATTTTTGAAATGTGTTGATGTGGTAAGGCACATCTTTTACTTTGAAGGCAAATGGCCTTTGTTTCCACTGTGGAAAGCACTTTTTCAAGTTTCACAACTGCTCAGAAAATAAATGGCGAGCGTTTGCAGACAAGTCAGCGTCCTTCATACAAATTACAGCTGGCTTGCGGCAATCTCCTAGCAACCAAAGCAATCACACGGAGGTTTTTGGTGCGGCGCCCTCTTTGCGATTGATTTCACACGCTGACATCCAGCAATCTCCAGCCACCGCTTGTCAACCAGTCAGAAAATACACATATTTCTCTAGCAACTGGAGGATAGCAGGGGGTTGCTGACTAGGCTCTAGGCCTCTGTCATGACTTATGATTTCTTAAAAATGATGCCCCTGTTGTTGCCAGTGTCTTTCACTTGATTTTAGGAAATTACCATTATAACCTTTCTCTATAAAACAATACGCATACATAGTATGTATTTATGCTCTAGATATGACACTTTTACTTCAAAAATCTATTTATAGGCTGACTATGTAAAAACTAAACAGAGCGGTAATTCTCAACTCTGAGATCATGTAAACAGACAAAGGAGCAAATATTCAAAAAGAAAATCAAAACATAAAAGCAGAAATAAATCAAGAAGTAGGCATGGTGGCACAGCAATAGATCCAAAGCTGGGGAGGCTGACCAAAACAATCAATGGTCTCATCTTTCCTCACAGCTCATTCACAACATGACATTTTCCAGTGGAGTGCAACAGCGCGAGAATGCAAGCTGTGAGGGAGGAAGAGAACCATGCTTTAAGGTTTCAATTAGGAAGTTTAATTAACAACACTGGAAGAGCTCTTTGAAGCTGGGGTTGACTGAGGCTCCCCCTGCTGAGACATGTCATCATCAGTCCTGCAAGGCAGAAGACTTAATTGTTGTGCGTTTGAGTGCTCACAGGGCCACACAGTACACAGCTGTGTGAATACAGCGTACTGCATGCAGGGCAAGTGCACTGGGAGGCTGACACTGTCAAAAACTGAAATTGAATTTAATCCCTTTGTGAATTCATGTAAAGCAGTGGGTATACAAATGAACAGAACAGAAATAAAGTACAGTCGGAAAGAGAAGGAAGAATTTTATTTACTGACAAATTCAATACAGGTCAGCTTTGCTAATTTGTGTATGACTTCAGGTTCTTTAAATGCAGGAATGGAAATATTTGTATATTTATGAATGAGTCCTCTGCAAATGCCTTTCCTCTTTTTCTGTTTTCCCCACCTGAGAATATTTCCTCCAGACTGGCATGGCAAGAATAAATTTAGTCTGTTCCACTCAGAGAAGGACAGCAGCAAAGGGAAGCACCCGACCGTTTTCTTAATTCAATAAGACAAGACATTCAAAACAAAACAAAATCCATGTCCTCACTCCGTGGCGTTGCCTGGATCACAACAATTTCCCCGCTCCTTTTATGCGAGGGATCCTAACCGGGGCAGGAATGTGTGTTTCTGTCGCTCTTGTTTTGTTTTCTTCAGGAGCAGAGGTACACGATGCACCAGCAGAGCATCTGTTTCCAAATTAGAAGCACCTTAAACTGCCAAGAACATCTGTTTATGTATGAGTTACTATATGTACGTGCTGCATTGACATGGTTGCAGGCACACCTAATTTTCCTGAGCCCCATATATGTTTTGAAGTGTCTGCAGCCCTGCTCTCATACATTGTCAGAGCTTGTTTCCATTTCCAGTAGTTCGTATCTGCTGCAGTGCAGGACAGATATCTGTGGTGCTCATATCCCATAGGGGATATGAACTCCTCTGCTGACTGATTTTTTTTTTTTTTTTCTGCAAGAACTTTAGAAAAAGCTAAGTTTACAGAGCTGCAACTCAGCTAAACTGGAACAATTCCTTCACCCCTAACTTTCCTTTCAGTGGAGCAGGCGATAAAGGTGAATATACTCTTAGTGGGGAGAGCTGAAGGTGAAGCAGGGAACAGTTTAATCCTCATCACAACTACTGTTTGTATTCCGCCTGTCTAATCGTCAGCCAGAATACAGATGCTCTGCAACAGGTTTTACACACGGAAAAAGAACCAAAGCTTTACACGACTGGCACTGTGAAACAATCCATAACAATATTGCGTACGCCGTATGCATTATTTGTGTTGCAAATTTTTATGCATGTAGGACGAAAAGCAATATAGGGACTGGTTGTGATAGAAAATTTGATAATCCTTTAGAAGAGTGGTAATAAGTGGGTAATAACATTGTAACAAGTAGGTAGCTTTACAGTAACAGCACTAAGTAACCATGCATTTGCCAAGATACAATGCACAAAATATGATTAGGATAAGCAAAACTATACTGCAGTAAATATTTAATTCTTAAACACTACAGCTTCTTTTTAATCAAATTATATTTATGTTGGAATAGATTTTTCTTCAAGAATTATGTTAAAACCCTGAAACAATGAAGCAGGTTTAGCGTAGATATATGATCAGGGGTGTAAAAAGACAGAATTGCCTGTTTTCAATAATTTTTTAAAGTAACCCATTCTGTCAGATTCGTGCCGGCTTGTTCACCCATCAGCGCTTCTGCAGTTAGTGTGACTTTGACATGTGGGGTGAGTTTGCCAGCCAGCATTACCTTCATTCAACAACAGTTATTTTGGAGTCCTGAAAAGGCACGCATGCAGTGAAGTGTACAAACAACACTGATGACTTCTTGCACCTGTCAGCTGGGAGTTTCTCCCACTCTTACTCCAGTGTGTTCGAGCTCTTAAATGTTTGCAGCATTCCCTTCTCCATTAGCAGATTTCAGCTCTATCTAAAGGTTTTCTGTGGCCTTAACATCTGGACTCACTGCTGATCAGTTCAAAACTAGCACACTGACACAGCAGGACTGGGTCCCTGAGTGTCTCGCTTCAGGAGTTTGGCAGTGGATCCGTTGGGTGCTGTGGACTGGAGGGTGGACTTCTGTGGATCAGGTTTGTCTCACTGCATCCCGGAGATGCTCACTCGAATGGGACCTCGGCAATCTGAAAGACAGTTCAAGGCTTTGGGCTCTCCTTCTTCTTCTTGATGGACCCTGCTGGCCAGCAGTGGCTGTTCTTGTCCAAAAATGGCAATGTGGACAAGAACAGTCCACAAGGTGCCTTTGTGCCGTGTATACACTGTCATGGTGGACTGTAGGATCTATAGTCCAAGGATACTCCAATTCAATAGGCCCCTGGCATCACCATGTCAACAGTGCAATCAACTGTTGCTCCTGAGGTGAACGAAGAAATCTGGTTCCCAATAACTCCCACCCATGAAACCCACAGCTGCTATTTCATCATTTTGAAAGAGTCCACTGAGCTGTGAGATAACCGTGTTAGACAAATACTTTCAACTTCAGAATGCTAACTTCATGTCAGGGTATGGAGTCACCAGGCAAAAGGGACTGGTTAGATTTGAAAGGATCTTATTTTCAATTTAAGTCCTAATTCTATCAAAACAGTCCTTTTGTGTATTGGACAAAGGCATTCAAATATTGCACTCTCTCATTCTGCCTCAAGCCATCCTTGGCACCTGCCATGAAAGAGGGCTTCTGGACCCTGAACCACCTATATGAGCTATTGATTTGGGAGAATTGGCCCATCCAGCCAGCGCTCACACAGGCCTGCTGATAACACATCTACAATCTCTAAGGTTCAAACAAAGAGAAAAATCATCTTACTCCCAGTCAGAAGGTTTCTTTTCAGGGTTGGAGTTGGACTGTATAATTAACAATGCACAGTTATCCCACTGCAGGATATCTGCCTTAATTCCTGTCGCATTTTCACCCAAATCACGATTGCGCTCTCCATCCACACGAGCTCCTGTTAGCTTTTATGATGAAAAGCTCTCAAACAGAGGTTCTCTTTGCGTGTTTCTCCATCTTGCCTGTCCACCCAGCCTGTAAACACTGCAGCTTTGGAGAAACAAGGTTTGTTTCAACAGGGCTGTTCACCATGAGCATGTGGGGCAGGGGAGGGGAGGGCTGTGCAAAAACAAATATGTGAATTTCATTTGGCAGGAGGAGCAAAGGTTGTATATCAGTCCGTTAGAGCTGAGACATTTTTACAGCCTCCATCGCGGTGCAATTTTTACTTGCGCAGCAGGATGTAGACTGTGACAATACCCGCATATTCATATATGCCCCTTCCCTCTCTCTCTCTGTATCTCTCTCACAGCCTATTTAAATATGGCGCTGGAAGCTGTTATATATCCCTAAAGGCGCCTCATATACTGGGAGTTCTAAACCACAGAATAGATTTCAACTCCTTCTAGAAAGAGAAGGCAGCACGCAGAGAAGAGATACGGAAACGATTTGGCCACTGTGGATCTGTTCACCTCCTTTATTCACACATTTTACTGCCTGAAGAGGTTATCGCTATTGCTGCTGATTTAGGGCCAAGTCATCTTAATCTATCTGCCCGGGTATCACGGGTCGCGATCCCTCCCTACTAATGTGCTGCAGCGACTGAAAGGGGACTGGACGTAATGCGTATAACCAATGAGGGATGGAAACGAGATACAACACAGGTCAGCCCCCCTACTGCCTAAGGACCCTGTGAAGTGCAGTGTAGATTGAGGAGATGAGACTGTGCAGCATCTTTAATACTCCTTAGGGAGGGTGAGGCCTCTTGTGCAGGCAACACCCTCATTGGCCTTGACAGGTGTGTTGAAGTTAATTTTTCAGGTCTTGCAAGGATGCGGTCCCCATACTGATGTGGTGTACCTTGTTTCCCTCACATAGGGAACACCGGTTATCCAGGTGTGTGTGGAGGGGGGTTCATATCAATTGAAACTGATATAGATTGATTTACAGTTCTGTAACATGAGTATCTGCAGACCAAAGCTGTGTCACAAGATTCATCACGCTTTGTTTTTCAGAAAATATACATGATGCACTTTCATAGGTGCCAATAATAGTGATCACAATTTTATGTGAACATATAAATGCGGACAGAAACTAAGATTGTACTCTTTATCCTTCATGAATAAAGCTTAGAAAAGACCCACCCTCTCGACATCTAGTTACCACTTAACAGGAAAAATAATAATGCCATATTTCCCCATTCATAAAATTTATATGCACCAGCAGTTTCCTCTGTTAATCATAATACTGGTGACTAAATGTTGTTTTTGCAAGAAATAGAACTGCTGCTTATTTTAAATTCTATTAATCCCCTTTGAGGGGTAAATGATCTGCTGCAACTTTTGAAGCGTAGTGTAGTAACTGCCTTAGAAAAGGCATAGAAAGAAAAAAAAACAGCAGAAAAATGAACAATTAACACACACAGGTAAATAAAACCAAACATCCCCTGGACACCCACACAAACGCAGCAGGCTAAAGTCAGGCCTGGCAGAATGTCTCGCAGACGACAGTCACTGAGTCACCATGCCGCCCGCTGTACAAGATGAATTAAATGAATACATACGAGTTTGGAGGTTGGTGATGACGGTGCCACTTGTGAGCGGTCCTTTGGTGGAGTAGAGGGCCACGGAGTAGGTGGTGCTCGGCTTGAGGTTGGAGAGCTGCAGCTCCTGCTTGTTGCCATCCACCAGGAAAGTGTCAGCCGTTACTAGAACACAGAACGTGTTTTACATGATATATCTTATGTAGCTAAATATGTTTAAAGTGTCTGTAATACTTATATACATATACACATATAGCTGTGTGCCTCCATAGTCTAGTTTACACATTTACCCAGCAAGCGAAAGGTCACAGGTTCAATTCCAGCTAGAGACACAGTGTATATATATCAAGAATGGAAGCCATCAAACATGTGGTGAACCCTTGTGAAAAGGAGCAGCCATAAGTGAGTTTCTATAACAAAACAATTTCCCCCTGGGATCCACTGTTCTGATAACAATCATACATTTCAGTCATAAGAGGTCTCTGATGTACGAAAATTATTGTGAAGCCATGTTATAAGATACTGTGGGCAGAGGAGGAAAGATAATAATTCAAAATAATGTCATGTTCAGAGGCTCACTGGTAGAATTATTGATTGTGGAGTATTAAATTATGGTGGCAATGATGAAAGCTGCACCTGCTTATATATGGCATTTCTGAAAAGTCTTATAGACCGTATAAACCTTTTTCAGTCTCTCCTTTGACTATGCGTGCAACATACAGAAACTTCACAAGAGCACTGATGCATGTGGATTCATCTAAGACACTACAGCAGACACGTAAATATTATTTGTAGTCCAAGCTATGCCATTAATCTCTGATACCGTGACAGTTTGTATTTTATTTTATGTGGGCGTTTCCATCAATACAAATCTATTTTGTCATGCAGGACAATACACAATGAAATATTCAGTTATTGACCCTGGTTTAATGCATTAACACTCAAGGGAATTTGTCTACAACTTACACTGCACTTTTCTAAAACCCTGGTTGGGGCCGGTTTCCAAATATGTGTCCAGCATATAGATGCTATCTCTGTATCTGAGATGATCTGGCTGCAATCCAGTCAGTCAGGGTGTAATTTACACACAGACTCCGACAGCTGAGTAATACAAATTTCCCTGGATAACTCCAGGCATGGCACACTGTGTGGGGTCATGTGCAAATGAGAAAGATGCTTCCCGTTACATTTTCCCCCGTGCAGTTTATAAAAATAACAATACGAGATAACACTGAATGTTCAATGTTGCACTGACCTATTAGTAAAAAGATATCTGGTTATCCAAAAAATAACATTTCTTGGAAACCTTCTATACCTACACATTTCAGCACTCGAGCTGTGCATGTCAAGTGTCTTTAAGCCATATCTGTACCTACTGCAACTTGGCAGGCATCCACTCGGTTCAGGGAGCAAATTATAGACTGGCTCTGAGGGGCCGAGCAATATGGCTATCTTTTACCTGTCTGGATATGGCTGTCAGACACCGAAGACATGGGCTGCGTAAGAAATGCATGCTGTCTAGTGCCTGCATTGTTTGTGCCAAGGCTAAGCAGTTTAACCAAGTATAATGAACTGTTCTGAAAGCAAGACAAATGGATCTATATTGCCTCAAAGGGCTCATCACACTCATCTCACTTCTTAATGGGAAAACTGCGATGGTACCTGTCACATCTGCACATGCAACCAAAGCTTCTCATTGCACAGTATGCTGCCACTACTACACTACTACTACTACTGTATATATATATATAGATATATATATATAATGTGCAGTAGTAACATTGGCAACCTAGAGTTTAAGGCATCTAAGGGCATTGATGATTATATCCAATTCTTGTCCTCAAAAAATAGCAGCAAACAAATGAAAACTCACCCTGGTTGTGAGTGAGAGTCACCACATAGTTGTCCACATTGGACACCGGGGGATTCCACCTCAGCAGGGCTCCTTGTGGAGTGATGTTCAGGGCCGTCAACTCAGATGGCATGTCCATTGCTGTGTTTGCAATACAATACAAGAATGAACACAGCATTTCAACAAAGTCTTTGCAACAACTTGAAGTTAGAAACAGAAAAGCAACAATGTGATTTAGCAACAATGTGCTAAATCTGGAGCTACCCCTCGTTTCTTTATATTTTGTTCCCAATGAGCCAGATTTTCTTGCAATTTTTTAAAAGTGCTCTTGAGCAATAGTTCTCCAGGTTTTCTGAAGGTCTTTCAAAGTTCTTTGAAAGGAAACTGGACAAGTGGAGGGCAAAAGAAGAAGTGGCAGGGCTAAAAAAAACCCCAAAACAAAACAAAACAAAACATCTACAGCAGATGAGCTTTATCTGAAAGTCATGCCCTTAAGACCCAAGAGATGCATCTGGGCCTTCAGTTGATCCATCTACTGTCCACTGAAGCCTCATCAGAAATGGTCTCAGTGGAAGGACGGCTGTCAAGAAGCCGTTCTTAAGGAAGGGAAACAGGGAGAAAAGGCTGAGGTATGCCAAATTACACAAGAAGTGGACTGAAATTCAGTGGCAACAGCTCTTATGCATGCATGCACAGAGGAGGTCAGGAGAGAGGTACGGCAGTAAGTGTCTGTAAAACACGGTGGAGGCTCTGTGATGGTTTGGGGCTGCATTTCAGCCAGTGGTGTTGGGGATCTTGTCAAAATTGATGAAATTATGAATGCAGAGGAGCACCATCAGATTTTAATCTGGCTGGCAACAGCTTCACTTTTCAGCATGACAATGATCCCAAACACACTGCCAATGCAAAGCATACCTGGATAAAAAAAAAAACACTCAATGGAACACTATCAGTCATGATTGGCCTCTCCAGAGCCCGGACCTCAGTATTACTGAAGCAGTGTGGGATCATCTTGACAGAGAACAGAAAAAAGACAGCCAACATCCAAAGAAGAGCTTTGAATGTCCTTCAAGAAACCTGGAGAACTATTCCTGAAGACTACTTAAAGAAATGACAGGAAAGCTGCCTCAGAGAGTTCAGGCTGTGTGGAAGAATAAAGGAGGTCATAGCAAATATTGACTTTCAAGCTTGTACAAACTCATGTGCTGTATTTCCATTTATGTTTGCACCTGTTTCCATAAACTGCTGCACCTACTTCCCATTTTCCTAGAAAAATATAAGGAACTGAGAGGTGGCTCAAGAGTTTTGCACAGTACTGTCCACAGCTAAACCTTTGTGTGGAAACCGCTACACTACTTATTGTCTCACATAACAAAGCTCTTCATACAGCTACGTGTCTCTGTTAGCGGCTGGCTTTCACAGGATTTCTCATTCAGTAAGCTCTGAGCGCAAAAAAAAAAAAAAGAAAAAGGAAAATTAAAAACATGATAATATAAGTTTTCACTCTGTCGCTCGCCACTTTTAATGGAAAACAAATCTATCACTGAATTGTGCACAAATTAACGAGCTCCGTCATATTTTCCTTCATATGCAGAGTTTTAAATTCTGCACACTGAGGATTGAAATACAATTGCAGACACACCTAAATTATTAATTAGACCAACAACAAAGCAATATATATTCATATGAATTACAATTAGAAAAGCCCAAAGACGGGGATACTTTGCATGCATGCTGATTAATGATGACTCTTTTTGTCACTGTGATGTGAAAGTTTCATATTCTCGCGAGCCGCCTGTTTCACCCCCTCTTCCTAATTTTATTCTCAGACTGCTGGACATGGCAAAATTGAGTTTGAATTTAATTATACCTTTAACCTCAGTGCTTCAACCCCAATTTCTCCTCAGGCATGTTATTTTGGCACGGCAGAGAACACAGAACACTGCGAGTGATCCAAATCTCTGCCCAGATGAGGTAATTAATGTTGCCCTGCCCTCATCAGAATAATAAAAAAAAGAATTGTGCTCTTTCTTATCGCTGCGGTAGATGAACAAACCTGATTAAAATCATTACTTTAATTGCAAAAAGGTTTAAGTGAATTTAATGGAGCATTGCCAAGTCAATTAGATTGGCAATGGAGATAAAGTAGAGATGGCCAAAACAGAAAAAAAAATAAACAGGTCATCCTCCTTCATCAAGTCCTGCGATAATTTAATCATCATACTGCATCTTCTGATTGCATGGGTAAATTATAGGCTCAGGCCAGCTACGTCACACTTTCACTCGGATCTGCAAGTCAAGCCCCAGCAGGACTATATTGGGGGGGAATACAAATGTCGGCATTACATGATTGCAGAAAATGATTTTTGATCACTACTTTTTATTTATTATGCACAGGATGTGGCATATTACGATGATTTAAATCTGGGAGCCCATTGGCTCAGCTTCTGACTTAGCCTTGGGAGCTGTGGCTATTTTTTCAGAGCTTTCTTTGTGTGCATAATATCTGGATAGCAGATAATTGACATCCATGCCAAATATCCACAAAAGGACCATACTGAGGTGGCGGAATGGGTCAGGTTTCTTTTCACCTCTGCTAGAAAAAGAGGTGAAAAGAAACGTATTATTTCTAGACTTAGTTTACTTTTTCCCAGCATTATTAACTGTTTTCAGCCACTGTTTGTTTAGATTTAGGCAAAAAAAAAAACCTACTATGATGAAGAGAGTTTCACAATGTACTTGCACTTGTTAGAAAACCTTTCTTCTTCTCCTACTACCATATTTTTCATATCTTAATTACGAAGCTGTAGGAGCAGCTCAAAGACGGCAGTATCAGATAGACCTGCAGCAGTCCAGATGAGGAGATGTTTGATGTTTTTCGGTTGCTCGGTTTGCTGTTACACGCAGGAAAAATGCTCTGAACTCATTATTTATGTGCAATTCACAATGGAGGGCATTTCAGAAACACACACCCGCTGTGTTGGTTGGTCATGAGTTCAGTCTGCTTTGTATTGTGACTGTGGCCATTACAGATAAATGTTACTCTCCAGTATATCTCTGTGCACCCTCTCATTACTGTAGCAAAGCAGAAGAAAGTGGCTCATCAACGTGCAAACGTGTCCTACACATTAACCTACACTGGCTGTGTCTATGTGTGTTCACGGTGTCTATGTGTGTTCACGGTGTCATGCTAATACTCATGAGGTACACAAATATTTAGACACAGAAACTGTGTGCTTCCTGCATACAATCTGTGCCGTTTTAGAGCTGCAGGGATACTTGCTGACTGATGATGCTGGATGTAAGCGTAGGTAAAGCGCTCACTCATACAGTCATTTCAAATGTGAGACCAATCATTACTGTGCACCCAATCATCAAGTGAAGATTAATTACTGGTTTTGTGCCATTTAGTAGCTGAACCTAAAGGAGTCTTTAAGATAAGGATCATTATGTAATTTCACAGAAAATAATAATTATCATAACATTAACATAGTATTTAGTGTCCTGCTGATAGAGTGAGTTCTCTGTTTTCTGGAGCTGCACGAACTTCACATTTTACTGCAATCTTTACTTGAGAAATGTTCCATAGAAATTAAATATTTAACATTAAGTTAACTACTTAGCAAGTATTAACTATTTCTGTGCATGTTAGTGTTACTAGAAAATGACAGACCACTTGATTTAAATAAGTACTGCGCCTGAGTCAGTTTTCTATGGAAAACAATTAGGGCCAAAATTCTAAAATTTTTATTTATTTATTTTTCGGAGGCCCTAATGCTCTTTGGGGGGGGGGGGGGATCAGAATTCTGAGAATAAAATTGAAATTCTGGAAAAAAAAAAAAAAGTCTTAATTCAAAAAAAAAGAAAAGATTTTTTTCCAGTGGTCCTGTTCTGTAGTTTTCACCTTTAACTGACTGCAGAGTAATTGTTTTCTCGAGACTGTAAAACGTGTTTGAAACTGTAGAACAGCAAAGACAAGTCCAGTTAACAAGCCTAGCAGATGTCTGAGAAAAAGACAAAGCTTTTCCAAACTGAACACCTATTTTCCATTTATTTTAATTTTTTTTTAAACTCTACTCCTCTGCACAGTATTTTTTTTTCTTTTTTTTGTATATTTATATTTACCATTTCCTCTTCACGGCTGATATTGTGTCTTTTAGCCTGATTTTTCTATTAATGCGTGTGTTTTCTGTGATGGCCATTAAGTGTTAATTGGTATTTTGTGGAATATTTTAACCGCACTTCCATTAAAAATGCAAAAGCACTCCCCTCGTCTGTTTTCTTTTAAAACAGCTGGCGGGGAGGACTTTAATGGTCTTTTGACTTCAGTTCTGGAAAGCGTAATACTTTACTGGGGGTCCTGACACTTTGCTAATGAGCACTGTCATTAGCCCTTAAACAGGGCTTCGTACAGTCCATTTAGTGTCACCCCCACCAAATTCATCTTGGGTTAGCAGTACCTGCTGCGTTTGCAAAATGAAATATGGCTCCCCGCTTTCTCGGCCTTTCTCACAGTAATTGATTATGGATGTGAAGTAAGTCGAAATTGCAGCGTTATTCAAGTCATTACATACTTGGCCAGGCAATGTTGGATTACGCTTTCAAATCCCTTGTTTATGCATTGTTGTTGAAAGCAGTGTAAAAGTGTCCCCGGTTGAGCATTCTGTGATGTGAGGAAAATGTTGTTTACCATTTCTAACAAGCTTGACTTTGTAGTTATGTTCTTTTCAGGCTATTACAGCCCCACCGTCTCTGCTCATTGTAAGTACATTGGGATTGTTGGAAGAAGGAGCTGATAATAAAGAACTGGGGCGACAGGAAGCAAGGCAGAGAGGAGAAAGAGAAAGCGAGAGAAAGGGTCTCTTTTAGCTTTTTTTTTTTTTACTGGATTCTTGAACCTCGCGGCTCCAGGTGAATCAGGGCTCATTGGTATGCAAACACACCTTCTCCTCTCCTGTTCTCGCTCTAATTCTCTGCTCTCCTCAGCTTTCGCGTCTTCCTCTCTCGCACATGCATTGAACATTATGAATACAGCACTGGGAGAGTGTGTTAATCTCAGGTTAGTGGAATTCTTTCCCAGAGAAGCATCGTATCTCATACTCACACATGTGGGTAACAGCGAGGTTTTATGTTTTGCTAACTTATGATTTGGTGCTAATTTTGAAAGCATGAAAACGTGAGACCGTTCATTTCAGTAAATTCTGAAGAAACAAAGGAGGGAAGCAGGAAATAGAAGGTGTAAGGATGGTGGAAGGAGGAGAGGAGGAAATAGAGGTATAATGGGGGAGACAGAGAGAGACATCACAGTACTTAAAGATTGAAGCAAGTCAAGGGATAAAGAGATAGAAGGCAGGAGAGCAGCCAGAGAGACAGAAGACAGTGAAATGGAGCTGGGAGCAGGTTACCAATTACTGGGTCACGGAGTGGACACTTTCATCTGTTGCAGCAGCAGAGAGAGACTGCACCTTCTACACCATCAGCTGTACCCTTGGATTGTGTGCATGCTGCTCGCTTTTAACACGAGCTGCGTCTCCCAGTGAGCGGCTGTCATAGTTGTGGACAGAACAACTGACCCGAAAGTCTAGCAGGGGAAAAACTCCTCATTTATTTTACATGGCAAACGTTTGTCCTTCTGCTGCCCTCTCACAGCGAGATTTATTTTATTGGCAAACCGTCAAGAATGTGATTTTATGACAGCAGAGCAGAACATTGCAAAAGACAAAAAAAAAAAAAAATGCAATTAAATCCGTGAGGTGATTTCCAGAAAATTAAACCAAAAAAATGATAATGATTAATTAAGTTTTAATTAATATTTTTATGTTTATTTTTAAAGCAGGAAAAAAAAATCTCCAATTTTATATTCTACTAAAAACTTTTATGTACTATAAAACCAATTAAATGAGGGAAGCAATGTAAACATAATCATTAGCTGCGGCCCTGCCTTTAATCCAGCCTGTTTCAGTCCATCACTGCACAGTAGAAACAGGAAGAAAAAAAAGCTTTATTTTAGTGCAGAATTACCTGCCTTTGCTTTGTTTTAATACTTCTTAACTGTGTTTCATACTTGCATGCTTCACCCGACATATTGCTCATAGAAGACAGAATAAAGATTGTACGAGTATCTGGCCGGGGACACAGTTGGAGAAACAATGATTCAAAAGTTAGTAACAATTTCCTTTTTATAGCTACCAAACTACTCATAAACCTGAAGCAATAATTTTGAATAAAATGCAATTGAAAGATTTAAAAGGTTTATTTTCAAATAATTAATCATTGAGGAAAAATGTGTGGTATAAATTCAAATCAATTTGTACCAATCAAGTAAATTTTATTTGACCAGAATCCATTAAATTAATTTTTTTAGACTGGACTTATGCAACAAAATGACATGGAAAATTGACACATAATCAAATGGGCCTAAATGTTTTTTCAGTGTAAGCAGGTCACTCTGAGGAGGGCTTCCTCACGTACCAGTCACTCATAGTGTTTCCTTGTAATGACTCAGTGTCTGTCTGGAGACACCAAGGACTTACAGAACACCTTTTTTTAGGTGTCTGAGAAATCCCTTGCAGCTTTGGGGGTGGCTGTGGCTCATGAGGTAGAGCAGGTCATCTAAAGGTTGGCAGTTCAAACCCCTGGCTGCTCCAGTCTGCATGCCAAAGTGGGCGAGATACTTAACCCTGAGTTGCTCCTGATGCATTCATCGAATTGTGTGTGTGTGAATGTTAGACAGAAAGTGCTTGTGAGAATGAGACATGCTGTATAGAGCAGAAAAGCACTATATAAAGACCTGCAACATACATGCAGTTCAATATGTTTTATATTGAGAATGCTTAATTCACGTGTGTCCACCTGTACTGCTGCACTCTGCTCTCCTTGGCCGAGTTTTCTGCACTAAATGTTTCTGTGTAAGACATCAGAGTCTCCTCAACGTTCTTGCTGCATGAGTAAACCTGGTCTCGAAGGGCTTCCACAACAACATGGACCTAATGATTCTGTTGTTAGCTCCTACCTGTGAAGACGGAAGTGCTGACAACACTGCTCTCCTGACTCCCTCTGACAGCTTTGAGACTGATCTCATATTCTGTGGCAGGAAACAGACTGGACAGGGTGTAGTTTGTAACATCGCTGTCAATCACCACGCTGTCTACTCGACCTGCAGGGGACACCAGAGAGAGGCCAGCACCTGAACACCACAACTGTCACTCTGATCTGCTTCTTCATGTACAGGATGCACCGCGTAGCCGACTGGTGTTCTTCATTTTTGCATCACGGAGAAAATACTTAATAAATATGGAATTTTAATTAAAAATTCAATTACCTTTCACTGATAAAATGCTATAATTAATTAGGTGTGTGGCACGGCGCTCCGCTGCAAAATGTATCTTACATCAGAGGGAGCCTCCTACAGCAAATGCCATGCTCATTTAACTGTAACAAGGAACAGCAGTGTGCTCTGTGTATGCTAATATAATAAATACCACGTTATTCAAATGCACTTAAGAATAACATCACGGTTTGTAGTCTTCTGCGTGCTACCTCTGGCCGACTGGTAGGACAGCTTATAATATTCAAATGGAGCCAGCGGTTTGATCCAAGAGATGGTCACAGCGTCCTCGGTTACATCTGAAACCGTCATCTCTTTTGGAGGGTCGATGCCTAGAAGGGAGATGAGAAAGAAAACACTTTCATGTGGTTAAAATGGTCCACGGCGCAAAACAAAAGAAAAGCCCCAGAATATAATAAGAGCACATTATATGCAAAATTACAAAGTTAATTCAATAATTTGCATAAAACTCTAAAAGAAAGAGGGCCCTTGAAGGCACGAGCAGTTCAGTAACCCTTGTTTTGTCCACGTTTTATCTCCTCTTCATTTCATTTACATTTAAACAGACCTGTCCTTGGGTGTGCGAGAGCGCGTGCATTTTTAATGCACATTTTTATTACAAACAAAACACCATCAAGAGATTATCGAGGAGAAACTGAGCGACATCCAGCTAAAACAACACAACGGACAGCATTAGTATTGAGGCTGAGCACGGTTTACACAGAGGAGATGCCCCCCCCCCCACCCCTCATCCCGCCCCCCCTGCTGAAATTGTGTTTTATATGTCTCCTCAGACTATTGAGCTGCCACAGGAAAGGTTACGGTGAAAACAATTTGAGCAAACAATTAAAGCCCTGACAGGTCCTAGAGAAATAAATAGAAGGATATTTAGACAGTAAGGAAAAAAAATAAGAATGTAGGGGAAGGGAAGAGAAAACAGAGATCAAGATTAAGAGATCACTTCCATCTCCTGTTGTGGGTGAAGGGTAAGAGTACTTATAGACTGACAGCTACACTCTCTGTGCCCTGATTTGAGGAGAATTCTGGCTGTTACTCACACACAGCAAGGAGGAAATTTTGAATTCTTGGACTTTTGCTTTAATGAGATGCAGGTGCATTCATTTAAGCAGCCATTTTTCATTCGTGCATATCTTACTAATTAAGTTTGCGTTGGCAAACGCGGTACCTGAGAATAATGGCTGTAAAATGTATTTTCTTATGAAGGTTCCTGAGTGATATGCCGCTATTCACTGCTACACCCTCCAGGAAGATTACAACAACATTTGCATTGTGTCAGCAAAAGCGGAGCTACACATCAAAGCACCGTTTAAACTGACCATAGTAAAAAAGGGAAACTATCAAAGCCTGATGGACCGAACGGATCGTAAAGTAAAACTGTGGTTGAATCTTAACGCAGCACATTCCAAGTGCGGCAAGGGATGTTAAAGCTAAAAGCATACCTAATTATACAGAGAACAGCAGAGTGCAGCCTCTCATCAGTGCTCACATTCAAACATGTGAGATCAAAGCAGGGCACTAAAATTATCACAGTGTAAAGACAGGTGCAAGAAATAGTGTACATCTGTCTCAAAATCCCCATCCAATTTCACCCCTGAAAATCTGCTTCCTGTGAGTGGGTGAACGTAGGGGGGGGGGGGGGTCGGAGCTGCCAAGGTGCTGTTTGAAACCAGCACGTGCAGATGTTTCTGCCACTGATGCTAAGTTAACATCTCTATTGTTTACTGCTGGCTTTCCTATTTTCTCCATTTGTCTTCAGCCCTCCATTATTTCCGTGTTTCATCACTTTCCTTTTGTCCCCCTTTCTACAAAGAAAGGGAGCGATTCTCTTTCTTCCAGCCCATTGTCGATCTCTCCGGTAGGTTATAATACTGACCCCTCTTCTCATTTATCTCTCTCCTCTGAGATGTAAATAGCACACTTGCAATCAAAAGGGAGAGGGAGAGCTTCTTTTCATAATCTGCCAATTAAACTGGAATTGAGAAAGCGTGCGGAAAAATTACACAGAGATGTTGTATGAATTAGGGAGGGGCGGCGGCGGCACAATGAAGGTAAAATAGGTTAATAATAAATGGAGAGAAGTGATAGGGAGATGGTGATTAAGAAGTCAAAAAAAGATAAATGGGTGAACAGACAAAAAAAATAGAGTCTTTCTCCTCCTGTATGTGCTTCACAGCATTAGACTGGCACTGGTCAGCTTTTTCCCAACATTGCATCAAGTTGATCTTTAACTCTGGAGGGTTACTCGAGCTCGTGGCAAACCTCGGCCGTCTACATCTGACCAGAAAAGCAGAAAAATGAAAAAGAAAAGCCTCTGAGGCAGCTTCTAATTACAAAAGCCATTCTGCGCTGGTTCTGCACAAATGAAAGCCTAAAACAGCATTTCTGCAAATACATATTTAATTTAAAATCACTTTGTATTTCCATTTCTTAAACTAATTTTCTTTCTCTTTCCTTTCCCACATTACCCTATACATGTTAAGTCACCACTTTTCTCCCCTAAAATCCTTTCTTTCCTGCTCTGCGCCCCTTTTTTTTAGTTTGTTCCCCATTCGTAAAGGTGATCGAGGAGATCATAGTATGATTTCTTTTTGAATTGCTTAGTAAATCACTACCATAATATATAATTGATGAATCATTTTTATTTCATAGGCACAAATACCAAGCATTGCCTATTTAGAGCTTCTCTGTTGTGAGATTTTGCTGCATCGTCTCAAGTGGCGGTGGACCGGATATATTTCGGATCTTTGGGGTTTTGGAGTGTTGTTCAGACAGAACCAGTTAAAGATGCAACCTCGAGCTTCGAGAAGACATTTTATTGTCCGTACGATTATTAGTTATAGCTCTAAACACGATCTCACGCAATTGCAATAAAGTTGGGATGGTGTTTAAAATTTAAACAACGGAATGTAATGAAGTGCAAATCTTATCAAGTCATATTTTATTCACAACAGAACATAGAAAACAAATTAAATGTTTAAGCTGAGAAAATGCACCAGTGTAAGAAAAAATAATGTAATTCTTAATTGAATCGGAACTGAAACTGAACACATTCCCAAAAAGTTACATTTTAGACAGCGTTACCACTTTTTCGGAAGTGTGCATGCAGAAAAATGCATGCACACTTGCCACACATAGAAAAAGCCAGTATGACCATGAGGGTGCAGATCTACTTAGACCACAAACAAATCCACAAACCATTATTTTGCTGCTGATGTTTCTCTGTTTTCATCACTTATTAACCACTTTTTCCATCATTTGAGCAGCTCACCTGTAGTGAGTGATGCCGTAATGGGCTCAGAAGTAACGTCCCCCTGTATTGTGATTAGACTGACGGTGTACTGAGTGGATGGCAGCAGCCCCTGGATCAGTGACCTCGTCTTGGAGCCATCCAGTGTCACCTTAGAGGTGTCGGTCCCGTCGGCAGAGCTGTAGCTCAGAATGAAGAGGTCAGCGGGCGGTGCCGGGGCGCTCCACGCCACTGACACAGAGTCTGAAGTCACCTCTGATAAGTAGAGGTGAGTTACAGGTCTGAATCCTGGAGGAATGAGGGGGTTTAAAGGTCACCGGAGAGCTTTCAAGGACAAGCAGAAATCCTGCTATGAGCAGGAGATGTTAATGGGGGAAAAAAAAAAAAAAAACAGTTGCCGTCATTATGGAGATGACAGACAAGCTGTTAAATGATGGATGGAAGCCGTCCTGGATGATGTAACAGATCGTTTATAATGCAGTTGAGAAAATTAGCCTTGGGTGTAATCTTGATGGGGAAGGTGAGAGTCAAAGAAAACCACAATCATGTGGAAGTAATGAATTAATTGGTCATAAAAAGGGCAACTAATGAGATTATCCACCGTTAGGATGAAGATGTGATGGGACTGTTCATTATAAGAAAATGGAAAAAGGATGATAGCAGCAGATGCTGTTGTCAAAATGTACGACCTGGACGGGAGATGATGTAATGAATATGAAGTAGTGTACCAGCTGACACAGCAACAAATACAAGAGGACTTGAATTTAATTAGCCATGTGTGGATGTATAAATAGCAGGGGAAATGCGGCAACACTGACTTCTCCTTTCCTGAACTACCAAGATTACCGGCATCCTGTGGAGTTTTCTTTGCAATCAATCATCATATGAAACCCGCATTGTTTACACTGGCCTGCATCTGTATTCTTCTTTGTGAACCGCTACCTTTTATTATTCTTCACAAGTTGTCAGTACGCATTACTGCCCTGTGCAGTCAGCAGAATTCTGTATCACACAGACCTCCCGATGATGGTGCGCGTGTGTGTTCATGATCTCAGAAGTGGTGGAAAGATGGGATACGAAAAAAGTCCAAACATGTCTCCACAACATCTTTAAAAGGTAAAGATTGCGGTTATGCATTGGTTAAGAATTAAAAAATGCAAAAAGGGTCGAGAGTCCGTGTGAGCTGGATTCACGCTGGTGTTAGTGGTCGCGATGAAGGTGCCGTCTTTGATCAAGATGACAGTGATGAGCCGGTTCAAGGTTTAAAAGCGAGTAAGATATAGCAGCAGTGACCACACGGAGGGAATGTGGGTGATGTGAGATGACAGTGTGAGTCACCTTTGCAGCTATTAATGGAACTTTTTATAGCACACACATAGGCATGTGAGAGAAAAGGATGTTTCCTTAAAGAGAAACTCATGTCATGGCCTGTGGGAAAAAAATCAAGTTTACAGTTAATAGAAATGAAAAAAAAAGTTAATATCCTCTCTAGCTGAGGTGTGGAGGATCTTGCAAAAAGGACTCCTACAGACTGTGAATACAGAGTTTGATAGGACATTTGCTAGAAGGGTATAATGTAAATATGCTATTAAATGCAAAAATATGGCATTCGACATCTTTGGAGGTTGGCCTATATTCAGGACCAGATGCCAATGTCACGAACAAAATCACTTCATAATCTTTCATAATTAAATAAATTATATTTCACAGAGATAAAGTAGCTACCATGACGTCACTCAGTGAAGTCTTGTCTTGAACATTCGAGATGGGCGTTGTCATCGCCGCCGTCTCGATTGCAAAAAACCAGCTGTGACGAGGAAAGACTGTGAAACCGCACGCTCATTGGCTAATGACATGAGTGAAACGTTAGCTGTCTGACACCACCTTTGACCAAAATACTCAAAATAGACTTAATTCTTTATTCAATATGACATAATAAGTAATAATAAGTGACTGAGACCATAAAGTCAGCAGGAAGGTTTTCTTAAAGACTTCAGCAGGTGTTTTTGCTACTTTAGCTATCGCCATCTGGTGGCCCTCAGATATAACGCAGGTTTAAGGCGTGTCCACGTTGGTTTCATCTTTTTGACCTAGAAGTTACGCCCGTGTTTTATACTGTGTTTTATACTCTCACCTACAGAAGCCGAGAGCAGACGTGGTACCTATAAACTTTTTTCTGATGGTTTTCTCGAGTTATTTATCATGAAATAACGATTACCGTTTTCTCGAGATAACGAGATAAATAACTTTCATATCAGCCTTTGTCATTTAAGGAGATGGCAGGCTCGACTGCAGCTCAGCCCTGCTGCACGGCACCCCTCCTGCATCATTCGATAACCATGAAGACGGCCTGGTCCTCTCAGCGGGTCACCGATGAAGTTGACTATATCAGCAGGATGTGGTGTTCATGA
>JAVDPK010000858.1:1873063-1891765 GCA_034780415.1 Cichlasoma orientale | reverse complement strand
TGCTGCACACCGGTGGTCTAAGCTCCGCCCCCCTTAAGGGGCCAGCATGACAGTTCTTTTAGGCAGCCTTTTCCACACTGACTGAAGGAACAGTGCCGATCTCTTTGTGTTCACACAGGTTTACTGTACCTTGGGGATGAAGCTGATCTCCCATCCATCGAAGGAATAGTAGAAGGGTTGCCAGTGGACCTCCACCGACGTCTCTGTGATGGATTTGAAGACTAAAACATCTGGACTTGAGAGGTCTGCAGAGGAAGATATATATTATTGTTCTTCATTGACCGCCACAGTCCATAAACCACAGCTCTGCCTAATGCTAAAGGTGTCCAGTGCTGAACTCTTCTCTTTGAAAATGTATTTTCTCTTCTGTTTGAATCTAATTTCCTTCAATTATAACTACAGTCAGCACTGGGAAAAAAAAGCTAAAATTAAAATATGAACACTTGCTTTATAAATCACGCTTTTAAAGTTTGAATATATGATTGTTTTGATAGTTTTAATGATATACTATCACGCCTTGTAAAATTAGTTCCTTGTCTTAAAACTCACAGCAATGCTTTAATTTTCAAAGTGCTATGATTAAATGTTTCCCAGAAAAAAATAAATGAAACTTCTGTAAATTACTTTTAGCAAAAATCGCCCAAAATAAATCACGTTCTCACGGAAAAATTGATCCATCGCTCTAAAGTGCCCTAAATCAACTTTATTAGCTGAAATTCTAATTAAACTAAATTGAGTTGTTATTGAAATGGAGAATAATTTTACAAAACCAAGTCAGCGCTAATAGCAATATATTGCACGCAGCTAAACGTCACCTGATGCACCAATCATACAATATTTTGTTGCCAGTGAAAAAAAGAAAGTCTTATTCATGGGTTTGATGTTCAGAGTGTTGGTAAGCATGAAAGCAAATTGGCACATTTCCCTATGAGGTGCAATGACCCGGCATTAACAGCTGACAGCATGTGTGCGCGAGTGACGCTAAGCAGTTGTTGCAGGTGAAAATCACAAGCAATTTGCACAGAGAAGCAGGTGATATTCTCACTCTATTGACACAGAGAAACATCTTTGGGAGGATTTGACCAAAACAAAGAAAAAAAAAGTGATAGAGGCGCCGCGCACATTTGTTAATGCAGGATTGCACGTGCAATATTCCCAGAGCCTGGGGATGTTTTTCGAAAGGTAAACTGAGATATTAAATTGCGGAAGAAAGATGCTTTCAGCGGCTCACGAGGGAGCATTTTATCAAAAAAAAAAAAAAAAGCCACATGATTACACTTACAGGTCCAAACAGTAATACTGGCAGGAACGCTGATAGTGTTGTTAATGACAGCAAACACATTGATGTTGTACTCCATGCCCGCTTGCAGCCCTGAGATAGTGCAGGTAGTGATGTTGCCTGGAATCCTTATCTCCAGCTGCACACCTGACAGAGAGACAGGTGAAAAGATACAGCGATACACGTATGCACTGGTTTTTTTTTTTTTTTAAAAAAAGGAGCTGTCGATGCTTTCAAGAGATTTCAAAGCAACAGAAAGTTAACTCACGACTGTCCTCGCTTTGAAAGGTCAGCGTGGAATCTGCACTTACCTCCGGGGGTGCTTGGTGTGTAGGTCACTAAGAAATCTGTCAGCACAATTGACCCCTCCCACTCCAGCTCAATGGTTTGATCTGTCACCCCACGGACCTTCAAGTTCATGGCTGGTGCAACTGTTAAAAACAAACAAAACAAAACAAAAAACAAGCAATTTAGTTTTACTTTTTATTCATTTATTTTTTTTGTCTTGCAATGAAAAATATAAATCTTACACTAATAATCTGCTACTGTGATACATGTGTGGTAAAAGCGCCTTTACTGGGACTTCTACACTGAAAACGAGGCTTGAGTGGTACCATCTGTCTATCGCGAGCAGAAAGAAGAGCAGCCGGACAATCTGTCTTCATGGGGCTGACGCTGAGGCAGGAATTTACTGGATTAAAATAGGTCTATCAGCTTAACAGGGAGAAATAATTACCGTTTTCGCATAAAGATTTAGTTACTAATTTCAGTGATTTTCAAAAAGCTCGCAGTAACAACTGAAGCTTGATCAATTATTACAGAAAACATTGGTGAATTATTATGTTTACAACACATTATCGGTGTGATTCAAACAGTTATCCGCAGAGATGAGTTCACCAGGCGCAAAAAGAAAAAAGAAAACATTGAGAAAGAAAAAATGTTGGGGGCCTGCGGTGAGGTGTGACTCACGAGAATCTGTCTGTTCTGTGAGATGGGCGGGCGACAGATTGTTTCTAAAAATGCTTTCATGTATACCGGCCTACTTTAATGGGAAAACTGTGAGTTTTCTGTCACATGAATTAATATAAATGTTTAATTTGCATCAGAATGTTAACATTGCACGTGTCATATTTCAGTGTCTCGTACAGAGAGCAGTCGAGTTGTGTATCGCTTGCTGTGATGCTTTGGTGAGATAGATTAAGCACAGCCTGCCCAGTGAGGGAAGTAAGCCTAACACCAAATTATAAAGATAAAAGATCATTCACCTCGTAAATGTCAATCAAAGGACCAGAAAATGTTAATATGGTCATTAATCATGCCTAATTGAGTGTTAGTGTTGCATGACTCACGCTTATTTGTTCATCCTTTGCAGATTATTAATGTAATGAATACGAGCATCACATTATTTTTGAAAGATTTTGCAATAAACATTAAAATTTTTTTAAATAAACAGGCTGTATACAGCGTGTTATACTGTGGGTGGTGTACTGTGGTGCATATTCAACATAGCGAGACTCGAAACCTGTCAGGAATAATGTTAGTTAGTTATCGTCTTTCTTTTTTAACCCACACTTTCTGCTTTAGGCTCTGTGTGTGCTCCCATTTAAAGGAGGTGCGTGACCCATCGTTTGACTTTTCTTCCACACAAAGTGGATCGATTTAGTGCCGCCTACTTCAAGTCAGAGACACTATCAGACCAACAGGTGATAGAGAGCTATAAAAAATAGGAGGAAGAAAGCTGGTTCTCTTGCTAATTCATGACTTAAGTCAATTCAGTCAACATCTATTTTAGCGCTCGGTATGATATTAAGGCTTCTGTTTATTTCTGAGGTGACAAATGCACATCAGAGATGTGAAACTTTATAACATTATAATATAGTCAGTGATTTATGGTCTGACACTGTCCCAAAGCCTAACGACTGAGACTTCGATCAGGTGGCCACAAAATAGAATTCATTCATCCAGTATTCTTGGTAATAACAACTCTTCTGACAGACTGATCAGTTTTCTAGCCTGTGTGCTGGCTGCAATTTCAGCAGTGAAAAATAATGAACTGGCATTGAACTAGTACAAAGTATAAAAACATCTTCGTGCATTATTTGTATCACCATGCATGCAAATTTGCATGAAAATGCATTCCTTTAACACATAACTTGCCTGGTTATGTCATAAGTTACAGACAGAAAGATATAACCAGCCATGCTCACGTTCACCCGTTAACTAAAATGCACGCATTAGGACCGTTCACAGGGAGAACATGCCGGCTCCACACAGAAATGCATCGGCCGACTGGTGGATTCAAACTCAAGATCTTCTTGCTGCGCGGCGGCAGCGCTCATCACCACACCGCCGTGCTGCCAGCAAACTTCCTAAAAACTCTGGGTTTATTCTCAGCATCCAACATACTTCTAACCCATTACGCACGCTTTATCGTACTCGGCTATTTAGCCTGTGTTTGTTTACATTTCAGAACATTAAGTATGCTCAATCACCTAAAAGCAGTTCCTCTTTTTCCAATTTAACATCAGACACATTAACAAATATCAGTATCAATACTTTGATACTGAAGAAACTTTTAAAAACTGATGATCCATGGGAAGTTGGGACGCACTCCTTTTTCTGCCCCATTACATCCTCATAGTGAGTTACAGCTTTTTTTCCCACCAGATTGGCTATTAACTAGCCAATCTGTATGGAATAATATCTCAGTCTAATGTCTTTTTCTTTTTCTTTGGTGAAAGCAGTGCTCTTCTGCAATTAAGAAACTGCACATGCCGCAATGCTTAGTGAGATAGACGCATACAGATAGGTTGCAGGATGAGCCACTGGCAAACAGGCTCACTCAGCATGACCAAATTTCATGGATCCAACCGAGACCCTTGCCAAACCACTGTTTAATTTAATGTTTAGCAGCAGTAACTAGGCATGTCAAGCTTTCAGAAGGGGGGAAAATGCTGAATGTGTGCAAATGAAACCTGCAAATCACACACACAGTTTCAAAAATGCTCAGCTGACAAATTGTATTGTGAATGTGGCTTTCAAGTGCAAGTGCTTTCTCTCCATCATTTCAGAGATTTGCTATTATTTGCTTTGGAATATCTCTCACTGACATAGTTGAAAATGCCATAAATTGACATGGTGGGTGCTGAGGCAGCACCCGGCAGAGGCGGGACTTGGCTAAAGGTCAGACGCTTATATTATTTATTTATTTATTTTTGCTTCGTACCACCACCCATGCATTTCATCCAGGGTGACAAGACATCGCCGTCACCATCAAGTGGTTTTGGTGGCAATGCAGTATGAGTGAAAGAATATACAGATTATCTTGGTTATGAAAATAGATAGCTTAGAGACAGATGTTAGCCAGGTACTCTGTCATATGTATAGGCAGGTTATTAGGTACGTTATCTCATGTTTGAGCAGATTGCATCATTAATGCGAATTCCAGCCAGTAAAGTAATCCAGTGCTTGTGGCAAGAGAAGGCAGAACTTCAGATCATCAAGCTGTAAACCTGCGATATGGCGCTGAATGCAAATGTGGAGCCATAAAGCAAGACTGTCCACAACTCCCACAGGCAAGCACAACAAAAGGGAGGAGGGGAGACAAGTGAAGGACATAAAGGCGCCGAGACAAGACAGATGATACAAACAGTTTGAGTTAAAGAAACAGCGCGATGGACGCACAAAAGGATGAGGAGAAAGACTGGGCAAGACGTGCTAGAGAAGAATAAATAATTAAACACAGAAAGACAACTAAAAGTAAACTATAGAATATAAGGTTGAAAAGGAGAAGGAGAAGCAGGCAGAGGAGTAAAGGAGAAGTGTGATGGTGTGAAAAACAAACTCTCCCCACCCCTGTGATACAGGACACTACAGCCGATCATTGAGTCCCCCTCCGGGAACCCTTGGGCACTTTAGTAGCCTTGTCCAGCGCTTTCTCACACACTCAACAGATGGGGCCATACTGTACAGGAGCTAGATCATTTCAGAACAGAGGGACAAATCCTGCAGCATTCACTAAACGAGATTTATTTCGTCAGTTCAACTTGTCAGGTATATAAAGGGAACGATAAATCAAAGACGGGGCAATAATCCATGGGACAAAAGAATAGTGACTGAATAAGGTCATGCAAGGGATGAATGGATGAACCTCTTGAAAGTAAAGACATACAAGTCTTGAGCCACCCCTCATTTCTTTATATTTTGCTCTCAAGGAGCCACTCTCTTCTCCAGGCTTTTGGAAGGTCTTTAACAGTTGTTGTTTGGATATTGGCTACTTTGTAACTCATTTTTAGTAGCAGTGGAAGAGTCTTCGGGAGCTGCCTGGGTTTAATTTCTACACCCGATGAGGTGTGGATAAAGTCATGCCTGAGGGGAGACAACTTTTAAGTTGCAACCCAAAGATCATAAAGTGTGCTTACTCATAGGGGGTCGTCTGACTGCTGGGTTTTCTCTGTATTATTATTACCTTACAATACAAAGAGCCTTGAGGTGACTTGTTGTGATTTGGCGCTATATAAATAAAACTGAATTGAAAATATAACTGTGTGTCAGTCTTCACCTTATGTTTTGGCTTGTGAGCAGTGTCATAACAACCATGAGTGTCTACAGCCATCTGTAAAACATGGTGGAGGCTCTGTCGTGGTTTGAGGTGCATTTCAGCCAGATAGCGGAGCACCGAGAGAGTTGTGAACAGGGCAACAGCTTCAGATGGCAGCTTCAAGAACTTTACTCATGAAGTGCAAAGACGAAAACGATTCATCGAGTAAATGTAACAAAGAGCTGTTCGAAAATAATCACCTGTGTTAAAATGATCCGCTGCATAAATCACACGTTTCAAAGTAGGCTGCTTATGCTGCTGAACTTATAAACTAATTAAAATGCTTGGTTTTTGTCTTCTCCGGCATGTTTTCTTCTCAATGTTTGCTTCAGAAAGGCCAGGTTGCTGAAGGTTGTTGAAGAATCCTGCCTGGAGTCTTTAAGTCTCATTAAGTCTAATCAGTATGCTATTATAGGCAGCTACAGCGGTAGCCACTGAACTAAGACCTTGATGGTACAACTTAAGTGTACAACGGAGGTCAGTGCATCATCAGAGGAGGAACTTACCTTCAGGCTACTATGTGTAATGGAATTTTTCATATTAATCACGCTTAACTGACTCAACTGAAACTTTTATTGTGAATTATATTATACATTAATAATGTTTGGGTGTTCCTGTTTGGTAGGGGGAAAAAAGGACAGAAGATTTTTAAGAGATGAATCAAAACAGATGTTGTGAGGAATCAAAATCAATCTGCCACTACCCGAACAAAGCCTGTGGTTACTGATACAGTACAAGATTGTTTTTCTTGCACTGACCCCACAGTAAAAGACTTACTGCTGCACTTTGCCTTATACAGGAAAACCAGGGACCTGAATAATAAATCAAGCTCAAGTTAAACACACTGGGTTACCATGATTCACAAAGCCTAGTGCTGGTGATCATGAATCACAGGCCCGACCACTAGATGAAACGTAATAATTGACAATACTGAACAAAAAATGAATAAAAAAACACAAGATTATCTTGTGTTGTTTTTTTTCAATAGTCGTTGAAATAGATGCAACTAACAATTTTGTGTTGCTCAAAGAAAAAGAGCTAAAAAAAACCCCACATGTATGGAGGGCAGAAAAGGGACATTCAAAGAACACTGTCAGAGATGCTTTGTCACACGGGAGGAACGAACATTTTCTTTGCAGTGCGGAAAACGGTTTGGGATTTTAAAGGACTTTTGTCACGAGCTAAAACACAGTTTCAGTCGAAACCATAATAACGATGTATGTTCTCACCCCGCTGAGGCTCCCCGTGAAAGAAACACATAAAAAACAAAACAAAAAAAAACGAGTGTTATTCTCCCGCTCAGCTGTCAGCTGACTGTGACAATGCATCATTGTGCGACGAGGCGAGTGTCGCGCTTTTTGCCAAAATCGTTCGAGCCGTTAATCATAATGTAATTGTTAGGAGCAAAGCTACTCTTTTAACAGTAGGCTTGTTTTAACGGTGCTGCTGTAAGTAACAAGGCCACGCTGTTGACTCATGAAGCCATAAAACTGACTGATGCTGAACAGAGCAATAAAACATGTACAAGCAGGCCACGGCGCCGAACTCCAAAAATAAAATGTATACACGTATCTTTCACTTTCCCCTTTTATTACATGCAGCTACTAAAATGGTTATTAAAAAAAAAGCAATATTATTCATATATTTTAATGGGATATTAAAGCTATTAAAGCAGTTAGGGTGCATAAATGGCCAGCACAGCCCTTAATATTGAAGGCGTAATGAAAGGTGACGTAATGCTGCTTGCATGATCTCAATAAGAGTCCGATCTTTTCACCAGCAACACGCCTCTTCTTGCCTCCTGTTGGAAATGTTAGACGACGCCCTCGAGCCGCAGCTCCCGCCACGCGGGCTCTGCGGCTGCTCCAGCCTGTCAACATCCTCGAAATGAGGATCCACGACCGTCACGCGCAGGTGGGGTAAGCGGTGAGGCCCGGGCCCGAAGCTTTATCATAGTGCTGATATGATGAGAAATGTAAATGTCAGTTGTCACCACTGCAGCACTCAAAGGCTGTCAACAAAGCAAGAATGTCACTGCTTCTCCACAGCGGCATCAGGACCCATCGAAATGATCGTGGAGCACTTTTGCTGTAAAGCCTGAATGTCACTCTCCAGCAGTTGATTTCGGCTTTGTGGGGGAATATATTTTTATGTAAAGATATACTATTTCTTACCGCACGCCTGAAACATCCAATTTAAATTCAACAACCTCCATTATTTCTCATAGTGGGAGAATATAGGCCACCATTATTGAAGGAAAAATACATGCCGCTTTCTCCAGTTTGTGATAACGTGAAACACTTAAGCCTGTCACCCTACAAGTCTCTGGTAATTGAACTGCTTCGTTTGGTATTCAGCAAACTATCCCCTACATGCACTGCCTATTTTGGTCTCTAATTACAAAGAAATAGGCAATTCGGTCTCCCTCACTTGGTATAGATATTAAATGGGTGGGCAGGACTGAGACGCCTTAGTAATATGATTTTCCATCCCTGTCTTTCTATCACTCGCTCTTCTGTCTGTCCCCATCCGTCACCGTGTTGACAGGCGTCTTAAATGGCAGAGGAGGATCTGATATTTTGGCGTGGAGAGCTGGCTTTGAACAAAGGCAAGCGCGGCTCAAAAAACTGTCTTAGCGGCAGCTAATGTGACAGCTCTCTCCCCAGATGAATGTGACTTTTGACAAATGAATGCTGTTACACCTTCGGCTGCCCAGCAAGTCGGGCACCCCCACCACCTCGATACGAAGCACAGACGGGTTTATTTTTTAGGTGTGCTTTCAGACCTGTGAAGTCCACTTTCTAGCCAAACGCCACGCTAGGTTGTTGCGTTAACTTCTTCAACCTCATTCGTACACGTGTATTTGCACCGGGTAACTTTCTGCCATATGTTGTAATTAATGTGGAAGCAATCAGTTAACACGTTTAAGAAAACATTCTGAAAGTGACTCACTATCATATTTGATCACCGTTTTAGTCAAATAAGAACCAAAAGCTGCTTAGATATTATATTTTGCTTTTTTTCTCTGCTTTATATAAAACTGTAAAATTGACATCTTTAGGTTTAATGACTGATGAATGAGATTAGTGTCTCTTTGGCCAGTTTTGACAATCAGATAATTTATTAAATTAAATGAAAACAATGAAGCGAGTTGAAGCCGTAGCTGTATGTGGGATAGATAAGTATGGCCTGTATAATCTCTGGCTGTATTTTAAATGTAGCCTGAGTGAAAACTGTAGAAAGAACACTGAGACCCTCTTTCTAAAGAGCTGTCATCTGAAGGACGTCATTAACTTCTGGACCCACATACACCTCAGAGATAGAACCAGAACATAAACAGAAAACTTGGTCTCTTATGCTACAGTCATACTACGGAAAACAGTGTTTGGAGACCGGTTAGCAGTTAGTCTGCGAGCAGTTTCAAAGAGACGTGCTGCACATGAGTCAGGGTGGACTGGCTCAGATTGACTGCAGCATGTTGGCAACCTGTCTGCGCTTATAAATTAGATGGCAGTTATTTGCAAACCTTCTCCAACATGTCTGAGAGTGACTGCAGTCAGTCTGAGACAGGCCGCGATTGTTTGGAGACAGGTTGTGATCGAAAGTGGCTGCACAGAGGTTGAGGGTGTTGCATGCACAACCTAATGCTAAAAATTCAGGGGCGTGACTGAGCCATAATGGAGCAACTCCATTTAACACTTTAAAAAAAAAACGTGCTCTTTTTTTCTTATTTTTTTAAGAATTCAGACTAATCTGTTTGAGGGTCATGCAATGAAATCTGCTTAAACTGGATTTCTGTTCTGAGTCAATGATCGCGGTCGCACTGATACCAAGTGTTATGAAAGACAGCCCCTGCTCCAAGAGTTTCTGCTTCAGGGAACAGAACCACAAATGGCAGACCAACTGCTTTTGGTACTTGCCAACAGTCAGGCGTTCACACTGATCAGTGGAGGATAAAAATGAGCAGCCTACCAGAGTTGCAGTCATCTCCAGCATATCCGTCCTGACAGACACAGAAGCCCTCCTTGCAGACTCCCTTCTTGCTGCAGTTGTTGGCACAGTAGACGAGCGAGCAGTCCTCTCCCACATACCCAGGCCGGCACTGGCACGTGCCGTTAATGCACAGCCCCTGGTCTGAGCAGTCGTTGAGACACCTTCCGACCATGCAGTCTTCGCCTGTGAAGGACTCCTCACACACGCACTCCCCATCGATACACAATCCGCGGCCTGAGCAGTCTGAGGGGCAACGCGGCTCTGAACAGTTGTCACCTCCGAAATCGCGGTCACACACGCACTCCCCGTCAACACATACCCCTTGACCGGAGCAGTCATTCGGGCAGCGAGGCTCGGAGCAGTTTTTGCCGGTCCATCCTTCCTCGCAGATGCAGCCGCACAGATCAAAGCTGAAGCTGCCGTGGCCGCTGCAGCCTGGGACGAAGTCCAAACGGCCTGAAAAGACAGATTGAAACACTTTATATAAGTGACAAAACTATGTTTTATTCAAGGGTAGAAAGCCTCCATACAACCATCATTAATGGAAGAGCAACATTTGCGCGTTTTTAAATAGCTACCCTAAAAAAACCCACCATGAAATATATATAGTATATTTGAAGAAACAGATCAATTCAGTATAAAGTAAAAAAGTAGTAAAGGATCAGTTATGGTTTGGTCACGCATGTCCACATGCCTCAACAACCCTTGATGGGAGAAACAGCAGTCAAACATCCAAAAAACACTATTTCTAGCTCGCGTTTCCCATCCCGCCATTGCCCTCACAGGCCCAGCATTTCATCCTCTTTCTGATTCCGATCGTGACTGCTGGAGATAATCATTTTCTCACAGTGGAGATGGAGCGTTTTCAGAAAATATTTGACGGGGGTGATGGTGTCAACGGAGCAAATCCTTTAGCCATAATAAATTCTGTATCTCTATCAGTTGCAGTCCCCTCATATTATAATGGCAACATCTCCTGAATAATGAACACATTTTTGCCAGTAGCAAAGGTTTCTCCACACATTTTAGACTGTGAACAAGAAAAAAAAAAAAAAAAGGGCCCTCCAGCATCAATATTTTGTTGCTGTCTGTAATTTTGTCTGAGTGGTTTACCTTCAGTATAATTCATATAAATCTTTTCATAATGCAGCTTTTTTTTTCTTAATTTTTTTTTTTTACCAAGGTCTGATTCTACGGTCACTGCAAGGTTTTATAGACAAAAACTACATCCTCAAAGTTTGTTTATATTCTTTAAACAGTTAAACAGTACTCACCCATGGCTGAGTTCTCCCCACAGCATCCAGATCCACACTGAGCTCTGAGCATGGAAACCTCTCTCTCTAGCATCTCAACCCGGGTGGCGAGCTGCTGGATTGTGGCTGTTGCCGGACAACCACACGCTGCTTTGGGGATATTGATGCGGTGTGTAAATGTCACCTAAACGGGGAGAAATTTTTGACAACTAAGTGCATCCATTAAGCAAAATAATCACCGTGAAGTCGAAACGCATCTTTAATTAATATGTTGTCCCAAATATACGGACAGACAAACACCTCCTTTCAAGATGCTTTCATTACACATCCACGAGGTACTTAGAAACATTATCACTCATTTGGAGTCGTGCTCACGGCCTCCCGATAAAGACGGGCCTGTGAGTCACTCTTTTAGCTCTGTTTTTGTGCCACTCTCTCCTGATGTAAATAGCTACTGTATCTCTTTAGCTGCAAAGTGCTCTGCTGTGTTCACCAGATAGTTGCCAGCTTTGTGTGTTTGCTGTTTGATGCTGAGCAGGTAGAGTGGGCTTTTAGAGCTTTGTTTCCCAAAAACAGTTGCACGCTGCAGCAGAAATCAATGCTACGAGAACGGCGTGAGCTTACCAAAAGAGTTGCTGGCCAAACAGGCAGAAGATAAGCTAGACTAGCAATAAGCTCTGTAAAGCCAGGGAAGCTGTGGACGTGGGTGATAATTCTCTGTAGGTTTATCGCTCTGAGCTGCCACGTTCACATTATGAAATTTCTTTTTTTACACTGTCATGTTCTCATTCTAGCCATTTTAAACTTTGAGTCTTTATAAAGGATGAGTCAGGAAAGACCATTGAGCCACATTTGATGCTCCAAAGCTTGCAATATCATTAATTATAAGACTACGAGACCTTGTGCGTGGACGTGTGTCTGTAGCACAATTTTGTCAACACAAATCTCACTTATAGAATATACACTCACAGAACTTTACCGGGGTGTAGCTGAGATGAAAAGGCCAAATTCAGTTCAATTCAATTTTATTTATATAGCGCCAAATCACAATAAGCAGTCGCCTCAAGTCTCCAAGAAGGGTGATATCCCACTCACAAATACAAAGTGCTCGTATGGACTCGGGTGCAAACTTATAGGCAGATATAGACACTCGTGAAAGCGCGAGTTAAAAACGTCCAGACATTTTTAGGCTGCGGTCTTAACAGTCTGGATCCAGCATCTTTTCATCCGCCCATACCATCTGCATCCATCTGTACCTCACCCTCTTCAGCACCAGAACTTCAGCCCAAAACAAACTTTCTAGTTTGACAGTTTCACTTTGTCTGAATTTGGGAAACCCACTTTAACAGAAGAACTGAGGAAACCCAGACGGAGCGGCAGAGGGAATATACATGTGCGTGCATCGATACAACAGCAAATTGACTCTGGAGTTGGGTTGAACGGGGCATCTGTTGAGCTATGTTATACTGCTGCTGGAGAGTGCTGAATTCTGCTGTGGTTCTTTGTAATTAGTAGTTATAGGGGAAACTATTAGGCTTTCCTTTATTTTTCTGTCACACATTAACTGTTACACTTGGATGCTCATTAAACAAAGTTTTAAATAATGAGGTCAGCACATGTACAAGTAATCCCTTCTGAGCCGAATGCTTTGGCTTCATACTAAACACTCAAGGCAGTTTTTATTCCTACTCCTGAATGTGCCTGTCAAAGAGAGGTGGTAAGTTTAATAAGGTCATCTCAGGCAGAATCCGAGTGGACCTGCTGTTCAGTTTTTTTTTTATTTGCAAGAGGCAGCCAATCAGAAGAAAGCTGGCTTAAAAGGAGGGTGGCCTTATGGGGAGAGGAGCAAAAATGAGGGGCTGCACCGAGGCCCAGTATAAAATTAATATGGATTGTTTTGAATTCTGAATCATTCAAAGGTATTCTTGTAGTCCAAGCGTAACGATATGAGCGCGAGTGTTCCTTTTAAAGGGACTGAGACTGACTGGCACCCGCGGTTTAACAGCAAACAATCAGTACCATGTTTGTGGGTCAGAACATCAACACATTGCTGAGAGATGTGCTGTGATCACATCACAAAATGGTCTCTAGTTACAGATTAACTCTGGATAACACATCACCATAAAATTCACTTCTTTCGTTTCATATTTTGTCACATGGGATGATATAAATTACTCCAAAATGTCCCAGCTGGGTCGTCCTAAAGATTGTATCTCTTACAAACTTTTACTGCTAATTGCACACAAATAAAATATTGTTAAAACACCCACCTGACTCTCAGCATCCAGTGTTTGCTCTGTGTATTCTGTTGCTCCATTTGGATCCACTGGGCCCTCTACAGAAGGTCTGGATCCCAACTCAGCACGAGAATCTATGACAGTAAAATGAACAAGTCGTAAAAATTTCTAAACGGCTTGTATGTGTGTGTGTGTGTGTGTGTGTGTGTGTGTGTGTGCGTGTGTGTGTGTGTGTGTGTGTGTGTGTGTGTGTGTGCGACCAGAAATCAATCCAAAGTCCTCATTGTCACCTGGGCCCGACAGAGCAGAGGCGTCCAAGTCAACAGAGCATAGAGACTCCAAGGGTACGTTGATGTTATACACGTGGTTAAAGACCAAAGGTTGCTCCCGCAGGGTTTGGTTGGCTGAGGAATCAGAGGGGGGCAGATCCCCCCCTGGGATCTGTCTCCTCACTCTGGTGGTACGAACCAGCTTGCTGTCTCCTGATGGAGCAGCATGAGCGGCACCCTGGAGTGAGAAACAAAATGAATAAAAAAAAACAAAAAACAGCACACGCGTTTTGTACTCATGGGCATCCAATTGTTTTTCTTTTTCCTTTATACCTTCTGTTTACAAAATGATAGAGTGAAAACTTAGAGAAGGAGCCAGGGGGACACAACGTAAGATGACACTAATATACAGTATATGAAAGATTGTCTCACTGGCTGCAACACTGACAAAACAATCTTCACATTAAAAAAAAATTGGGTCATTTTCAAAATTCTGTGGTGACAGTTTAGTGTTTTCAGTTTGTGCTCTCGGCGTGTGCGGCAGAGAATTTGGCGAATTCCTGGCATTTAATAAAGAAGTAATATTTGAAGGTGAAAAGGAGTGATAAGAAGAAAACACAGCTTAAGGCAGGTACATTTAAACTCCACTGGATAAGCTGAGTATATTTACAACATAGTGCTGAATATTGACTCTGGAGTTTTACAAATTTAAAATATTTGATTTATGATTATCGAGTTCCCAGGATAGATTAGCTGCACCAATAATGCACAATTAACTGTTTGCTAAACTCAGGCCTTCATCAAAACAAACGCTGATTTAGCATGCTAAACTTAACAAGAAGACAGAATTAAAAGTAAGTGAACTGTTTGACAAGACAGGGACTGCTATTACTAGACCTGTCTTAACACTTTTACCTACAATTTTCTTTATATTATGTGATACTAACATAGTAGTTTCCTTGTTGCCATGTCTGAAACAGCGTGACAGCTGGTATAGGATGATAACCAGACTTAAACATGCAGGTTTAGCCTCGTCCTTGCACGCCGTCATTGTGTTTATGGCTCTCAAGTGTGTTTATAATTTTTTTAAAAAAGAGTTTTCTTTAAAAAGAACTGTGAAAAAAGAAAAAAGCCGTCACTAACTAGTGGAGAGAACATTAGCTTAATTAGGTAGCTAGCTACAGCTGTCAGGGACAGCTGTCATTGTTGGGGAAAAAGAAAAAGAGAAACCTGCTTTTGTCTGGCTCTTTCTAATGCTTTACTGAGAATTCCAAGCCCTGCTTTTGTTGTTTATTATTGAAAACTGCACAAGTGTAATGTGGGAGCATAAAGCTTGACAAACACAACATTAACTGTGAAACTTTTGGGTGTAATAACTGAAACAGTATACTTTCTAGAAGCAACTAGAACAAACACAAACGCAGGCAGCCTAACTCATTACTTCTCCTTGACATCCAAACTGGCCAGGGCAGCATTTCGGTGGATTTGTGCCCACAATCAAGTGATTAACATTACTGCCAAAAATAGTTGAGTGGAAATAAAGAATGAATATGAAAAAAAAAGGTTCACACAGTGCTAGTCATTAAAAGAAAAACAAAAAAAATAAAACAATGGGGATATTTTTTTTGAACAAAATTCACCTGAAGAGCAAGAAACAGAGCCAAAGCCAGGATCCAGCTTGCTGTGGGCACAGTGGCCCGATGATGCTGTCGTGCCATCGGCATGCTGGGAACAGCCCGAGTGAACACTACCATCCACTGGCAGCTGTGGAGGAGCGAAGAAGTAGAAGAGAAAGAGTTGAGGGAAGTAGAGAATTAGTAAAAATGAGGTTTCAGGAAAAAAAAAACGTACAATGTTGTTCCTGTATGTGTGCATAAATATGTAGGGGATGTCAGTATGTACATGTCTGTATGCCTACTGTATGGGGAGGGGATTGGGAGTTGTAGTACCTTCAGCTTATCCGCTGTAAATGATAAATAAACGCCTTTGATCTGATGTGAAGTAATTGGCTTTATAGAGAACAAGAAACTCTTCCAGGGATTATGGAGTCAACTAAGAACCTTTGAATGGATTTCACTGTGCAATACCAAATATTTGATCTTCCCACTTGGGAGCAATACAGAAATATTGCTCAGGGAGCGGGTTGATAGATGGATTTCAGCAGAGACACGGCCTGAGTGATGCTGCTGTAATCCCCTCTCCGTTGAGTAGAAAAGGGAGAACGGGAAATGACTGAAAAAAAAAAAAACTGTACAGCTGATGCGGATGCTTCAAGCAGACTGTCAGATATCAGCAGGGGCACGACAGGAAAGAGCTGAAGTTTAATTTTAAAGTTGCTAGTTTTGTCACAACAATGACACATATTCATTTTACGCTCGGCCGTAGCATTTTTGCACATTACCCACAAATTTTAACAGGTATATATGGTTAGTAGGGAGGGAAGGAGTTAAAGAAATGTCACGAGTCTGTGTTGTCTGCATTCAAAAAACCTCTTTTATCACAATAATGCATCTCATGTTGGCGAAGCAGGCTATGGCTCCTTTTGTGAGAGACAGATGGAAGTGTTCTTATCGCACCTAACCGGCTCAGGCCCTTTTTTTTTTGATCATTTAGGGTGGAAATGTTGAAACATCAGTGCATTTGCACATAAATGAGAAACACAGAGACCCCCAGTGCGTTTGAGCCAAGCATCCTTTAAGGTTGTCTCATTCAGAGAAAATGAAATGTGCTTTTTTTTTTTTTTCTTTTTCTGGAATTAATGCATACTCAGTGTCCCAGACTATCTGCTTATATGCTGAAGATTATTCACACAGTCACATATCCATCTGAGAAGATCCTTCATTTTGTGACAAAGACAAAAAACCTTGAGCAGATGAGTGAGGCATTTTCTATATGTGTGCTGAACAGCAACACTCCTCTTGGCACATACAGTTGATCAAAAACAGTCCCATAGGAGGAGAACAGTTGGTCATATGTTACCATTTACAGCACGCCTCGCTCCACACTGTGCTTCAAATGCTTTTAAAAATGACTGTGGCCTTGAAGAAACTGACTTCCAACCAGTGCTCTTCACTTTATGCTGGAGAGATGGAAAATGTTTCCACTTTGAAACGTCCCTTCAAGCATGGAGCTACTGCCTGACATGACTGGGGCCATTTAACTGGTGAATTCACCACACGGACGAGAAGCATGAGGATGATGACAGTGCGAGATGAACAAAGCCAACTGGAACCGTCTTGTTCACAACCATTAGCTAAAGTTGCATCCCATTGGCTAACTTCAGTAGATGGCAGACGCGTGCTTAAAAGATGACAAATGGCATCGCATACGTAGTCGTTTCATTCAGTTCCTAAAAGAGGCAAGACAGGAAACAGCTCTCGTGATCAACTGTTACCACGATATTATGATATAAACAATGTGAGTTTCTCATTGTGTTTACCACATTCTATCTTATGTGTGTAGTTTACTCTCCTCTAGATTTAGATGCTCCACTCAGTGTTGTGTGAGTCGCCCTCCCACTTTGTGTATTTAGTCTGTGTCTTTCCCTTTCTCTGTGCCACAGTCTCACAGAAATTTGGACATAATTTTGGGATAATTTTTCAGGTATACATAGCATCTTTGCATTTCTAATAACTGCAGATGATATATATACTCACTGACCTCTCCATTTGGCACCTTCCTAGTCCCGTGTTTCAGAACCGCCTTATTTCCTCATGGCATCATTTCAACAAGGTGCTATAAACATTCCTCAGAGATTCTGCTCCATATTGGCATGAAAGCATCACACAGTTGCTGCAGATTTGTCTGCCACATCTCAAAGGACCTCTATTTTATTGAGGTCTGATGACTGTGGGGGCCATTTTAGCACAGTGAACTCACTGTCATGTTCAAGAAACCAGTTTAAAATGATCTGAGCTTTGTGACTTGGCAGCCGACCTTCTGATGGGCATACCCCATTTGGTCTGTGGTCCTAAATGTATGGACGTGGTCAGCAACAATTCTCAGGTAGGCTGTTGTGTTTAAACAATGCTCAATTGGTACTAAGGGGCCCAAAAATGACAATAGAGAAAGACAATATCACCCAGATGATTACTTCATCCCCATGAGCCTGAAAGCTTGACACCAGGAAGGATGGATCCGTGATGGATCAGAAGAGGCAACATCGTTGAAATCTTACGGTGTCCAGTTTTGGTGAGCCCATGTGAACTGTAGCTTCAGACCATCCAGTGTGGTCTTCTGCTGCTGTAGTCCATCTGCTTTAAGATTCAAAATGTTCTTCTGCATACCCTTGTTGTAATAACTGGTTATTAACTGCCCCCAGAGGAGGGAACGGGGAATTGTTATTGGTATGTTTGTCTGTTAGTTTGTTACCAATATTACAGCAAAACTATCAATCCGATTCATACCAAATTTGCACAAGAGAGGGTCATTGACCCCCAGAAGACCTGATTTTTTTCTCCCTTGAATCTTGAATGTGATAACTAATGAACAATGTAGCCTACCACGTTCAGATTAATTCCATATATTTATCTACAGTCAGCAAAAATATAAATGCACAAAACTGTTTCTCTATTTTATCTCATAATTAATCAACAATGTATAAGAACAACAACTTGTGTATACACTCTTAGCTGTTCCCAGTATTGCGCTCTTCTGGACAGAGATCTCGGATGTCGTTCCTAGAATCTGCTGGAGCCACTCTCCCAGTTTGGGGGTCATTGCCCCGAGTGTTCCGATTACCACGGGGACCACTGTTACCTTCACCTTCCACATCCGTTCCAGCTCCTCTCTGAGCCCTTGGTATTTCTCAAGCTTCTTGTGTTCCTTCTTCTTGATGTTGCCATCACTTGGTACTGCAGCATCTATCACTACAGCCTTCTTCCTTTGTTTGTCCACCACTACTGTGTCGAGTTGTTTAGCCGTGACAAGTTTGTCTGTCTGTATCTGGAAGTCCCACAGGATCTTAGCTCTGTTATTCTCAACCACCCTGGGCATATCCCATTTTGACCTCGGGACTTCCAGGTCATACTCGGCACAGATGTTCCTGTATACTATGCCGGCCACTTGGTTA
>JAVDPK010000858.1:1812657-1826642 GCA_034780415.1 Cichlasoma orientale | reverse complement strand
TATATATATACTGTATATGTTAATTAGTTACAGCTTAACAATTACTAACTTAATGATAATGCTTGTTGTCAGGGTTTATAGAGGAATATATGCTTTATCCATTTTATTCTAATTAGGGTTTTATTACTAAAGAATAAAAAAAGCATTTTGAATGCAGAGATTTATGCCCAATAAGGAAAACTGACTCATTGCCATTTACTGCATGCAGATCAGCTGTGCTTATGTGCACAGCCACCCCTAAATGCCTGCTCTAAGCTGGGAGAAAAAATCTCTGGTGTTAAGAAGCGTGATGAATTGATAAAGCCCAATCACAGAGGCAGAGAAGGACATGTTATTCTAATGCTTTTGCCTGTTTGAAATAGGGGGTTTGTGTCTAGCCTGTGACACCAGAGATGGGGCAAATACAGGATGGATCCAGGCAATCCCTCTGATTTCCTGCTGTTTCCATTATTATGGCGGTCTGACTCACCCAGCAGCTGCTTCCATATGGTGGCCTGTCCAACAGCAAGAGCAGATTGCATTATTGGACCGGTCACAGCCAATGGTTGCTGCTAACAAGTTGCTGCTTCTCTCTGACCCCTGTTTGTGTGGTCGGTGTGTTGCTGTGGTTGCTTGCGTGTCCATGTGGATTTGTTTTTATCTGTGTGTGTGCATGTGCATGTGTGCATGACCCCAGGTGACTTGTTTCCAATAAGAAAATGAAATCCATTGTGAGGGTTTTTTTTTTTTCCCTCCCAGCGAACCATTTTCTTTTATTACTTCACCTGCACTTTCCTGAGCCACTGGGTGTGCTCCCACACTGCAACTCCCAGACAAGCATCGGCAGCATCTATCTTATGGACAGAAGTGCTGAGTGGCTATTACTTCTCAGCAGACCACATAAAAACCACAGCAATTAAATGCTATTGGGCCATTTGACTTTGTCTTCTTACAGGAAAAAAGGAAGTGAGTAGCGAGAGAAGAAAGGCAGAGAGTACAGTGGGAGTGAGAGGGGGGAAAAGAGACCTCAGACTTAAAAGACAGAAATACTATCATGTCAAAAGCTTGAAATGAAGATAAAGGAATTAAGGAGAATGGGAAATTAGAATTGATAAAATACAGTACCTCTTCTCAATGGGATAGGAAAGAGTTCTGTAACTTAGGTGCAATTTAAAGTGAAAGATGATAATATCGTAGGATTTAAAGAAAAGGTCTTCACTTTAACTAGACGTAAAGTCAAAGTGAATCAGCTGCATTGTTGTTCTGTCCTCCTGAAGGAATTCTTAACACTAGAACTGAAAAGGGGGTCATTTTAAGCCTCAGGCATTTTTAAAAAATCATGTAACTCTGTTAACGTAAAACCCCATCATCTCACATTTCATGACTTTTCCTAAAATGGGTTTATTCATCATATAAGTGGGGTGTGTGGGATAAAAAGGAATAAAAAATTCGGACCGCTTATACCTAAAATCGCAGAGAACATGATTTTGACCACACAGAAATCAACGGATGCAACAGCATGCCCGATTGCCTAGCAACACGTATTGTTTGGGCACAATTTGATGTGAAGGACTGCAGTTGGATAAAAGATGAATAATCACTGCAGAGCCGAATGGGTCACGGACGGGATGTTGTGTTGAGCCGGGGCAGAGCGGGGGAGTGCGCGACGGAACGTGTGGAGAACCAGGCGCGCTGCTGGCTGTGCACAGCAGCAGGAGAACCGTAGCTGAACCGAGCAGAGAGCCCAGAGTGTGGAGAACTAATCCGAGGAAATACAGAGTGAAATTCAGAGCGGAGCAGCCAAATTGGACAGGTTTCAGGCCCGGGGAGCAGAGCTGAGGGGGTGAAGGGCTGTGTGGAGAGAGAGAGGCTGCAGGTCCGATGAAGAGGAGGCAGATGTGGACGACATGATGCGCTTTCTTTATTCTACTTTTGCAAAATGCGTTTCTTATTTTGCTGCAGCCAACTGTGAGGTAAAATTTAAACCGCAAACACTGACCAGCTCAATCTGTTTCACAGTGAGCGCTCCTGCATTTTAGTGCAACTAAATGTTTTCCAAAATCAGTCTTTTTACTTTAACGTTTTTCTTCTACAATAACCAAACTGTTCAGTTGTGTTTGTTATGGTGTTGCTTGTTGTGCCTTTTGTTTACTATTAGATTCTAGAATTTATTTTAACTTTATGGTCCGTAATGAAAGAATCAAAGTCATTTGTAAAACTAATAAAACTCCTAAAGAAGAATTAGATGAAAATGAACAACTTCTTTAAGAAATGATTTCTTTTCTGTGGGACTCACAGAAAAAGCTTTTTTAACCTGTGGCTTTTTAACTCTGTTTTACAAGAAATCAATGTGTTAGGCCTTGTAAGGCAGGTCAAGGATCATTAATACAAATTTTCAGCTAATGACACGCAGAGCGATTCCAGCTTGCTTCCACTATCCAAAAATATCTTTAAGAAACAGCAGTTAAGGGGACTCGAAAGTCAAAAAATATTCAGGAAAAAAAAAAAGATGTCTGCTGAGAGTGATGTAGCAAAACTCCACATGACAGCAAAATAGCTGTAGATTATCTGCTGTCAAATGGGTAGGATGGGCCAGTGCAATATAGGATGATAAGGATACACCATGTACAGGATTTCTGGCTTCTGCAATAAAGTGCACTGCATTTAATTTTGGTGATGCTTTAAAAAAAATCTCCAGAAGCGTATCTTTGACTAATCAAAAGCTGACAAAGATACAATTATGGCAGATGTCAATATGGATCAAAAGTGACACTGGTTGCTTCCAAGTCAAGCTAATCAGGGGAACTGCAGATTGATCCAGTGCAGCTGCATCAATACTTCCTTTGACAGATGATTAGATACAAACAAATATTCATTGAGTCCCAAAAAACAAGATCAGGCCTTAAAATCTATTTGCAACACAATATTTACAGGGGCTTGGTAAAGGTGGATGGTGGACCTACAAAGCACATCACCATATATTCCAGACTTCGTATCCTTTGTACTGGCTGTGGCAGGCTTCAGCCACAATGTTACAAGTTTAAGGTTTCAATTAGATAAAAAGAAGCAAACCTGCATGTGAAGTCGCTTTTGACTTCGTGACTGCTGCCTTTTCCAAACCTCAATCAAACTTAGACCGTTCGATTCCTTCTGCAATCATTCTGAGCACACGTCACAAGCAATCAAACGACAATCGCACAGTTTAAGCAAACAAAGCTTTTCTGTTTGTTTTTGGGTTTTTTTCCGAAGCTGGATGTAGTGACGGCATTATTCCCAAAGCTAAAGTAAATTCTGCAACTGTTGTTTCTGCCACAATAGAAGACTGCTCCCATTTATCACGGTGTGCCGAAGTAAGTTCGAAACAACTAAAAATAAACATCTCCAATCTCTCGTGATGTAGGTACACAGCGTAGAAAAGACACAACGAGCACTGAACTAATGCTGAAAATTAACAAAGACTGCCAGTCTCATTACCAAAGCAAATCACATTAGATACCCTTTAGAAGCCTGATATAGATGCTGCACTGTGTGGCCCTCTCGTGCTCAATAAGCCTTTCTATCCATCTTTCGCTCTGTTGATATGTCTCCTGCTTTCTTTGTCTGCCCTTTTCTTGCTAACTTTCTTTGTACCCTTTCTCACTGTTTGTCCCTTTGCCTTTTGTAACTCTCTTTCTTTGTCTTTCAGTCAGCAAAGAGACTCTCTCTCTTTCTTGACCACAGCGATATATTCAAATGGAAGTTAAGAACAGAGTGATGCATTATTCAAACCCCTTCACAGGAATGGGGGAACAGTGAAAGATAAATTCCCATTAAAGCAGGTGATATCCTGGCAGGACAAATCCAAAAACCAAAGTAAAACAGGTAAGCAGCAGTAGAACACATGGAGCCCTCTGGGTAAAAAAAACATGTCAAAAGCTCAGATTCACGTGATCAGGATTTCTTTAATACTAATATCACATATCTTTCTGTCTCTTTTCTTCTTCTTCTTTTCCTCCTTCTCTTTATTGGCTAATCAGCCCCTCCCCACCTGTCAGCTCTGGCATTGTATAACTATACAGAAACTGATAATATGAACATAACAACATAAAGAAAGAAAAGACAAGAAAAATACTACCAAGAGGCGCCTATAGAGAGTCTATAGCGCTCGTCTTGGCAAAGCAAATATGTTTGGCACAGCAAAGCATTCAGAGTGACAGACTGAAGCAATGCCATCTGTCGGAGCTGCAGCCCTGGTTAGTGGTAGACTGTGTGGTCATCATCTCAGAAACAACAGTTACACTGGTGGATTGAAAAATACGTCAGGTGTCAGGTAGCGTCTCGTCGAATAGTCGCACACATCAGTAGTTCAAGCCTAATTTGTGAGCAACTAGTTCCCTATTTAAGTTCCCCCATTTTTTTCAAACCCCAGATAGCACTTTCACACTAGTGTTACACAGTAAGATGAGTTCTTAAAGATTTGACATCTGCCTGCCTAGAGACCAGTTGGTGACCAGTTGGTGACCAGTTGGTAACCACCGGTCGCTAAGGAAAAGTAAGTATTCCTCAACCAGTTGGTGAGTGGTTGCTAAAGACCGATTCACACAGGCGCAGAAATCGGTCAGTGATGCCCTGACAACCACCGGTTTCTAAGGAAAAGCGTGTATTTCCCAACAGGTTGACAAGTGGTTGCTTGCTGTCACTAGACAAAATTTTATTAACACTTGGTGGTTAGTTTGCAAGTGTCTGCAGACAAGTTGGCATCTTCTATATCTTCACTTCAATTCAATTTAATTTGATTTATTTGGCACTGACTCACAACAGTCACCTCAAGGAGATTTATATTGTAAGACAAGGACCCTACAGTGTTAGAAAGAAGCCCCAACAATCACACGACCCCCCCTATGAGCAAGCACTTGGTGACAGTGGGAAGGAAAAACTACCTTTTAACAGGAAGAAGCCTCCAGCAGAACCAGGTTTAGGGAGGGGCAGTCATCTGCCAGGACCGGTTGGGCGTGAGAGAAATCTGGCGTGGCAATCTGCTGCCAACCAAAGCAATCGCAGGGAGATTTTTGGCATGAGGGCATGAGGTGGTTTTAAATTTGTTGGCACCACCTGTATTCATCAGTGTCAAAAAAGTTTAGCTATGACTCTAGAACTGAAGGGTTGAAAGGGAAAAGTTGTCCCATTCTGCACTGCTATATCAGAGTTTACTGATACATAAAATGTGAAGCAGGGCATTCTTTCCTTGTTGTGCACACATGAAAATGGCATACCACAAGTCTATGGACTACACCCAGGTATTAGAGTTTGATCTGTACAGTTTGTAAATAATGCTGTAATTTTGTCAGCTGTAAACAGTAAAACACCCCGGGGGTTGTGCCTGCAACTCTATTCTGCATTTTAATGCTTACTTTGCACTCCTTTGCACTTGACAAACTGTCATCTCAACTTGCAATGCCGGCAAAATTCATTAATGGATAATTAAAGTAGTTATTGAACTGTGGCATCACCTAACATTTAGTTACTAAAAATATTGAAAGAGACTGCTGATGTATTGTGGCACCCCTTCTGACCTTCTGACATAGTGATCTGTTTAGACCACAGGGAGGGAAGTCTTGTGATTTTATCCAATGAGAACAAACAGTTTGCCAATAGCTTTTGGCTATCTCAATGCGCAAGTAAGCACACAGTTTCCCCCTGGCTTGATCGATGTTTCTCGATTAGGCTGCTGGGGCCAAAAGAAATGCAGCAACTTTCCTATTCCTCAGATACCCAGGCCCATTCTCATTTAAAGTACACAAAAAAAATGCACGCACAGACACATTTGCATGCCTCTTCCTCCCCACACATACCCACACACAGTTGAACTGATGTCACAGACAGACACGCTGACGTCATTCGTTCCGTGGTATTTAGCACAGAAGTCAGATAGTGTAGAGAGTCCTGCTAAAAATCAATGCGCATTTGCAACAATCAATAGCCGAGGTCCTATGAGAAGTAATTAGAAAAGCAAACATGCAGTGCTGCCTCCCTCCTCTTCTCCACTATAGCCTCAAAACAAAGTTTTACAAAACAGTGATACTGCTAAGTAAAGGAGCAAGTACAGAGGTTAATGTACATCTGATGCACTGTTGTTGATCAAATATGAATATTTGTTTAAAGATTGGTTATTGCAAAGAAAATGTTGAGTTTTTATGAGCCTACTTGTTCATCTACAATAATGTCCCGCTGCAAAATTTCACGCTTTCAGCGTATTTAAGTACATCTATTAGAATAAGTGACAAAAATCGCATAATGACTTGGGCTTACCCAGCAGCTATTCAATCCACGCTTTTAAAAAGCCTGTCATGATTAAAATCCTCCGTAGAGCCCCTTTTCTAGAAAATCTTACTTACAAAGGCTGTCTTGTTACGTGTCAAAGATTATACATTCTTGAATGACCACTCTGGTACTAATAAGATGTTAATTCCATAGACTTGGCCTGTCACACTGACAGGCTTTATATCACTTTACCATGATGGTGCACCTGTTTTCATATTGTCAACAAGCAGAGCTCCAGCTGCAGGGTTTCCTTATACCCACCTCAAAAATGCAAGTGTGATTTAGGTCAAGACTTGCTGCTTTTGTCAATCAAGCAGGGGAGCATATTTATATACTTTCTGTGAGCCTGCTGAAAGAGGCCTACTGCTTATTGTTCTTGGCATCTGGTAGTCACTAATTAACTAATTCAGTAGTGCAAGATTTCAGTTATTGCAAGGGCCAGCTCTAACCATTTTACTGTCCTAGATGGGACTGGAATTTATTCCCTAACTCCGCTTTTTTTTTTTTAATAATTTGGTTAACTGGCCCTTTAAATAACCCAGGAGCAGAGATTTATTGAAAGAGGGAAGAAAGTTTGTTTTCATGAAGCCTGAAAAAAATGGGATGACAGCAACAAGGCATAGGTGAAGCTAGAGGAGGTGAAGGATGAGATGTATCCTGTTGCTGAAGCTGCCGATGAGTCAGGACATGAGAGCTCCCACTGCCTCACCTACAAGCTCAAGTTGGTGAAGAAGAGGCTCTTCAGCTAGCGGCTAACCAGCTCCCTGATTCTCAAACATTTTTCCTAGAAAGCACATTGTTTATGACAATGGTGTCAATGGAGTTTTACTAAGGGCCGCAGTGGTAAACAATAATACAGGCATGCAATACTGTGCAAAAGTCTTGAGCCACCCCTCATTTCTTTAAGTGTCTTTACAGGACACTTGTCCTGTTTCCTCAAAAAAAAAAAATTTAAAGACACACTGCACAACATGCCATGTAAGATATGCCAGGTTTTCAGCTACTAGCTCATCTTGTTGATGCAAAAATACTATTTTATGCCTGTCAAGCTATGTTATCGTTCACACTGTTGTAGAATGAACTAAAAAAATGGCAACAAGTTGTGTATTTTTGCAACAGGTTGCTAGTAACAAAGTACCTAAAGATGCTCTACCATAAAGGTAAAAGGATCAGTGAAAAGCAGCCAGTGTCCAAAGAAAAACTTTGATAAACCTTCAGAAAGCCTGGAGAACTATTCTTCAAGATAACTTTAAAAAAAAAATCTAAGAAAAAAAAATCTGTCTCCTTGAAGCAAAATACGCTGCTCAAAAAATTTAAGGAACACTGAAAACACATCAGATTTCAGTGGGGGGAAAAAATCATGCTGGATATCTATACTGATATGGACTCGGTAATGTGTTAGCAATGAAAGGGTGCCACATCAATTATCAACCTACAGAGGGCTGAATTCAAAGCCACCCCGAATATCAGAATGAAAAAATGATGCGGCAGTCTCGTCCATTTTTCGCAAATTTCATTGAAGCAGCTCAGAATGGTACTCCGTAGTTTGTCTGGCCCCCATGCACTTGCACGCATGCCTGACAACGTCGGGGAATGCTCCTAATGAGACGACAGATGGTGTCCTGGGAGATCTCCCCCCTCTGTACCCATTTGCAAACTGCAGAGATAGCAATCCATCTCAGTAGCTAACTACTGAAATTCTCAGCCCGGCACAACAGAACCTCAACCACTAGCTAGAACCCTGGATTGCTTGGTCAGAGACGTGGGTTCTGGCAGTGCTCATCTTGTTCCTCCTTGCATAAAGGAGCAGATACAGGTCCTGCAGATGGGTTACAGTCTACCGCCTGTCTCCTGGAATCTCTTCCATGTTCTTGAGACTGTGCTGGGAGACAAAGTAGGCCGTCTGGCAACAGCTGAAACTGATTAACAACCCCTTCTGCTACTTAACTGACCAGATCAGTATCCCAAACGTTTGACTCGATGCTATACTCTGATTAAAAAGTGTTCCTTTAATTTTTTTTAACAGTATATAAAGAAATAATTTTGTGCAATATAGTAAAAAAATATATAGCTTGTTGTCGATCTTTAATGTAATTGCAAACGTTTGTCTCATTTAGCCCTTTCACATTGAACTTGCTCATATAACCCTCAACCACCAAAAAAGTCCAGAAAAGGTTTTTTAGCCTTTATAATATTTAGTTAAGGAAATATCTTTGTAACATAAAGCCCAGTCTTCTGCCACAAAACTATCTGCACATGAAAATGAAACTTTCCTGGTAATAGCTCCATCACTTTGAGATTGGGTCCAAAGAAACTTAGTCCATTGTGCTTTGGGTGCATGCCTGTTCACTTCAGCAACCCTGTGAAATCTCTGAACCCTGAATATCGCTCCATAGCTTTGCGAGTATGTGGATTCAGACATCAAAATGGCAACGCAAATTATGTTCTTTGAAGACAGAAATTGTCTCGTGGCAAATGGAGATGTCAGCCTCTTTTTACACTGGATAAAGATACAGGCTTTTCTCCCACCTCGGTTGAAATTCTCTGCCTTCAGCAGCAACTTTCCTTTTTACTGAAATCTGTTTTAAAATGCGTGTTAGTTTAAAGCTGCAGTCAAAGTGCACCTGTGTATTCAGCTCGGAGCGTTCGGGGGCGAGCATCGCTGCACGGACCACGGCTACAACTGGGCGAGATAAAATGTAATAACGATCTAGAACGATTTGAGGGTCAGATCAAAATCTGCGAAGGGACGGATTTGGCCCGTGGACTCTGATACATGATGTATGAAACACATATTAGAAACACGTAACTTCTGATTATTGCTGTGCTGGTATGCTTGAATAATTGACTAAGCCATGTATATAATAAATCAATAAATAACACATGTTTATGATGTAATCATAAAAATGAGAGATTTGTCTAGTTTTTGTTGGCAAACACTGATTGCATCTGTTTGACTGCTCTGCTGTTTGACCCTTTTTACAATCAGGACAGGAGAGAGGAGACGATAACAGGAGGAAAGTGCAACCGTGATGAGAAGCATGACACACAGATGAGAGTAAGAGGACAGTAGCATACACGCAGATAAGACACAAAAATAACACAGTTTGTCACAGTTGAAAAAAGAAGTCTTTGTCACATAATAGAAGCAGAAGCTAAGGACGCAGGGTTTGCCAATTTTCAAAATTGAAGTTTTACCAACATATAATCTACCATATGACTCCTTCATCAACACCAAGACCCCTTTCCTCACGATTTAACTCCTGCTGCTGAAAAAGAAATAATAAGAAAGCTGAATAAGAAAATTGCAGTCATGTTGTGAAAGGCATCCTACTGACCTGACCGAAACCTTCTGCAAGAGCGCGGAGCCTCACAGCTTGGATTTGTATTTTACCCTAAAATATCATAATAATACTGCAATTATCAGGTGAAAATCCAAAAAATGTTTTGAACTGGGCTAGTCCCCCCAATCCTAACACCACCTCTTGCTCTTGATATATGTGATGTATTAGTAGCTGTGATGGTGTTTATATGGCAGGGAAAGAATCTCTGCAGCATACCCACTACAGTAAACTAGACTGAAGTGCCGCCCTGTCGAGTTTCCACAAACACCAACGTGAAGGAGCTTCAAAGGTCATTCTTTACTTTTTAACATTTTTCACAATAGTGAATCATATTTGTTTTTAATAACGGTTTTTGTACATTTCACAATTTGTCTGCCTATTACCATACAGCTTCATACGCTATCCACCAACCAACAATGGCTACGCTTAACAAAGTCATTAGACCACCTGCCACAAAATCCCCAAATTTGAGCCGGCTCAATGGACTTCAGTGAAAAACATTCAACCACTAAAACAAATTTTTCTGTTCAGGAATGCAAGTATATAACTATGTTGGAATCTTAATAAAAAATAATAATAATAATGTGCTTTACTGATTTTCTGCTTTCATGTAAAACAGTAAATTTGCAAATCCACAGTGGCCTGATAAATTTGTTACTTTATCTACACATTTCTCTGAAGCTAATGTATTAACTCAAGTACTGTAACTAAGACCTGTCATGACATTGTGCACATTGTGCACAGAATGACTTCAATCATTATCTTTTTAACGCTGCTGCACACCTTGATGTAGCCGGCTACAGGCTGAACTTTAAAGCAATGGTGTCTCTAGCTCGCTGACACATATAGCACAAAACTGCTGGGTACCCTAAAGTTGGTATCTCAGTGCAGAGGAAAAGCAATTCATTGGGCGCCATTTGTGAATGCATTTTATAAATTTTTTTTGCATTTGTTTTACATAAAGAGGGAGTGCAATTTTGTGAGGGAAGGAGAAAAAACACACACAGAGACCCACACACATATAAACACATGCCATAGGATTCATTTGAAGTTGCAGCTCACCTTGAAAGCACCAACTGGACTTGACTTTTTTTTTAGTGTTGCTCCCTGGGTTGCTGCTGTGAAGAGAAAAGAGGAAAGGTTTTAGATTACTTAAAAATGCTATACCATTATTTTTTTTTGAGTCCCTGCTTTGGTATTCTTTATATCCATTTGATTTGGCAAGAACAGGAGCACCAGGGATGAAATTTCCTCGCCTCAGTGAGCCCACTAACTATTGTTTAAGTCAAAACAACAGAACAGAGAACAAAATATCTAGAGTTTGAGACCCACCTGAAATTAATTTTCATTTATTGCCTATCTCCATTTTTATTATGTTAGCTCACACTTCCAGAGCCTGTGACTCTTCTTTAGACATGGTGTAATGTCCACACGGTACCCATAGTGTGTGAAAATTCCGCGCCAGTAGCTGCTTATATACAGCGACAATGACAACAAACGTTTTTTTTTCCAGACATGACACACGTGTTCTCCGAGCTGACAAAAAGAAAGAAAGAGGTTTCTAATTTGTGTGATATATTTTTTTAAGCTGAAACGGCACCGCTGCCTTAATTCATACACTGAGATGTACCAAAAACTGTGACTGCTTCCAAGTCAATTTTACAGTTTGAGATGTGGTGTATTAACACAAATCCTGCTTTTCCATTTAAATTTTAAAAAATTTAAAATTTAAAGCTCCATACATAAAGATATTTTTTTGTGGAAAGTTAGCATCTGTTTCATTCTGAATAATTATTATGAAGTCTTTATTTAATTGAGATATTCCGTAAAAAAAAAACTGTAGAAGAGCAGCAGACCAAACATTCACTGCTGCACTCTAACTGTGAAGTAATAATGTTTGTCAACACTGTACAAAAACAGCACGGTCAAGAGTTAATTAGAATTTATAATAGCACTGAGACGCACTAAAAGTTTTACACTTGAGACATGAGACAGCACTTCATGCCTGCTCTTGACAGAATTAGCGGATGTAGGCATTGTTTGCGTATGTGTGTCTGGTCAAGTATAACAGGACATAACCTTTCCTGTTGCATAAGGCACTCGTCTTACGAGCTCCTCTCTTGATACTAATTATCCTGCCATATTGTTCCAGCACTTTGACTAGCAATCAGTTTTTGGTCAAGTTCAAGTGTTTATTAAATATAGAGTTAAGGTGCTTTTGTGTACGCTTATGTAGGTATGCACATAAAAACATACACACACACACGCACAGCTGCTGCCAAACCCCCCGAGGGGTTTCAACTGAACCTGAGGTCATTCTGCAAAGCTCCATACTCCCATTCAATCTGTCTCAACGCACACAAATAAACATGTTGCAAGAAAAATCGAACGGCCGCAAGGACAGAGAGAAAACGGCGCATATGCAGATACTTTGTGAAAATAAACGAATAATTTGTGCTGAAGTTAGAAAGATGAAATGTGCTTGAGCTCAGCGCTGAGCTAAAACGTTTAAAAACTTGGGAAAAAATGAATATACAGATACATTTCAATTGCAAAATAACTGGCTTCAAATTAGAAAATAAATATCCACACGGCACACAAAGCACTCCATATTGAGCATATTTGATTTTTCTAACACTCCCAGCAGAAGATGGGTAGGCAAACATTTTTAAGGCAGAAAAATAAAAACGATTTAAAACAAGTCAAAGTTGTGAAGACGGGCTCTGATTGTTTTAGTAAATCATACTCTGCTTCAGAGTTCTTCTTCTTCTCGCACTTATTGAATGACAATTTTAGAAGCTTACAGAGACAACCAGCTTAAAAGAGCAAATGGGAAAAAAAACATCAATGTTAATTCAGTCAAACTCAACTACAATAGATTAGGGTCACTTGCAATGCACTGTGCAAAATTCTTGAGCCACCCCTCATTTCTTTATATTTTGCTTCCAACCAGCCAGACTTTCTTTGGACTTTGGCTTCTTTTTCACTCGTTTTCAGTCCATCATTGTACCTGATCATTTTCAGAGGAATGTTTTTCACTTTTTTGTCTGTTTTTGTTTTGTTTAGCCTCTTAACACTGACCCATAGAAAAGGCACGCAACTCAAGAGATGAACCAGTGTTGTGTCTTAGCAAGGAACCAATTTTAAGTTGTAATTTTAGCTTCGTTACCCGCAGCCTGCTGCAACAACACAATTTGTTGCTATTTCTTTAGTTCATTCTCAAAAAATTCTAAAGATGACAGAGTTTGACCACCACCACAACACTGAGACCATTGCATCAACAATGGTCTCAGTGGAATGGTGGCTGTCAAGAAGCCATTCCTAAGAAAGGCAAACAGGGAGAAAAGGCTGAGGTATGCCAGATTACACAAGGACTGGACTGAAAATAAGTGGCAACAGGTTTAATGGCGTGATTAATCCAAATTTGAAATGTTTTATTCAAATTGTCATGAACGCAGAAAAGTACCACCAGATTGTAATTCACCGTGCAATTCCATCTGGAAAGCCTCTGATTGGCCGCATCTTCATTTTTCAGTATGACTCACAAACACTGCCATATAGTAAAAACATAGATAGATAGATCGCAACATTACTGAAGCAGTGTGGGATCATCTTGACAGAGAAAAGAACAAAAGGCAGCCAACATTCAAAGAAGAGCTTTGAATGTCCTTCAAGAAGCCTGAGAACGATTCCTGAGGACTATTTAAAGAAATTACAAGAAAGCTGCCTAATTTCAGGCTGTGTTGAAGAATAAAGTTGGTCTTCCCAAGTATTATGATTCAAGCTAAAATTGTACAAACTATTTGTTCCATATATACAGTATTTCCAGGTATATTTGAACCTTTCCATAAATTGCTGCACCTACTTCCCATCTTCCTAGCAAAATATAAAGAAGTGAGGGGTGGCTCAGGACTTTAGCCTGTACTGCAGTTTTATTTGTAATGGAAGAAGGTTATTTTACAGCTATGATCCAAACTTACACTAATATCTGTGTGCATCTGGTCCTTCAAATGTCCTTTTAGGCTTATCAGCCGAACTGTCGCCTATTGTTCTCTTGCACTACAAATGGCATTGTGTCACTTACAGGATGCAAGTGATTTTGTTTTGTTTAGCTACAAACGATAAAGAACCTTTAAAATATCGCAGGCAGACATAAATAAGGACATATGCAGATGGTGAATATGAATTATAAATTCCTTTGCACTCAGAGTGTAACAGAGGGGGATACTGACACATATCCAGTTACATCCGCTGCTGCAGCTGACTGAGCCTTTGGTGAGAAAGCGAGGCTGTGTGTGTGTGTGTGTGTGTGTGTGTGTGTGTGTGTGTGTGTGTGTGTGTGTGTGTGTGTGTGTGTGTGTG
>JAVDPK010000858.1:1799183-1812557 GCA_034780415.1 Cichlasoma orientale | reverse complement strand
ATCGTTGACTAATCGACTAATCGATAAAAAAATGACAGATTATTCGACAACCAAAATAATCATTAGTTGCAGCCCTACTAACACCCATCCCATGCAGGATGTGGTTCATTGGTGAAGAAGTTCAAGCATTTTCTCACACACCCTACGTACAATTCTTCATTTTCCTATCATTTTATATCATTTTCCACATCACGCAGAACACCCTTAGACACAAGTTGTCAAGAAGTATAGATTCAAAAAATGTTGTTAAAAAAAAAAACTTTACCTGATGAGAATTTCCCTCGCACATTATGGCAGGAAACATTTAAATGTCAAATAGCTGGGCGCATCCCAAAGCACCGCACTATCCATCACAATCTCCACAAAAACTGTGGAGAAAAAGGCTTTGCAGGCAGCTGACTGCAAACGCTGAGCAAAAAGCAAGCTCACTCTTTTGCACTATAAGTCCTCCTCATTTTATTATTTATTCATCTATTTTTTGCTTTCAGCGCAAATGTTAATGAGTTGTTTTTACTTGTGTGTCTGTGTGCATACAGCACGGCTTTTGGTTTTGGAACTTTTTGGTATGAAAAACAATACAAAACACATCGGATGAATTCACACCGAGTTCTCTTATAGAAGTGCCACAGTGCTAGATAATAAACTGCATTTGCATGATATGTAAAATTTATTACTTTTAACAACAGTGAGTTACTATAACTTGCTGTCATGATAGTCCCATCTACTCTGAGGTAAACACTTTCATTATTTGTCCACCTACCAGTTTGTGACAGTCATTATTCCGGCTGGCTAGCTGGCTCTCAGTCACAAGGTGTTACCGCTGAGTACGACAGGTGAAGGCAAGTAAGCCAATCAGTGTGTGGGTTCTGCCTTGTTTAGACAGTCTCTGCCTGTCCAGTAGCTAATGCTAGCAGCTCTCTGCAGAGGTCAGATTGAGGTCTACTCAGCAATTGCTTTTTGTGTTGCATGCTTAACTGCCATGAATTTTAAGCTTTAAGAATAAGAAATCCATCAAAATGGCAAAATGGCACGAGCCTAAAAACCAAAGCAAAACAGAAATACAAGATTTTTCCCCATCCATCCACTCGGCCACTTATCCAGGTCTGGAATGCAGCAGCAGCAGCAGTCTAAGCAGCGACACACAGACCTCCTTATCCCCAGCGAGCTCCTCCAGCTCTCCCGAGTTTTACTCTTTGGCCATATTGCTCCGATTTGATAGACCAAGCAATTAAATTATCATGTCGCCATGAGAAGATTTGTCAAACGTGAATTGCCATTGTTTGCTTCAACCATAAAAAATTCAGAAAGGACCTAAGGGCTTGGCTCTCAAAGACCTTGAATCCTTAGATGAGCTTAAATTTCCCCAAATTTGTATTCATCTACATCCAGATTTGGGTTGGACTGAAAATATGACAACATCGCAGCAGAACAGAGGAGACATTGTGGAGGTTTAAAAAGGCGCTTAATAAAGAGGTGTGCTAATTAATGATTCATCATGCCTTGAGGGTTCACACTGGAAAAGCTAAGAAACCTGTCAGACTACTTGTGAAGGTTGCCATGTAATTCCATGCTCCCTATAAAGCTCTGCAATACAGTTTGATTATCCATCAGTGTGAAGACTCAGTTGTTATAATGACATGACTACCGCGTTCCCTGATGTCTGCCAAATGAAAACAGAACAGCGTCATCCCCAGAGGAGCTTAATGATCCGCAAACACACAGTTGCGTCCACACATGCAAACGCAGCTAAACACGCACACACGAACCCACACAGAGACAGGAGCTTATTGATCACTGTCAGAGCCGTCTATAGACTGGAAACAAGCCTCTAAGCAACACAAAAATTGGGACACTGATGATTTGTTAGTTAATACAAACAGTAATGACACCCCCCCCCCCCAAACCCACACTGACCACCCTGTCCCTCATTTTGGCATACAGACACACATTCAGAAAGATCGCCAGCAACACCAAATGTACACAGAGACACACACACACACACATAAATGCAGACACAGTAATTGACTGATATGGAACAGTGAACAAGGAGTTCTTGTCTGTTTTTGAATTATGTCTGGCACTGGACAATTGTGGATGAGTCTCTGGCAAAAAATACAGTGTGGGTGTCTGAGAGAGAAAGACAGAGAACAAGAGGGAGAATCAAGCATGGCAACTAGGAAAGACTCAGGCACAGAGCAGCAAACTGTGCGAACTTCACAGCTCCCGCCCCAGGTCTCCATTGTGCCACAAAAGAGGCACAATGGAGACCTGGGGTCCGACAAAGCCATAAAATCTGAACACACAAGCATTTAATGAAGTGATTGGTCGCAGCCAAACTGGAACCAAACAACTTCAGTTGTCTGGATGAGGCATCTCTGGTTTTTGGACGGCAGTTGGACGGGCCCGCCCGCCTTTCTGTCTCGGCAAAGGACTAATTGTGGCACTCGGTGTGAAAGAAGGCGCCAGAGAAGTGGAGAGGAAGACAGGAAGGCAAGGAGTTAAGGATTCAATGAGACAAGAGAGTGAGAGAAAGAATGAGGACAGATGCTGTAACTGTGACTAACGCTGGTTGTAACTAATGGCCACAGCGCACAAAAGAGCAGGGAAATTAGTGTTCGCAGTCACCAGCAGTAAAAGGTAGTTTCGGGTCTGTGCGTGAGCTCAGTGTGATTGAACAAACAAAAAAACACGACGCAATTACCTGAATGGGTCTGTTAGGACATACCTGTAAATTATTATATTATTATAGAATTATAGAATTTATTTTTTGTAACTCACATCAAGTTATTCTTGTGTGAGTTTTTGTGGTGCAATATTTAGCTTGTTCACCTCAAAGAAGGCTCTGGGTTTGAATCCACCTGCTGGCTGAGGCCTTCCTGTGTGGAGTACTCCAGCTTCCTCCCACAGTCCAGAGACATGCATGTTAGATTAAAGGTGTTATTGTGAGCATGAATGGCTGTCTGTCTCTCCGTGTTAGCCCTGCGACAGCTGGGACAGACTCCCGCCCCTCTCGGGACGAATGGATGGAAATTTCATTTTTATTTCCTCTTTCACTGTACAGGTTTTTCCTGCACAAAGTTGTCAGCAGTTATGCACATAATGGTTATATTCTAAACAATGTGTGCTGCAGGCTAATAATAAAAAGCCCAGCCACCCAGCCACTGACCTCTAATGTATCCTCTCCATGGAAACCACAACCATAGGGTTTTTTGAAGATAGCTTAAATTAAATCTTATTTAAATTTTGAACTGGTAAAAAAATCATTTTTATCCATTTTATTTCCACAGTTCCAGCTGTTCCTTTTTTTTCCAAGCTAGTTTTAGACACATTCGGTTGCACTGCCTGTTTTCCTCTTCTTCAAATTTACAAAACACTTCAACGCTGAAATTATGTTAGATGACAAAATTTAAATTTTAAGTTGTCAAGTGTGTAGCACGTCCTTGATAGATTTCAACACTGATCCCAGGAGGGAGGACGAGAGAGATGTGTTGTGATTGCAGAGAGAAAAGAATGATAAAATGACCCTTGAGGTGTGACTCAGCTTTGGAAAAAAAAAAAAAAAGATATGCAAAAGAAAGGCATTGTTTCACTCAAGGCAGGGTTTGCTGCAACTGAAGAAATATTAAACAAGAACTGGAGTAAAAAAGCAAAATCAGCTCATCTCTGCACAAGGAGAAGGTGACTATAAACTGTAAATCATTTGTTAATTGGTCAAGTATCATGCAAATAAAATGCATGAACACTGGAAATTTAAGTCGCTCACAAACTGAACGGATGATTTCTCTTCGCTTGTCTCTGTTGCATCACCCACAGCAAATCAAATGCACCAAAAATTTCCTTAAAAAGGGCATCAAACAAAATACTCCCTGGCAGGTGATTTAAAAGAAAGAGGAGCACCTACACATTCAGACATCTTTCCCTCCTGCTATTCACTTCATTGTCTCTATACAGCCAAGGCCTCTACACCCCAGTAGGTTTTAATACACCTTAATTAAACCTTTGTGCAACTGTACCAGAAATTACAATCAGTTTGGGCTAAATCAGTGGCCGCTGGAATTGCTATGCAGTGAAGTTGCACTAAAGGCTAAATATAGAGCCCAAAAAAATTAGGAAACATGCTCCAGTGTGTGTCACGCGTCCTCTAAACCCACTAAAATAAGTCTTAAACACGAAGAACTGCGTGGGAGACAAAAACAGTAGCACCCCAAGTTAACAAAAGGTGAATGCAGAATCTCCCATGTTCTGTTAATGTGTGATTTCACCCAATTTCAAGCATGACTGGCTCAATAAGATTCCTGCATCCCATTTAAACATTCCTCCAGAAATAACATTTATCCAATTTGTTTCGTGGCTTCCCGCTTCCATGCACTCAAATCACACATGCCTTTGGCAAGGAGCTGGAGTAGTTTGGATTTCAAATGTAAAAAAGGGAATACTTGGTCCTCTCTAGGAAACATATTTGTGGACTAATCCGGCATGTCTATTTGCAGAAAGGGGATATAAAAGTAAATGTTCTTCTAATGCCACTAATATGTGATATTCAGTTGTGTGTTGTGCATTTGTTGCATCAGTGCGACACACAGAGCTGGGAGCGCGCATTCAGTGATGACTCACCTCAGATTTCAGATGGTCATTTTGCACTAATGCATCGGGCAGGTAATGACCGCAGTCATGTTTTTAGTCCCCTTTGGGGCGCTGTTCATTCCCCCCCGAAGAATATCACTTCACTGTGCCAGCTGTTTGTTTAGCTGTTTTCCTGGCATAACTTCCCTTTGAGTAACCACGGATGGTACTGCTGGATGCAAAACCACCGCTGTTTCCAGGCACAGCGCCTATCTCAGCAGCAACACGCGGCAAAACACAGAATCCATCCAGCTAACAATGGCAACCCTCCCTATTCCACTACATTCCCTGCACTCCTCATGCTGCTAATTAAAAAATGAACCAGGTAATTAACCACCTTGTCCCATTGTTTGAGATGGAATATTTCTCTTTCCTCCATGCAAGTGCTTTTGCTGGCAACTTATAATTACAGCATTTTTTTTTTTTTTTGGTGTCCGTGTGCATCCTTCCCTCCAGTTCAAATAACCAGCAACTCAGAAGAGTGGAGATGAGGCAAAATGAAGGAAAAATGGCAGAGTTTGTTGCGTGTGATGGTTCTCTGCCTTATCGCAGAACACAGCTCTTCTTTTTTTTTGGCAGAACTGCTTATCTCCAGTTATTGCTGTATTTCACTTATTGCACAAGGGGAAAAAAATAGGCTGTGGGATGACTACAGACAAATAATCATTACCTCACCAACCAATTACCAATTTAAATGTAAAGTCAGTGAAACATTTCAGGCAAACTGAGTTGTTTTGTTTTTGATCTGTGGGTTTGCTGCGCTCGTCAGTTCGTGTACGGCAATGCACGAGAGGCGCTGCACTCTGGAGCAAGGTTCCTCAGCGCGCGAGCGGGGCCGGTGTAGTTACAGGATTATGCAAAGCAGAAACCTAAACCTTGCAGTCCACAGGGAAGAAAAGAATAACACTCATCTCTTTCATAAAGTTGATGGCCACTTTCTAACATGTGTTAAAAATTATTTTGCAGCATTGCTCACTACTTTTCATTTCATCTACAAGCGATCAAGGACACATGTTTTTACTGAAAGAAGGTAGAGCAGCAGAACAAAAGTTTTATCTTACAGAAAGTAATTATCACAGTTTTTTGCTCCTGTTTAATGTTAAAGATAAAGCCTGCGGTGATAATGAGGACAGCTTTGACGAGGACTGTCTCTGAACTTGAGTCATGAATTATGGTGTTTTTTTAATGCCTCAAGATGATTTGGATTTACTTCACTTTCATAGCTTTGACAGAATCTGAGAATGACCTAGAAGGAGAGGGAGGAATGACTGTAACAGCACTAATAATGATTTTTTTCTGAAAAAGAAATGTATACAGTACCAGTCAAAAGTTTGTCAAGATGCCACGAGCGAGGGTTTGATCTGACTGAGAATATGAGGACACCACATGTCCATGTGGGAGTGACCATCCATCCATCTTCCGCTTATCCAATTCAGGGTCACAGTTGGGGTTGAAGCCTACGCCGGCTATCAGGGCAGGAGGCGGTGTTCACCCTGGACAGGTCGCCAATCTGTCACCGGGCTAACACAGAGAGACACACACACACAACCATTCACACTCGCATTCAGACCTACGGCCAATCCGGAATCACCAGTTAACCTAACATGCACGTCTCTGGAAGTGGGAGAACCCGGTGAGAACCCACACAGGCACAGGGAGAACATGCAAACTCCACGCAGAAAGACCAGCCAGTGGATTCAAACTCGGGGTTTGCTATGATACTGACTTGTCAATCAGAAAGAAGCCTCACCAGTTCATCAAATGAACATCGTTGTGTATTAAAAAGATGTGAAACTAGTGACTGAGACCAAACCTTTAGTAAGAAGTAGGGTCATTATCTCATATACCTTTATACAAACTGACTTTTTTGCAATTAGTGTTTCATCACCTGCCAGCCCTTTGAAACAGTGCTCGTTTAAGGCCCTTCCACACTGACTCCAAAGTGTTTCCCCTACTAGTGTCTTTGCAACAGAACCCTCTCTCAAAAAGGCAGCACTACGCAAGTTGATGACAACTCATTAGCTGGCAAGAAAAGTTCCCCAATAAGTGGTAATTGATGCAGACCTATCCCACATATCTGTAAGTCTAATGGCAGGAAAGCTAGCGGAGGCTGAAGCAGCAGCGGAAAGATGAGCATTTATTTATTTTTATTAGCATTACCGAATACGACATTAATGATCTTTTTCGAGCAGGCCAGGATAACTGGAACGCTTTTCCATTAGAGCCGGAGGACTTTATATTGATCTGTGACTCGCAGCAGCAGGTCAGCTTCTTCATGTATAACAGAAAACTGGTTGAACAGCGTCAAAGGAAAAAAATAGAAACAGAAATGACAAAACCTTAAACAGTAAATAATGGAATCATAATGACACAGGAAGGCTTGCAAGGTTTTTTTTTTTATTAGATTAAAATTTGTTGGTTTTCATCCAAATTGTAACAAGCCAATGAAAGATTTTTTCAATGAGCCCTTCTGATCTGTGTCCAGCAAGCTTGATTAGAAAGATGAGGGGGGGGGGGTGAATTTGCCAATTTTGGCCGGCCGAATAAAAGGCCTTCAAAAACGTGTCACAAAGAGAAAGAGGGAGAAAAAATGCGGAAGTGTGAGAGACAGACAGGCGGACAGGGAGAATGGGGAAAGAATACTTCATTGTGTGTGCTCTCTCTGGGTGGACAGTCTTTGTAATGAGAAATATTAACATTGCCAGACTCTTTCAGTCTAGTTGAAAAAAAAAAACTGTGCAAACACAAAAGAGTGGCCCTAAAATCCATCCAACCAATCAATGGCCTTTACAGAAAAGGCAGCGCACAGAGAAGAGCACCATTGAAAGCAAAATTATTACTTTTTTTTAAAACCTGAAACATATGTTAGTACAATGGTAAATCATCTAATAATAGGTGGGTGTGAGGTTTCAGAACAAGACAATGAATGACACGCAAAAGGCCCATCGGGTTTTTCGTCTGTTTTGGTATTTGGATCTTTCTCCCTTTTTTTTTTTTAAGGGTTGCTAAAATAGATGCACATTCAGATGCTTTGCCGCTGCGCTCAAAATCTTTTATTTCTTGCCAAAGACAAAAAAAAAGCGAAGCGTCTTTCTGACATGTTCAGGAAGATCTCTTCATTTGATGAGTATCTGAATGGATGCCACGCTGAACACAGCGAGCATGTCAGTCGTAACCCTCAAGGCTGACTCTCTGAAGACTTTGAGCCAAAGAACTTCAACAAGACTCAACACGAGCTCTGTGTGGCACCAGCAAGTCATACTTATCATTTGTAGTCGAGAAGAATAAGGATAAAGATTTTATAATCATCTCTTCCATCCATTTTCTTCCTCATATCAGTCAATACACTCCAAAAAAAAAGTGTATTACAATATTTTCATTTGTCGCCTTACTGTTTCACAATGGATTGCTTCTTGTGAACATCATAACCTCAAAATAGTTTCTACACAGTAGCGTCAGAGAGTGGAAGAACCGCTAAATGATTTAGTCCTTCATGAAGTGAAAAGAGGTATTCAGTGAGGTTAGCTAACCACAGTAATTTAAAAAAAACAAAAAGAAAATATATAAGAACAAATGTATGAGACCTTTAAAAGAATGCGGAAGTAAACTGGATGTGTGTAAAAAGCCCGCTGCTGGTTAGTCTCAGGTTTAACATTAGTAGCCCGCTGACTCACTCCAATTCTCCTGAGAAGCAACCATTTAACAGCGCCATAAAGACCGGCACAGTGCTGACCTTCCTCTGCAAATTCATAATTACATCATAATGATCCATGACAGTCAAAAAAGGATATAAAAACTTACAGCAACACTGCTGTTAGCTGATAGGGTTTTGTAGTGGGAAAGGTAGTTTTTAAGGTTTTAAGGGTAATACACTGACCATGAAAAAAAATATTTTTAGTTTGTGGTTTCATTGGTCAAAGAACTAGAATTCCTGATTCATCCTCCAGGATTCACGACACTATAAGTTTCAGTCTGGTGTGTTTGGTAGCCCCACTAGCTTCTTTTAGTTAGGCGAGGATCTAAACAGTACTGTGCACACAAATACTACTATAACCCTGCTACTGCTGTGCAGGAGTCTTTCGGAAATGTATCAAATTCAAAATGTTTGCTATCACAAGTGGAATGAAAACAGCATCATTAGTCAGGGTTTCTGCTGGTAAAATTGTTAAACCTGTCAGCTCCATCATCCCGGTGGAGACTTAACAATGCAGTATTAATTTTTACATAACATACAACTATTCACCTACCTTACTGCATACAGTGTGACAGAGACAGAACAAAAGAGCTGCGTAGGTGTAGCTCCCACTGCTTCTTCTGTGCAGACAAACTGTGCTGCTGATGAGAGGAGGTAAGGTCATGGAGAGACCAGGGAGATTTTTCCCATTTTCCAGCAATGAAAAGAAAACGACGCAGGCTATACCTACAGGAGCGCACTACAATATGGTTAACCTTGTCAACGCAGAGTAATACAGTCACGTGAAAAAGACATTTTTCACAGGATTCTATGCAGGAAAAAAAAAATCCCATGATTCCATAGCTTGTAGTATCACCTTTAACAGTAATAACTTCAAGTAATTTTTTTCCATATCACTGCAGTCTCTCACATCATAGTGGATGTTGCTTCAGTTCATTGAGGTTTGCAGGCATTTGTTTATGCACAGCTCGCTTAAAGTCCCGTCACAGCTTCTCGGTCAGGTTGAGTGGCTGAGGGACTTTGACTGGGTCATTGCAACACCTTGATTCATTTTGATTCCTGTGCTTGGGATCATCGTCCTGTTGCACGACCCAGTTTCAGCCAAGCTCTAGCTTTCGGACAGCTGGCTTCACGGTTGACCCTAGAATACTTCGGTACACAGAGGAGTTCATGGTTGACTCAGCGTCTCCAACAGGGGTGGGCAAACCTTTTGGCTCGGAGGCCACATTGACTTTTTGAAATTTGACAGACGGCCGGGCCAATGCCAGATGCATACATATCAAACATAAAAAAAAAACATTACAGTGTTAATACTTACATTTACTTTTAGTGTTGTTTTTGCCAGTGCATCGAAGTCTGGTGTTAGTTCTGTTGTAGCAATTCTCAGAATCCTCGACATCAGTCATAATAATGATATGATTTAATTTGGGATTCTGTACCAATCTTCGGCGGGCTGGATTTTAAACAAAAAACAACGGGCCGGGTGTGGCCCACAGGCCGTAGTTTGCCCACCCCTGGTCTACAAGGTATCCAGGTTCTGTGGCTGCAAAACAAGCCCAAATCATCACCCCTCCACCACCGTGCGTGATATGAGGTGTTTGTGCTGATGTGCTGTGTTTGGTTGTAGCCAAATGTGGTTCTTTTCATTAGGCCAAACATCAGCAGAGGTCTTGTGGTTTGTTCAGATGCAGCTTTGCAAGCCTAAGATGTGCCGCCATGTTCTTGTTAGAAAGAAGGAGCTTTGCTTGTTCAGTCTTTTTCTAATTGTACTGTCACGAACTTTAACATTTAACATGCTACCCGAAGCCTGCAGAGTCTGCGATGCAGCTCTTGGGGGGGGGGGGGGGGGGGGGGGTCTGAGATGCAGCTCTTGCCCCCCCCCCCTGGGAAGATTCTGGCATTGTGTTAACACACAGCTGAATGCTCCAGACCAGCAAACTGCCAAAACTTCTGTTTTACAGGAGTGCTCACACTTGCTAATGATCAGTTAATCAAGTGCATTTGTTTAGCAGCAGCTGGCTGCTACTTAGCCCCTGACATCCCAGGAAAGCAGTAAGAGTGCACTTCGGTTTTCACAGGACTGCACAGAGACCTGTGAAAACTTTCTTTTTTAACATGACTGTAAATGATTTAGCTTTTGGTGAAAATAACTGGACAACCATCAGCTGAACAGCAGAAATTAGGATAGTTACAAGTTATAGCATTTGCCTGGTTCTTTTAAAAAAAACTAAACTTATTTATCGTTCCACTGACTCTTTTTAATTAATAATGCATTCATTTTCAGACATATCTGCTTGTAATGAGTGGCGTGTACACTACCTTCCCACAAAGATGAGAGAAAAACAACACTAGCAAAGACAGCCAGGCACCCACATAAGCATATATTTGCATTCCTAAATTCACAAGACCTACACTACATTTATTAACTAGCCTCCAACCTTACTCTTATCACTGTATACCTGTTAATAATACACACACAAAACCCATTAAACCTCACTTATAAAGCCTTTGGTAAACATATTACACAAACACACACACACACACGAGGGTCCTAAACTGTCCAAACAGAAAGAGATGTTTAGTTTTAAATTCTTACGCTCCACGTTAGGCTCTCATTAAAGTCATAATCTGGGACGCACGTTCTCGTGGCCTTCGATCGCTCTGCCAATTACACAGAGGAAGTCAGAGAGGAGGAAAATGATGAGAGTCAACAATGCGTGGAACATCAATGTGTCCAACCACCACTGTCTGTTTAAGTGGAATCGACTTATGCTCATTTCCCAAATTACACATATCTGACTGGCCCACCGCTGCAGGGGCTACAGGAAGCACAGGGACCCAGAGAGAGCCTCTCACTCTCTCACACACACTCACTCACACACAAACACTCACACACACACACACACACACACGCGCTCTCGGACACACTCTCTCCATTTCTCCGTTTCTCTGCAGGGAATCAATGATGTCTGCTTAATTATTGGGTGAATTTAATCAACGGCACAGCAGTACGTACTGCCTTGTGACCCACTGGCTGTCAGGAAGTCATTTGGTTTCTAACCGTTAGTGCTCGAATACCACCACAATAATTAAGGGTACAACATTTTAATTGTTCCAAAGGTGTAGCGGTAGCAGAAAAACTACCTCTGCATTGTGGCGGCTCTGTGCTCAGTTTTTCCACAAACAGGCGCGCACTGTTTTTGTGCAAATGGTGCCAAAAAAACACCACAAATCTCCTGACCTAGAAACCAGTGTAGTGATTAATTATTCTTACCTTCGGATTAGTGTTGAAAAAGGAATTAATTAATAGGCCTAGCGTTATGTTGTGATTCATTATCAAGATAAACTGTTAAGATTATTAAGAACTTATTCTTAACCTTATGCCCAAGGTTTTCAAAGGGAAGCCCATGGGCCAGTGGTGTAGCCATTATTAATAAACCTGTGTCAAAAAACTATAACGTCACACAAAAATGACTGATTATTAAAGCAAAATCTTCTGAATAGACACATTAGAAAGCTTTAGGAGCCCATGCTTTATGCAATCACTAAGTTTTTATTTTTGTCAAACAGCACATGGACAATAGTGCAGTGATTTGTCAACAGTAACTCCTCATGTAATACTTCATCTACAAACCTGTTAGCAATCTAAGTGCTTTAACTTTAAAACGTTTACAACACATGCAGATATCTGTGACTGAAACGGATTTCAGGTAAGCCAAAGCAGCTGTTCAAGAACAAACACAAAGAACAGAAGTCTCTTCACGACACTTTTTCTCGAGCCTGCAAAACACTCGGTGTTCTCCAGTGAAGAGCACTCAGTCCAACCTGAGGAGACACAAAAATGTTGCTCTAAGCGAAGACTGACAAACCTAACCTCCTTCAAGCTGACGATAAACAATATATATGGAAGCTTCTACCCACTATCAGTTTAAAAAAAAAAAAAAAAAAGCTTATCAGGAATAATTAGACATTTTGGGACATACGCGTATTGGCTTTCTTGCAGAGAGCTGCGTGAGAAGATCAATTCAGTTTCAAGCCTGCAAGCATGAATAATGAGGATGAAGCCTTGAGGCAATTAGCTTAGTTTACCATAAAGCTTGGACGCGAGGGGGAGAATGCTAACACTCACTAAAGTAAAAAAGCAACAAACAAACAAAAAAAAAACATGTTGCCGCATCTCTAATGTCCACACAGCATCTTATTTGTTTAACCCTCTGGCCTGCACAGAGCCGCCTAAAAAAGAGAAAAACATTAAAAAAAAAAAAGCAGAGACCTGAGATTCATATAATGGGAACGTCTATGTAACAATATCTGGAAAAAAAAAACATTTGTGGTTTTTGACATGACTGTAATTTTCATCTTAATCGTATCTACAATGCTTGGCAGGAAAGCAAATAACCACGTTTCTCAAAATGATTTTCAGCATGTGGTTATCACTATTACTCATTATATTCACACGGGAGCCCCAAATGGGAAAATGAGAAAAGGATTCATCATTAATTAATGAACCCACCATAAAACAAACAAATAAAACAAAACAAATAACAGATTGGGGGTTTTATTTGTGTACTTCCTGATTTTATGCTATAGTCATACACATATGAAGAAAACGTGCCACCAACCAACTTTGATTAAAGACCACAAACCCGAGCATCAGTGACTGTAGCAGCTCACGATCCATCACAATTTACACTTTACTGTAATGTGTTAAGTGCAGAAAGTAAATCATAGGTTTTGTCATCGGTTGGCTGTACCGCACAAACCAATGAAATTAAAAGCTATTGTGAAGTCAGGGAGGCTCACAAACAGTCATATATATCCAAGGACGAACTAATCTTGTTTCATTAAAATCTGAACAATAGTCTCAATATTGGGATTCGTGGAGGGACAGACGAGGGATGTCTTGTCATTGCATGAGCTAAAAATGAACTGAAATCTTAAATTCAGTGAACTTCAGATAAGTCTTTTCTTCCCACACTCTAACTCAGTGTTTTGCGGCATCATATTTCCCATTTCTTGCAAAAGTTTAACTCTGCTCAAATAAGTCAGCTGTTCAG
>JAVDPK010000858.1:1786693-1799173 GCA_034780415.1 Cichlasoma orientale | reverse complement strand
AAATAACCCCCCCCCCCACCAAAAAAAACACTTTATTTTTCCAGCATATTTGATGCGAGCACATTTATGTGACCAGCAATTAAAGAAACCAGTTAATTGCTGGTCAGATAAATACGAGAAATTAAATATTAAAATCAAATTCTGCCTGAGGCACATTTTTTCATTTTCAATTTTTTTGTCCTGAGCGTAAAACTGCAAGAAGAAAAACAATCCCTTATTTGTTTTTCAGGCGGGTTCATAATAAAATAATGTGCCAAACTTTAGTTATATATACATAGATTCATGGATATCTCGTTCAGAATGTGCCAATAATAGTTGACTGAACTGCTACAACAGTTGCCCTGATCTTATTTAATAGTGTCAGAAATGCAAAGGAAATCCTTAATACAGTAACATTTTATTGCTTCTTGTTCCAAATACCATTTAAACAGCAAGAACAAATGAAACACCTCGAGACAGCAACACAACAAAGATGATTTCCACCTTGCCTCAAAGCCTCCAGGGTGTCTTACTGGCTTCAGACAGTACCTCTGAAAAGTCTAATGAAAGTATTCTGAGAAGCACCTCATCACTCTCCAAAATGATATTGATTGGAAGCGATCAATAAAAAGTCTGCAGGGTAAAGGTAGTATTGTCTCATCTGAACACTTTTTTTTTGTCAGAACCTCGACACCACACTGTTCGTGGTACATGTGCATGTAGATTCCACAGCGAAGAATGTGAAATTCTCTCATCTATAAGCGAAGTCTGGTGTTTACAAAGCCAATAGTGTAGCCACTGCAGTATTTATGAGTGTAGATTCAGTCAGTCTCTCTTTACTGTTTAAATGCCATCAAAAACACTTGGTGAAGCAGGTGAACAGTAAAGCCCAAATCACACTTGTACTAAACATTATTTCCTGCATAGACTTTATTCGGGTAAGATATCCATTTATTTTTCCCCATCAGTCCAGCACCATCAACATTGGATTTACTGCTCTGAGTTGTTACTATCTTACCTCTTGTTCTTATTGTTCTTATTTGAAAGTTCAACCCTTTCCATTTCCTGTTTCCCTATGGGCAGGCTGACCGGTCACTGTTGCGCCAGTCAGTTGCATTTAACTGCTATTCCAGTGGGTCTCTCGTTCTGTGGTTGGATGAACTCCAGCTCAACACCTTTGTGCTGCAGCTGCCAAGAGTCATCCCTGTTCTACTCTGTAGATTTGCTATGATATGGAGGGTTGCACTAACCAGATCCTGCAACAGAGTGAGGACTGGTTCAAGTACTACTATGCTGAGCTCACAGCACAGGGCTGTGGAGTTGAAGATCATCTGCAGGAGGAGAGACTAACTGGATGAGCAGATGATGGTTTTTACTGTGCCCTGACACACGTTTACTAAGAACAACCCTCCCATAATCAGCCTGTTCTTTCCAACATGTCACATTTACCCTTCTTCACGATTCAATGATGATTTCCACTACCTGCCATAACTCAGTGATGACAGGTGCTGCAGTCTTTTAAAAAAGGGGTGAAATGTACACTGTTTTAATGTAACACAGCAGAGATAGTGATTAGTATATCTGTATCCCTGTGCTGCGGCATTAAGCCAAAGTGTTTGCATAGTTGAGCCAATTATTAGGTATACCTTGTGCAAACCAACCCATAACAGCTCTGTTTTGCATATTAAGTAGAAAATCTAATGAATTTGAATGCATAGTCTATAAAACTATGCAAATGGGAGAACTGGAGCAGTTATAATTGCTCAGTGTGTGCTAGGAATGAGAACGGCTTTTTGTATGAGCTAAGGACATATTAAGTTAATGACATCATTCTGCTAAATGGCAGGCAGATGGAAAGTTCATAGAGACAAAAGGCAGTCTTAGTTCTTAATCACATGTGCAATTAACTGCTGCAAGAATGTGGTTTGATTGGCTTGTGGCAGCCATGTTTGATTTAAAGGAGGTTTTTCCCTCATATTAGTCTAAAATCTTGGAGCAGAGGCACTTTGCCTAAAAACAAGCATTTTTATGACCAGAATGAAACTGGAACAAAGAGCTTGAGTGTGTTGTCAGCAGGGGTGGAAATGAGGCAACGTGCACTATAATACTGACAGGAAAAACAGAAGAGCTTTCCCACTGAGATTATGAAAATCCAAAGAATATGTAGATTTTTAAATTTACTTTATAATGTATGCACTCCACAGTTTTTCCCACCATCAGCTCATAGCGGGGTTGTGAATGTATGCGGTCTGAGAAGTAAAAATCTGTTTGCACGCGCATGCCAGTAATCATTCAGATGTCAGGCTATAAAAACTAGTACTAGACCAATCCAAACCTGTTTCCAAAAGCATGCCATGTAAAGTGTAGTTACATTTGCAAATAATTTAAACAATATATCTAATTGAAAATAGCACAGAAATTACTTATTCATTCCTATTTTAAAGGTGATGCCAGCAAAATGTTTCAAAAAAAAAAAACGCTGGGATAAATGGGAGGCTGGAACAGTTGTGTAATGCTAAAAAACACCTGTCACAGCCAATTATGTTAACTGATAACATGACCGTAAGCCCAAAGTCGTTCAGAGGGAGAGCCTGTGAGGGGTTTACCACTCTATGATAGAAGGCAGGCAAATAGTTCAAGATAATGAAAACATTTCTGAGAGTGCCATTCCAATAAATCTGGGAATTTCATCTATTTTCATCTAGTACAAAATATTACTAAAAACATTCAGAGAATCCAAAGACACGGCTGCACACAAGAGAGGCAGCCACAAATACTGAATGGTCATTATACTTTGGCCTTAGAGTGCCACTGGATTAAAAACAGTTGTAATTTGTATGTGGTGGAAATCACTGCATTGGCTCAGGAGCATCTCTAAAGACCACTTGTCACTGAACACATTTCATCGCTAGAGCCACAAATTCCAGTTAAAACTCAAGCATCCAATTCACAACAGCATTGATCTCTGGCCACTTTACATTCTCAGATGGTCAGACCTTCAAGTACCACAGCTAAAATCCAAAAATTTGTTAAGAGCAAGGTAATAGTGGATAAACCAAAGTGTGAAATTGTCCTGACACATCAAAACTGTGAATTTTATTTTCTGTAAATCATGGATGCTGTATTCTCGTGGCTACAAACAAGAGGGACCATTAGACCACAGTTCAGGTTTTACATACCATGGTAGTACACTATACTGTCACTAAAAGTATTTACTTGTCTGCCTTCACACACATATAAACCTGAGTGACATCCCATTCTTAATCCAGAGGGTTTGATATGATGTTGGCCCACCCTTTGCAGCTATAACAGCTTCAACTCTTTGGGGAAGGCTCGGGAAGGTTTAGGAGTGTGCTTATGGGAATTGTTTTGACCATTCTTCCAGAAGGACATTTGTGAGGTCAGACACTGATGTTGGACAAGAAGGCCTGGCTCACAGTCTCTGCTCTAATTGATCCCAAATGTGTTCTGTTGGGTTCGGGTCAGGACTCTGTGCAGGCCAGTCAAGCTCTTGGAACAGGAATGGGGCCATCCCCAAACTGTTCCCACAAAGTTGGGAGCACAAAATTGTCAAAAATGTCTTGGTATGCTGAAGCATTAAGAGTTCCTTTCACTGGAACTAAGGGGCCGAGTGCAGCTCCACCAAACTTTACACTTGGCACAATGCAATTCAAAAACAATATTGTTTTTTTATCACAACAAGTCGTGGATTAGGCTGGTTGATGGGTGTTTCTCCTGTCTCTACTTTTTTAAATTATGGGCTCTTACAAACGCTGGTATCGCTATACTGGCAAATAGCTAATATCGGCTGACATATCAGTCTTTTTTTTAACGTCGCATATTAGAAACATGCTATGACACAAGAAATGCGACAAAAAGGCTTAACAGCTAAAATACTAGCAAAGAAAAAAAAGGGAAAACATGGCACTTTCCAACTGACTACAGTAGCTGGTCTCTTCAGTTCCTAAAAGTTTTCCTAGAAGAAGAGATGCAAGCACATACATCCCTGCTCAAACATATTTTTTTAAGCTTTGCTGGCGTTAAATGAGCATAAAAAAATCATTTTTAACATTTGTACCGTTTTTGCATGACTTTCAGTTAAATGGGGGCTTTAAATGAAATGCAAATCATTGCATTCTGGCTTTTTACACCGTGTCCCAACTTTTTTTGGAAACAGGTTTATACTTTGCACTCAACTGCCGCCGCAACTTTGAAAGGAAACTGTTCAAACTTGCAGCAGATTTCAATTATGCTTATGAAAACTTGATTTTGCCTGACTTGGACATGTCTCAAATGACTTTAAAAACTTGAGCTGGACTTGAACCAACAGATTTAAAAACAGCACTGGCTGCAAGGCTTTCCATATTACGCTCTCGTTTTCTTACTCCAAGCCGACACACTGGATGATGTACTTCAAACATCAAAAAGACATCTTTACTCACTCCAGAGTTTGCCTCTTCCTAACATACTGAAAATAAAAATACCAGGCTATCATCCAACCGGAATATAAGGAAGATATATATTTTTTGTGCCAGGTTTGCAACTTATTAGTACACTTTGTTTATTTTTAGGCTATCAATTTGATAGGTTAATTACGAGGAGAGGAGACAGCATGCAGTATGAACCATCTCATTTAAAATCAATTTAAATATTCATTAAGGCTATTATCAGAGCTCTAACACTAATTAATAGTCTGATCATGTCATTTAGTTCCCCAAGTAATGAATACTAGATGAGAGGATTTTTCTTTCTACATCTAAGTTTTACTATCTTTACTGCAATACTACTTTACAAGACGAGTAGAAGTGTAAAGTGCACATGCTCCAAAAAGGCCTGATGTCAAGAGATCTGCATGCTTCACAGTTTGACGCAACATCATGTACAACAAAGATAAATTCTGCTTTAACCTTTTTTTTTTTTCTCCTCTAATAAATTCTCCAAAAAATGCTAATTCAACACAGCAATAAACTCAGAGAACCTGTACTGGATAATTCATGTATTCAGGGCACATTTTAGGGGACATTTTTTCCTCAGTGAGCAGCGTGACTTTCCTTCCTAAATAAAGGTTATATTAAGGCAGAACATTTAAATGCGTATCAAAACGATGCCATGCGGAAGCTTGGACTGTACGAGTGCAGATATCAAACAGCAGCATCAAAAGTTTGCCTCTCACCACAGCACAGCTGTTGTATAAACAGAGCCAGAGCATATTTACCCTTTAGCTAAAGGTGTCTCTTGAGCCGATATGTTTGTATATCCGAACATCCTTCACAGGCTGGCTGGAGGGGGCTCACGCCTGAACTTTAAGCTTTTTACTTCACAGTGGGGGAGAAAAAGAAACTAGTATCAGAGGTCATTTGGAACACTTCCCTTTTCTCCAGCTATGTGCTCATACATGATCACTCGCGCCAGCACCAACATCAGCGCACAGGTACACACCTGCATCCAGGGAATTGCACTGTGCAGTAAATATCCTGAAAAAATACGTTTGAAGAAGAGGTTGAAAGAGATGGAAGACCTTTATGGATTATTTCCCAGTGCAGACAGCGAAGTGGGAAAAGGAGGAGAGCGAGAGAGATAGAACGAGACGATGAGGGATGAAAAAAAATGATGCTGGCTGCAGAAGGAGGGGGGGAAGTGAAGAAGAGAGAAAGAGAGAGAGAGCGAGAGAGCGAGGGTGAGAAAGACAGACAGTGGCGGGAGAACACCAAATGTTAAGTAGCAGTTGAAGTGGAAGAATTCCAGTTTGGATTCAAGCTCCTTGGCTAATGAGGATCATTAACGTGGCCTGCCCAGCTACTCCAAATGCTGGGGAGGACTGCAAGAAGGGGGATAAAAATAAAACCTCTCAAGCATATCCCCACAAGATTCATAAGGCGGGCACTTGTAAAAAAAAAAAAAAGATATAACACATGCTAGATGCGGAAGGTACTTCATAATGCAACAGCAAATGCCATGGATCGTGCAAACAGCGATACTTACCCAACAAGAGCACTCAGCCGAACTCTGAACTGTTTGGATTCTGTTTGAAGCGCGGCGGCAAAAGAAGCCATTTTTTTGCCCGCTGTTTCGTAGATTGAAAATAAAGACCGAGGTGATAATGTCTATACAGCACTCCATGATGTAATATAAATCAGGGGCTTATCAGTGCAGCTGTGTCATCCCATTTGGGAAATTTGCCTCACAGGTTCAGGACGGAAAGGCGAGGAAAAAGGGGCTGCACTGCAAAGCTCTCCTATCTTACGCACATTATTTCAAGTGGGCAGTTCACATTTCTCCACACATTTTATGATCCTATCAGCTTTGTCGCTTTCCATCTCTTCAATTGCTGTTTAACACACAGTAAAATTGAACTCGACCGCACACAACACCAAGCTCAAAAACCAAGCTCCAAGCGCCCGTCCTGCTTCTATAAATCAGATGTGATATACAGTTTTGAAGCACTTCTGGCCGCGTTTACGGCACAATCCATTGACTGGTTATATTACCGGGCATACAAATAGTTCCTCAGTGCACCAGAACACAGGAAAGAGACACTTTCTTTGAAAATCTAACCTCTGCAGACTATTTAGAGTGTGTGAAATTTAAACATCTTGCTGACAAACCTCACATTTCTGTTTCGTCAGACCTTCTGCCTATTATTTTTTTCCTCGAGAACGCTCACACACTCTGCTGTTTGAGACTCAAGGCAGTCAAACAGGCAAGTGTCTTGATAAGATTAGCATAATTGGCACATTCATCCATTCTCTGTTAATAAAGTGCTTTGTGGTTGAGAAATCAACAGTGTAGAGATGTGATGCTCACAGTTGGAATGGTCTCCAGCGTTTTACTTAAACAGCCTCAGCCTTCGTTAGCACACAGTAAAGATACATTCTGACTACAAAATAATCCCAGATAGGGTTGTGCAGCCTCGAGCAAATCAATTAAATCTCAGCAAAATGAAATGAGCAGCAGTTTGGAGATGCTTCTGGAAAAGCAAGGAACTGTGCTAGCAAAGAGCGCCAGTTTTTATTATTGCATGATGAAAATCACCGTCACACAACACAGGAGCGTTTGAATGTTTCTACATCGCTGAAATAAAAGAGCTGGGTTGTTACAGTGTATTGGCAAAATAGATAAATATGACTGATTGGTAACAAATTTGATTATCTATCTATTCTTACGGCGATTTAAAAAAAGAAAGTGCACCCTCTTTCCATTCTAAGGAGTTTTATTTGTATCAGGATATTAAAAAAAATCATCTGGTCCTTAGCAGGTCTTAAAATAAGGTAAATGCAGCCTCACACTGATTACAACACATGACATATCACACCATGTTTTTACTTTTTTTAACAAAAACTAGGACAAAATGCAGAATCAATGTGTGAAAAACTAAGTACACCCTTACTGATGAGTTTGAGTAGCAACCAGATGCTGCTAATCAAATCCAGTTGAGTAAATAATCATCAGCAAGTGTGAGCACCTCCTATAAAAGCAGAGGTTTTGGCAGTCTGCTTATCGGGAACATTCAGGTGTGTTAACACATCCCAGGAGTGGACGCCCCAGCAAATTCACCCCAAGGTCAGACCGTGCAATGCTCAAAGAAACTGCAAAAAAACCTAAGAGCTACATCTCAGACTCTACTGGCCCCAGTCAGCATGTTAAATGTTAAAGTTCCTGACAGTAAAATTTGAAAAAGACTGCAAGAGAAAGGGTCTTCTCTCAGCACAGCTTAGGTTTGGAAAGATATATCTGAACAAACCACAAGACCTGTGGAACGATGTCCTTTGAACCGAAGTGTAGATGCTTGGCCATAATGCACACCACCACAGCATATCAGCACAAACAGTTCACAGCAACTGTCAAGTACAGAAGGAGGGGTGATGATTTGGGCTTGAACTCTTCTCTTTACCAAAGTATTCCTGAGTCAAATGTGAGGCTATCTGTCTAACAGCACAAGCTTGGCCAGATCTAGGTCGTGCAGCAGGACGATGATCCCGAGCACAGAAAATCTACAGCAGTACGGCTGAAAACGAAAAGAATCGAGGTGTTGCAATGGCCCAGTCAAGGCCCAGCACTTAGCCCCATTGAAATGCTGTGGTGGAACCTTAAAAGAGCATAAATGTGCACAAATGAACAGAAACAACATTGTAAAGACTGATTCCTCCACAACAATGTGGGACTGATAAAGTCATAGAGAAGATAAATGCTTCAACAAATTATTGCTTCTAAAGGTGGATCTACAAGTTATTAAATCACGAGGTATACTAAGATTTTCATAAATTCCTTTTTAATTTTGACTCAGTTTTTGTTGAATAACTAATGACACGGTGCAATGTGCGATGTGCTGTAGTTCATCTGAGGCTGCATGTGCCTAATTTTAGAGCCTGCTAAGGACCACTTGATTTTTATTATATTCTCACACATAAAACCTTAGAATTGCAAGCATTCTTTTTCAGATCACTGTATTCGTAGCCAGTGATTTCACCAGCTATCACGACAAACATCACTGGTGGAAGCTCACATCAGCTAATTAACCAAGTAACCCGATCACCGATAAATAATAAATAAACTGCTCTGTGTTGTGAAATCCAAGCAAGTCATTGACCACGTTGATCCAGACAGCCTTCACGAGGAAAGAAGAAACAGCATTGAGCAAACATTGTGCAATGAGCTGGATCGGACTCGACATCAAAGGACTGTGGATCTGGATCAGGGCCAAAAAACTCAACATAGACTATTTAATTTGCCATCATTATGCTAACTGACCTTGTTTTTAAAGCGCTTTATAAAAACAGCACATTTGTTCTGCCTTCATGAGCACTGATATTATTGTTCTCCATAAGGGTACAGCACTCACACAGAGCTGGAGGACACAGCATCCACAGCTGGGCAGGCAGACCTGAATGTTATATGTGCCTGAAACAGGGACGCGGAGGAGCAAACGAGTGCGGAAAGGTAACGAGCTTGGAGAATCTGCCGCCAGAGAAAAATCTGGTGGCAGGATCTCATCATATAGACTGATCCTAATGAGTCCGCCTACACAATTAAAAAAAACCCTGTAGTAAAAAAGAAGGGTGGGGCTTTTTTTTAATACAAATCTATGTTGCTTATTAAGTTAAGTAATATTATATGCTAATTATATACATAATTACTTCGCCACTTGTTACAGCCCACTTGTCAGTGAGTACCTACCTGTCGCTGATAACGGAGGGACAGATGTGAGCGTGACAGGTGCTGCAGGGAGTGTGGCAAAAATGCTGTTCTGCTGTGTTGTTGTTAAATAAAGAGGATTGTTCAGACAAACCGTAGCCAGCTTGTCTTTCACAGCTCAGAGTGTCTGGAGTCTGGACAGCACCACCCACCGAGAAATCGGGGCTACAAAGCCCACAAATGTCTCTGTGTTGAATATTCAGCATTTTCACTGGACTTTTTCATGCTTACTGCGCAATTCTGAAGCTGCTGCCAGCTGTGTTTTCCCAAGTAATCCGTCTAATGAGTTGTCCCATTTCTCTGCAATCAATGGCATTCTTAATATCTTTTGTCATCAATTATTTTGCTAATATGTGTCTAACAATGAAGACAACTCCCTGCTGCCGAGCACACATACAAGCACTGGGGTGGGGGGACTGATGCAGACAGACAGGTACATTTCCGGCACTGGTTTAAAGCAGAGGCTGGATGGACTAACGTGCACGCACAAGACTGTTTGAATAGAACCAAAGGGGAAATCGGGAATAATAATGAATCATAATAATGGTCAGACCTCCTGCCTGTATTAGGAGATGCGGATGCCCCATAACAACATGGCAGCCGCACTGAAGCACGAGGTTCAACCATGAGATAATGAAGCTAACAAAATGCAATGTGGCTGCAACCATAAAAAGGTTTTACTCTGCGTTTGAGAGGCAGAATTAAAAACCGATATTTCAGATCTTTGTTTTAAGTTTAGCTTTGCAAAGTACAGGAGGTATATTTTTCAAAACATAATATTGTATTGTTTACTTCTAAATTTTGCACAAGAGCCTTCAGCACATATTATTTTATATACTATAAACTCCGGCTACTTGACTATATACACCTTGCTAGTACCGGGTTGGACCCCCCCCCCCTTTTGCCTTCAGAATTGCCTTAATTTTTCATGCCATTGATTCAAAAAGGTGCTGGAAACATTCCTCAGAGATTTTGGTCCTTATTGACGTGATGACATCGCAGAGTTGCTGCAGATTTGTCGGCTGCACATCCATGACGCAAATCTGAGCATCTGTGAACTCACCGGCATGCTGTGGGTTTCAGAGATGCTCTTCTGCATACCGCGGTTGCAACAAGTGGCTTTTAAAAACAGCCTTTCCCCTCTGACCTCTGGCATCAACCAGGTATTTTCACACTTACTGATTAGCAGTTTCTGAAATACTCAGAGCACCGCCAACAACCACGCCGCGTTCAAAGTCGCTTAAATCACCTTTCTTCCCCCATTCTGATGCTCGCTTTGAACTTCAGCAGGTCGTGTTGACTACATGCCTAAATGCACTGAGTTGCTCCCATGTGATTAGCTGATTAGGTATTTGCATTAACGAGCGGGTGAGCAGGTGTACCTGATAGAGCGTAGTTATACAGTATTTACAACTGTGCATTGAGGAGGACAACACTGCCTCTCAGCGCTTCAGTCACCCCCCCGAGCGCTCATCAGAAGTTTAGACGAGCCAAAGAAGACACGCATTATAATGTGATTTTATTTACATTAGAGCTTCAGCTTTGCCCGTTTACACACTAATGTACACAATCATTTTGGCAGGAAAACTTAGTACATTTTGCAAATCCCTCACCATGAGAGTCTGTTCATTTGTGTGTCACTTAGGCAAAGATTAATCCAGTGAGGTGAATGGTAAGTGAAGAATAGAAAGGAAAGCAGCAGAGAAGGAAAGAAAGAAAGAAATTTGTTGTCTGTGTCTGGCTCCTCCACCTTGAGAACATAAATCAGAGCACTCTATTCAGGATTCATCACACCGACTTAGATGATAGTGCAGGAGGCCACTGAGGTGATTCTTCGAATGATGATCCGCAGGTCAGAGGAAAGGAAATTCTTTATTTCCACAGAGATTTCTCTTAAGCTTTTAAATACTGCACAATGTGTGTGATAAAAAAAAAAAAAAAAGCCCAAGCAAAAGCGAACAATGTGCAAAACTTGACAGCGGGGAGAACTGTTTTCATGTTAAGGTGCTTCTATTTCAACCACAACAACACTAATCGAATGAGCAAACAAGAAGAGAGACTGCTTACGCGAATGATATAAACACCTGAAATCCAACTAACAGAAGAAGGAATGGTTAAAGATTTCTGTCCCCATTGTGCAGTTTCTTTCCTGCTACTGTGTTTAAATCTGTGCGCTATCTGATGGATGATGCGCTCGATAATGAGAGCTGGATATGTGCACATTTAACTGTCTTCCTAATGATAAGTAATGACGGTAGCTTAGCTAACACAATTAACGCTGGCGCAGAGGAAAATAAAATTCTCCCAGAATGAAGTATTATGTAAATTATTAATTAGCACACAGACGATTGCAATCTTGTTCGGCTGCCCATTGGCACTCGAATAAATGTGAATGATCTGGAAACAGAGGAAGGAAGATTGTGAACATAATCCCAACACAGAGGGAATGCGAGAAAAATTTAACAAAACCACCTGCTTCTTAAGCAATTTATGGAAACAATTTGCATTGGAAATTGGACCGCTGAACACGGAAACCGACCCGCAGCAAGTGCGAACAACAAATTCGGCACTTGTGCATTTGTTGCTCAGCTACTGCGTCTCCATTAATCTGGCATACATCACTCTAACTGTAACGAGTGCCCCAGTGAAATCCTCCAAATCCACCGTTGCAGATTGTAAAAGTCTAAAACTAAAGCCCCAGTATAATAATCTGTTCTTAGTGTGAGCTCCAATCCCACGATTTCTGTACACTCCTTCTACATTAAATGAGGGATGCATGCAGTTTCCACAAATGCATTTTTACTTGTAAATGCCTCCTCCTCCTCCTCCTCCTCCGTGTGTATGCGTGTTTCTGAATTTATACATATGTGCATATGTGTGTGTGTGAGACATGGAGAGAGACAGAGTGAGTAATGAACAGATAAAGAGCAAGTGTGAGGTAAAGACCGAGGGAGCCCAATGCAACAGGGAGGAGAGAAAGAGAAGGGGACGGGAGAGAGTGAGAGCGAGAGAGAGAAAGTGATCTCTCAGATTTGGTGCCTCAGCTTAATGACACTGGACCCACATGGGAGAGAAGGAAAGCCAAGCTCAGTGCGAAAAATGATGAATCCAAAGACAGATAACCTCCAGCCTCCCCATTCGCAGCCTACACACAGTCATGAAAAAAACTCAGAAATTAACTGCTCAGCTTCTGTGTTTACAGCAGTTTTCTCTCTACTCCTTTTTCCACTGCACTTGCCTTTTTTCTGTCAGTCTCTTGTCAAGTTCGGCACAATATCATGTCAATACCTACCCGACACGGATCGCCCA
>JAVDPK010000858.1:1734820-1758321 GCA_034780415.1 Cichlasoma orientale | reverse complement strand
TCCCTTATTGCTTCACAAAATCCGCCCCTTCAGCCTCTACATGCAGAAGCAACGTTAACGATTGCGTTACCTTACAGTAATCACACACACACATTTATGTGGATACCAAAGAACTGGTGACAGCTTATTACAATGAACTGTTATTCGCTCATCAGCACCTGTTGTTTACTTTGAGAGAAGGCCATGTGGTGATGTGGCAGATTAGTATTCATTGAGTATTTTTGGGATAGCTGCCATAACGATGCCCGTAATGATGACAAGATAGTCAGCCATAACAACATCTGCATTAGGAAAAGGTACTGCTCTAATCAAAGTATCCATAGTAATTTATTTTACCTAACAGGGCCCCAGCGGAACGTTTTAGTTAATGTCTAAAGCGTAAATAATTTTGTGACGAGATCGAAAAGGCTGTAAAAAAGTAAAGAAAAAGGCCTTCCTGTCAGACACAGTAACACAAAATACTTCATACTTTATTATATATCATCTTGTTCCAGCTCTCTGGTGAGGAAAAAAAGTAACGAAAGCAACACAATAAAGACAGCAACAGTTAATACAATACAAAATTATAATTAAAACGTTCTCAGAGTGTATTAACAGGAATGGTTAGAGCTTTCATATATTAGTGTTTTAATAATTCATGTTTAAACGTGCCCACTCGGCAGCCCCAGGGGCAGCAAAATTAAGCCAGTGTGGAAGTCCCAAAAACTGCAGTTCCTCAAGAGGGGACTATAAAAATGAGTCAATCCCCACAGAGACCCACACTCACCGGCTACTTCAGCAGGTATACCTTGCTCAACCCTAGAGGTGGCTGTGCGGCAAAATCCCAGTAGATCAGCAGTTCCTGAAATACACAGAAAACCTTCTCCCCCCCCATCCTGACGCTCGGTTTGAACTTCAGCAAGTTGTCTTGACATTATCTACATGTCCAAACTGATTTGCTGCCACATGACTGCTGCTTAGATGGTTGCATGAAGCTTATTTTGTTAAGAAAAATTTGCATCATCTGTTAAATAATGTGCCCTACCGGCAGGTTAATGTACTAACAGGCTATCTGTGCTCCAGTTTTAGTCTTTTTTTTTCTTTTGAGTGAAATTCTAGCATTTTAATTTGTATACCCCTTACTGCTAATTAGCAGACATCATACATGCTAACCAAGAACCAGCATTGCTAACTTATATTTAGCAAGTCTTTTTTCAAAAAAGTGACTGGTCACAAAGGTAGCGACTTTTTTTTTTTGGTGTTATTGGACACTTTTAGAGACTGCATGTGAAAGCAGCAATCGTGCAGTTACTGTCCTCAACGAAGATCGGGTGCGGTTTGTCTCACAGTAGCCTCGCGCAGCAATCCCTGCAGCAGAGAGACCCACACAATCCACTACACGTCCACACTGCAGACGAATCACGAGTGCACAAAGCCGCCGATGATCCCGCCCTGGCTTAGAGAGCGAGATGTAAATGTAAACGTTTCTTCACTGTCGCGGCCGCGCTAAAATCATGGACTCACAGCCTCAGTAGAGCTAGCAATTCCACCCCACACAGCAGTCTTTTGGTTAAATTTGATATTCTAATATTAAGAAATACCCGACAAATTGGACTCATGTAATGTGGGTCTGGACAAAACATTAAAGTCATGAAGCTTTTTCATAAAGTTCATTTGTAGTTCTAAATATATTTAAGGTGTTTTTTACTCACTTTTTGTCTGTCCAACGATGTATTTCCTCTCTCCTGCAGCTTGAATTGATGTTATATAATGACTTCTAGTGACTTCTAGGACAGCCAATAGCTACTTTCCTTAATGAGGAGTTGGCAACACTACCAAGAACCCAGCCATGAGGGGGCCACAGGCCAGTGTACTCCTCCTGCCTGTCCCAAGCCCCCAGAAATAGGAAGGGTGTAAAATTTTTTGCTAAATCAAATATGCAGATCATCAAGAATTCGATTTCCATCCTGGAACAGCAACCGCCTCAGCTGCTGTTGGCCAACTGAGCTACTGTTGGCCGAAGATGCTAGGAAAAATGCGAGATGCAGGGAGATGATCCACCGTGGTGACCCCTAAAGGCACCATCTGAAAGAAGAAGAAGAAGAAGATGCATTATATTGCCAAAAGTGTTCACTCATCTATCCAAATCATTGAATTCAGGTATTCCAATCACATCCATGACCAAAGGTGAATAAAATCAAGCACCTAAGCATGCAGACTGCTTCTACAAACATTTGTGAAAGAATGGATCACTCTGAGGAGCTCCAGCATGGTACCGTGATAGGATGCCACCTGTGGAACAAGTCCAGTCGTGAACTTTCCTCGCTACTAAATATTCCACTATAACAAAGTGGAAGTGATTGGGAACAACAGCAACTCAGCCACGAAGTGGCAGGCCACGTAAAATCACAGCGCGGGGTCAGCGGATTATGAGGCCCATAGTGTGCAGTGGTGTAAAGCACGCCACCACTGGACTCTAGAGCAGTGGAAACGTGTTCCTGTAGCGACGAATCACGCTTCTCCAGGCAATCCGATGGATGAGTCGGGGTTTGGAGGTTGCCAGGAGAACAGCACTTGTCTGACTAAATTGTGTCAAGCTTAAAGTAGTTTTGGTGCCTGAACAGAACAATAAAAGTGAAACTTAAAGACAGAAAACAATATGACAAACCGAATAATATGAATGGGGGAAAAAGACAGACTTTATCAGTCTTTATAATAGTAAAGTCTTTTCTTTCTTTTTTACATGAAACGTCTTTCGCCAGAGGTATTGTTTTAGGATTTATTGATATCCATCTGTTTAAATTGCTGCAATACATCCTTCGCGTCTTCCTCCGAGTCACGGGATGGGCACTCTGCATTTGAAGCTCTTAATCACGTTTCTGTGCCTCAGCTTTACAACATGTTTCAGATCTCTTGCCTTCAAACAAGTCCACCTCTACTAAATGGCATGTCATGAATATTAATGTAAATGTCCAATAAACATTAACGGGATCCTGAATAAATCCTGCTGATGAAAGTACCCGCTCTCTTAAAGGGACAATTTGCCAGTGTGCTGCTGAAGGAAAAAATAGCTAGTTAGAGTTACAGGACATAAAGTGGCCATCTAGGGACACACATTTTTACAGTCTATTAATCTATGAAAAATTAAAGGCTCTCAGTTATCCCCGAGGAGATTACAGCACTTTGTCTTTCAATATAGTAACTCGTTTAGTGGTGTCCAAGTACAGAACACTACAGTCCCTATTGTCAGGAGGCTCTGAGCCCGAAAAACTGAACACCTGCACTAAATTTTTACAGCTGAACAAAATAGGTCAAAAAAAAAGAGGATGCAAAACTCCTGGTATTGGTATTCTTTAATTGGAAGAGACAAAAATATGCAACCTTCAAATTCTTCCACTTGTTATTTTTATTTCAAAGTGACAAGAGATGAGTTTCCTTTTTGGTTTCTTTCACTGCAGACGAGATTTCACATCGGTTTTACACAAGAACATATTAAAATCATTTGTCATTATTCTGTCACATTCGTAATGTGACAGGACTGAAGATACACAGATTTTTTTTTTTTTTTTCAGTTTCCTGAGCAGTGGAAGAGATGTCCAAACAACAGCTGTTATTGCTGCTTTGCTTGCTTTGAGATTTCAAATGCTCGCTCGCAGAGCCGGTGACAGTAAACAAGTGCTCCTGCGTGCAGATGACAAAAACAAATAGTTTCCAATCTCATCAAAGCCCGGGCGAACTGAGGTGGATTTACAAGCCAAGCTGCTGCCAGAGTCCGAGCATCAGAGATAAAAAAAAAAATATTCTGCATTTCTTCCACATTGGTGGATATTCTGATGCTGGGATCACAAAAGCTTCTACACTGTGACTGGCTTATTTGACTCTGCTGATGGAGCTGGGATGTTGTTAATCTCCATCTTTGAAAGACGGTGTCAGTGATGTAAAACGACAATAAAAGATCATTTACAATTCTGAATGAAAATAAAACGGTTTCTGACAAAAATTAAAAAGCACATTCAAATAAATGTGAGTTTTACAAGGAGGATTAAAGATTATGCTGATTCGGCTCAGCGGGAGGTAGTTAGAAACAGGGGAACTTTGCGGCGCCTTCGCTGTTATCAGCAAAATTTAAAAATTGATTCTTTAACTCACAGGGAGACAGAGAGGGAGGCAGCTGTGGGTGTAATAAGCATCCTGTCTCCTGTAATTTGATAAAAAAAAGCCTCACAGCAGCATTTTTGGATGAGCTGGAGGCGGCTGATTGACTTGTGGAAGCCCAAAATAAAGGGAACTGTAACAGTCCAAATTTTTTTTGAAGATGGGTGGTCGTAAAGGGAAAGAGCTTTATTTCAGTTATGATCTGAAGGGAAAAAACAAAACAAAAAAAAAGCAGGATTTGTCTTATTTACAGTGAAAAATAAAGTTTCCAAAGGACTCTGCAGTCCATGATTCAGCGGCTTGCAGAACCACATTTAGCAGCAAGAACTTGAAGTAACTGTCTTCTGTGTGACTTTATCAGCCATCAGTTTATCAGGCTCTCACATCGTTCTGCAGGAATTTTTGGCCCACTCTTCTTTACAGCATTGATTCAGTTCATTAAGGCCCTACCACAGCATTCCAGTCAGCTTGAGATCCGGACTTTGACTAAACCATTGCAACACCTTGATTCTTTTCTTTTTCTGTTGTAGATTTGCTGGATTATTGTCCTGTCGCATGGCCCAATTTGGGCCAAGCACTCCCAGCACCACATAAAGGTGCTGGGAGTGCTGCAGCACCCCCTGTTGCAAAAGGCAGACATCATAGCACCCACTGTCAAATTTATCTGTGATGGGTGTTAGGATGACACAAAGAGGCTGGATTAAAATGGGAAGCTCGAGGAAGAGATGAGGTGCAGATCAACCAGGTGTTTATTCACCAATATTGATGAGCAGAAAACACAAATGAAAACAAAAACTTCCACCACGGCAGCTCACTCTCTGGGCTGCATTTGCTTTTAAGTGAATACTAAGCAGAAGAAAATGGATGGATGTTCTTTTTAAATGTACTTTAAGAAGTTTGTAGTGCAGTAAAAATCAGATAGGGGCAGCATGACAGACGTTTCCTTTGATTACAAAAACATGTAGGACCAGATAATGGATAATAAGTATTGATTTGTACATAACTGGCCATGAATAACTTGAGCTTATTATATAATATTATACTTCAGGATATTTATAACTAACTAGGCAGCTTTTCTTTCTCTTGGCAATGCTTTCTTTAAATATATATATATGTACCCGTATCATTTCCTAAATGCAGTCAATACAAACAAAGGGAGCAGAATTTTAATCGCAGTTTTAAAGATTAAAGACATTTAATGAACGTTTGACCTTATTTGACCTTGAAGAAGAGGTCAGAAGTCAAATAAGATGTTTTAAAACTTTATCCGGTACTTTCTATATGTTGACAATACACACCGCACTTTTTGTTAATTTTAGATCAATAAATCATTACGTTGACCTTGAAGACCTTGGTGGACCTAAGCCAAATTTTAATGGATTGCTAACATGACCCCACTGTACACCCCTGTGAAGTTTTATCAGAATTCATTCAAAACTTTACAGACAGAATGACACCCACGCACGCAAAAGCTACCAAAAACATAACCTCCTTGGGCTGGTATGTAGATAATAATGTAGCCCACTGTTGGAACATGGTTCCAGCAACAGCCTCTGATGTTAACTGGCAGCCTTTTATAGACTGCCGTTAATTAACCCCCAAGCCATACCATTGTCTGGGGTTACATTAGGATACACATCAGGTAAAGGTTAAGAGTAATATTTTCTGTTGACTTAACCAAACCTGCCATACTAATCAAGATTCCTGTTCCTAGACGGACATTCACTAGCACCACATGTCAAACCTCTTTGTGTGAGCGTATTCTTTTATACAAATGTTGCTAGAATTACCCATGTACAAATATATACTGGCTAGATAAGTAATGAAGAGAACCTTCATTACAATCAGATTTAGGAAGCTGTAAAGTAAAAAAACTGATTTTTTTTTTCCCCTTCAAATATCACAACTCATTCGTAGGTAAAAAATGGTGCATTTTTCAAATTAAGCTGTCAGGTAATACCTATTTTATGCTATCACAATAATACAAAAACATTGTTTTGTGAATCAGCAGCTTATAAAAAGAGCACAGCAGAAGACTGAGTGATCATTCTCCAACCCGCGACTAAAAAAATGGTTAGGGTCCACCATGACCCAGACGAGACCAACACATCTGTCCCTGACGAATGTCCTCATAGACATCTTGAACACTTTAAACAATTTCCTCAGTGCCCCTCATGAGGACAGACCTCTGTAGTTCCAAGTCACATTTGTAGCATTATATCCATGCATCCAGATGAAAGTACTATTATGAGCTGCCGCCGAGCAGTTTAATATTAGCATTAAGCAGTAATTTCACACTACTGCCTTTGCTGCAAAGGGACTATGTAGTACGCTGTACAAATTTGGCTTTTGGGCCAGCTAAAATATTTTGCATATATATATATAGATGGGTTCTAGTCAGCTGTGCACAAATTGGCTTATTGTATGTCTTGACTGATCTGTCTTAGGAGGCCTCCTAGTTGCTAGAATTGCAAGTACGCCCTGTCACAGGGCAGAAGTTTAATAATTGTACTGTCTGTGTTAAAATATTGTGTGTAACCCGGCAAAATTTTTTGTTAGCACACACACACATGTGACAGAAACCAAAACGTGCAAAGGATCGCACAGAGACAGAAGCAGAGGGTCCTAAAGTGTAGTGAGGGAGAAAAAGATGCAAGGGCAACATTTTGGCTACAGTGAAAAAAAAGTTTCACTTTCTAACTTCGATCTGATCTTATCACCTTCAAACATCCTGCTGAAGTCTGAAGTGTGCAATAGCAGGTTGTTCTACCCTTTTATTCAGGCTCCTGCTCCTGCTCCTGAACACTGTCTGCGGTCTTTAATCTCCACATGAAGCTATTACTCATGGTAAATAAGGAAATTTGCATTATTCATTAGTTAGTATTCGGATTGGCTGGAGGTGAACCTGGGGCCAGACTTCCAGCCTATTGGAATAAGTTTTCATGTATAATGCAAACCTAAATAGCTTTCAAAACAGCTGGAAGACAGAGGGGGATCTGGGCTGTGAGGAGAGATGAATTTAAAGAAACCTACACAACTTTTACCGAATAAAATTTCACAAATATATTTAAAAGAGGCTCAGTATGTCTGAAAATTTGTTGTTGTTGTTTTTTTTTTAAGCTATATCAGTAAAAACAGACTGCAGGAGAGCTGGGAACCCACAGCTTTATCTAAAAAGCTTTCCTAAAGCTTGACAGAGAAGCAAGATAAACAAGCTACATTTATTAGAGATGCAAAGAGGCAGAGAGGCAATTAGGGGGGCGCACTAATAAAACCGAAAAACAAACCTCTTCCACAGGTGACTGCCGTCAAAGCGGGGAGACAGGTGCAAGTAATAACATTAAAATGTCGGTTTTCCATTTATATGTGCCAAACGCTGTGAGCCGGCATGAACAATACTTCAGCGTTGGGTGTGGACACACATACACAGAATACTAATGTTGTGTTTGAGGAGGTAAAAAGTCAGTGAGAAAGGTTTCTGGTAGGCATTTACTTTCAGTTTCAGCTCTTACAAACGGTGGATGCCGATACTCGGAACGTCTGGCAGAAAAACTCCCACTTCGGTTACCTGGGAACCCTGTTAACAGATTCAAAAATTATATTCCGCTTTACATGCCATGATTTGCTTATCATCAGAACACACTGTTCTGAAAGAAATTGTTTTATTTTATTGTGGTTTGATAATTCGTTCACACTCTGTAACAGAATAAGACTGTAAGGAATGCAGGATGTTATACTGTAAATAGCATATGTTGCCAGAGTACATGACAGTGGGTTTAAAATTTTAAAAAATGATGTAATTGCAGAGCAACCCTTCAGCTTTAATTTAAGGGGCTTTACAAAAATGTTGCATTAACTGTTTAGGAATTACTGCCGTTTTCATAAACTTAGCACAAAAAGTAAAGAAATTTGTGTTTGGTTTATTATTTCTTTGTTGTAAAAATGTTTCCTGGCAATAAATCTTATACCTGTGGAAAGCCTGCTTATTTCCCCTTAAAAAAAACGCCACATTTATAATTTTATAAATTTATTGTCTGTTAGGCAGGAGAGTTGACTATGTGGGTTGCGCCCATGACAAACTTGCCAAATCTTCTCTGCCAGTGCCAAACAGCTTATTCTGCTATTGACTCTGGTTTGGAGCTTCTGGTACCCCAGGTGCTGACAACCAGGCTTGTCATCATTGGAAGCCATTGCAATTGCAGAGAGATCTCGAGATGAGATTCTGCAAACAGTGGCAATGCGTAGGTGGCCCAATACCTTTGTCCACATACTATAGCAAGGATATCGTTACTATCATCAGGGGGCAACTTTTTGTGCAGCTAGCGGTAACCTACTGCCACGAGACAAGAAATAATAAATATACAGAAAATACAACATAAAAATCAAACAGAGTTATTTAAAAGGCCACTGGCAGCTAAAAACTTCTAAGTCTGTTTGTCTGGCTTTTTGACAGACACACAGGAGCAACCCGATCTCTTTAGACAGGGGGTTATTAGGATCAGGCCTTCTTCAATATCTCGACCTTGAACAAAAGAAAAAGGTCATGCAAGGTGGTGGCAGCAATTTTGCTGCAAAACTCAATAATACCCTGCAGCAGAGCAAGAAAGAGAATGAAAGAGTTAAAGCACATTCAGTTTTGTGGAATCTATCTATCTATCTATCTATCTATCTATCTATCTATCTATCTATCTATCTATCTATCTATCTATCTATCTATCTGTGTGACTGACTTCCAGGCAGATAATAAGCATAATGTACTGTCTAATGGTACATAATGTTAGAATTACCCACAAGCAAACAGTAAAACACACAAATAATAACTATAAGATGGAAAGCAGGTCTGTAAACTTTTAATTAGCTTAACAGAAAAGTGCACTTCTTCTAAGCCGCAAAACATTAATAAGTGGAACCATCCCAGAAATGTATTCCTGAAAAATGTGGTGGGGGAAAAAAAAGTGTCACAAAGTTACTGCAGAGTCTCATTTTTCTTCAGCATTATCAGGCAATTAGTTCCTTTCATTTATCACACACAGTGTTCAGCAGACAGTATCGCCTATAAAAGACACACATGTCTCTACGCGCGCTCTCTCTCTCTCACACACATGCACATTTTCTCTAACGACGGGCATGCGTGTGGCGGCGTCAGCATGGGGTTGCGCACATAGGCTCATGCACACATCTCATTTCTGGCTGGATTAGCATATCATTTCACAGAATAAAGTGAAGCTCCTGTACAGGAACACACAGTGAAGAAGAGGCAGCGGGTTTCTGCAGATTAAACACATATTCATGGATACTGAGGACTGACGTTAGTCTGATAGAGCAGATAATTTGTCTCTAGTTAGTTCTGATATGATATAATGGCAACTTTTGTGAGAGAAAAATTGAGAATGAGAACAGACAGGCTGCTCACCAAGTCTGAAGGAAAGACACCTTTTTTTAGAGAGGTGATGTCTACAAGCTGGAACAGGCTTATTTGGTTTAGTCGTGCACAGAGAGAAGGTATGTGTAGCTCACAGTGGCTCAGATGGGAGCTAATGTGCATGCCTCCAAAATCCCTGCTACCCATTATGCATATCTGCAATGATGGCTGGTTGAGCAGAGAAAGCTGTCCAGGACCACCAAGGTGGGACCGGCACCCAGCTATGAATTAATGAGACTAGGACCAGCAACAGCATACACACAGGCTATTTTATGTATTTTCCCCTCTTCATTCCATTTCTCTTAATAAATCCCACTCTGCTTCCTAATGTTAATGTTATGTAAAGTGCATCCTCTGCATAATACTCACACAGATCAAAAAGGAATGAACTTTGACACAAAACACAACATCCCACCCACACCCTAACCCATTTCTACTCTTTGAGGCCACAAACCCTCATTCTACTTTCTGTGTCACCGTGTTTGTGACTCCACTAGTCTGGAAGGGTCCATTTGTGTCCTCTTGGGTCTAGGTGATGTAAATTTTGTCATCCGACATTGAGTGTAAGGATCCCCGTGTTTGTATCCAGAACAGAGTGTAATGAAGGTTTCAATTACACAGGCCTAGAAAGCAGCCGTGGACCCCCCTAGAAACCTGTGTTTGATAGGGAATAATGTGCATTTCCTGGTGAGTCTTTGCTGGAGGCTGCTGGTTGTCAGTAGGTGAAATCAGTCGCAAAGAGGGTCCTCTCTGTGATTGCTTTGGTTGCTATTACATTGCTGCAGTCACCTGTAATCTGCATGGAAGATGCTGACAAGATTGCAAACACTTGCCAATTACTTGTGATACCTGAAAAAGTGTGACGAAGGAGGTCTTTGGTGCAGCATCGTATACTTCTCGGCGACCAGTGTCACCTAGCAACTGCCAGCAATTGGAGCATTTGAATTCCCAAATCCAGCGAGGCCAGCGGAGCGGCATCAATTTTGGTGTGACCAAGTGAAACGTGCCTGGTATTAAGGTTGTGTTTAAGCCAGGGACTTCAAGGTTTTGTGCTGCACATTTTGACACATCTGCAGTATCGAGCCTGCAGTACAAATGATATTCACAGACAACAAACCCGGAGGTTGCAAAAAAAAAACTTGCTGGCTGGACAAGCTCATCCAAGCCCGGAAACGATGCCAAAAAAATCCAGTGAACGGGACATTAAGGGTATTTTGAACACAGTGTAACCCTCCAGGCCCAGCAAGTCAGCTCCACACCTAAACTAAGAAGTGCAGTTGCCAAGAAAAACAGAAAAAGGCTAACCCTTCTGTACTGCGCTTATTCAGTGAGCGCAGGCTGTCAGGTCGCTGTTTACATCATAATGCCGGCTGTGGAGCATCCACATATATTTACTCTGGAGGAGGCTGTGAAACTTTGGGAAAGGGGTCCAATACAGCGGGAGCAGCGGGAGCAGCGGGAGCAGCGGGAGCAGCGGGAGCGATGCTGAGGTGAGTTGTTGAGGATTTCCAGGACTTTTCTGTCTGTAATTGTTACCATTGTTGTACAGTAAGTGCACCTGTTAGCCGGTGTTGCTGAAACTGTCTTTGAAGTGGATCTAACATTGCTGGACTCCAGGGCTTAGTGAATAAACTCTCATGTGAGATGTGAGAATGTAATCAAACTGTTTATCACAGGGAAAGTGTGATTTAGGACACACGAGTTACTGGTCAGTGACTGAAAGAATGAACATCACGAGGGCTGCAGCGATTCCTCGAGTAACTTGAATAATTCGATTATAAAAAAATCCTCGACGCAAATTTGTTGCTTGGATGCTTTGTTTAAATGCTGCAGCGCTCAGGTGTCTCCGTGTAAGCGAAGCATTTCACCCACATTAGCAGTATTAAAGTTCGCCATCGCTGCGACGACCCTTTAACAACGAGTGTATCATCGCCGACACATTTTTCCACGCCTTCACTGCTCTCTGCACAGGTGTGTGTGTTGTGTTCGCTGTGCTGAGATTTTCAGCTGTTAGCTACCGGAACGAATCACTATCACCACAATTTGGTAGCAGCCATTAGCAGTAGTAGCAGTAACACAGTAACAGAACTACCAGAACTACCAATTTATGCTACAATTCCTGATTAGCGACTAAAAATAGACCTGCAATAGAAACATATTTAGGAGGACGGGTGTGGATACAAAGCATTATAACATTATGCTCATGCAGCCCCCAGTTTTTCAACAAAAACACTGATAACACAACAGCAGCAGCTGTTTTACGCGCAATCTGTCTAAAATCAAGCGAGCTCACAAATAAAGCGCGACGTCACAGTGTCTGCAGCCATCTTCTATATACAGTCTGTGCTTCAGTTCCACATATTAGCGGTGATTTATGGAGGAAAAATATCGTGGCGAATCATCCATTTCTGAGAAACGCTGAGATCTCATCTTGAACACCAGCCAGCCACACACTTCAAACACCACACCTTTTTGATCACTGCAAAATGACAACACTCTGTTCTTGGTGTGCAAATAATGGAGAAATCAGTATACTTTTCACAGCAGAACTGAGCCGACCTGACATGATTTGCATTTCTGCTGTAGAGCTGGCAGTAGATTCATCTCCTGAGTACGCTGTAATTTGTCTGCATCTGTAATTAGTACGGATACACACAAGGATGTGCAAACCTGTTTTTTTGTTTTTGTTTTTTTTTTTCTTTCCCCCCCCCAAAAAAATCAGATAACCAAGGTGGCTGCATTTTGTTGTAACAGATGGCAAGCTCAAATATGAAACAGATGCAAATGGACATCTAATCTGGTAACGCTACCAGGATGGATGTTATGAACAAAATAGATAAAGCTGTTCCAAATATTTTTTCAGCGACTGAGCTTGATCATACGAAATAATATTCTAGAAAAGTGCTAAAAAGCCTGAATACTTCAGCATGGCTGTATTTTTTTTTGTTAGTATGACTCATTATTTTCAAAGGGCCCTGAGCCGAGACTCTGATCTAACAGCTGCTGTGATTTCCAGTGGTGCTGGTGTTGCCTCTCGGTGTTAAAGTGAGCAGCAGGGTTTTCAGCTGCCATCGTGTAATGCCAGAGGGCTTTTCCACTCAGCGGTGACTGACCATGTGGATATGTGAGCTCTGTTTGACCCCATGTACCCTTCACAGAGCAACAACTTTTACAGGGCGAGTATTCTCGACTGGGAAAGCCCAACCTGAAATCCTGACAAGAACCAGACTTTGTCTAAGGGACGCGAACAGCTGCTGCTAGCAGAGCTGCAGCAGGTAGCAATCTTTTTGAAGTACACAGTACCAGCTGTACTCCAAACCAGTAAAGAGAAACGTAAAAGCGCAGCTTTACATTTTATACTCTCGTTGCTTCCTCGTCAAAGTTAGATGATAAAATCAATATAACTCTCATTTCTGTGTGGTAGCTGGATCCAGCAGTCGGTTAGCTTAATTTAGCACAGTCTGTGACCTGAGAGGAACTGCTAAACCGAGTCTCTTTAAATCGGTTTAAAAGCCATATTATTTGTACTTGCTTGACTGCATCTCCAAAATGTGCAAAGAAAATATTCCCCACACAAGTACACCACCAGCAGCCTGACTCACTGCTACAAAGCAGGATGGATCCATGTTTTCATGTTATTTATGCCAAATTCTGACCGTACCATCTGAATGTCCCAGCAGGAATCAACAGTGATCAGATCGGGCGTTTCTCCAGTCTTCTGTTGTCCAGTTTTGGTGAGCCTGTGTGAATTGTCGCCTCGGTTCTTGGTGACAGAAGTGGCACCTGGTGTGGTCTTCTGCTGCTGTGGCCCATCTCTTCCAGGGTTCAGTATGTTGTGTGTTCAGAGATGCTCCTCTGCATGCCTTGGTTGTAACGAGGTACTTTTGCCTGTCAGCACAGTCTAGCCATACTTCTCTGACCTTTTCACCTTTTTTCAGACCATTCTTAGAGACCTTAGAGATGGTTCTGTGGGAAAATGCCTAAATGCATTGATTTGCTGCCATGCGATTGGCTAATTAGTTATCTGCAGTTGAAGATGTGTACCTAAAGAAGTGGCTGGTGAGTATGTAAAAATAATTCCCTTTTTATAAGTATAGTTTCTCTTTATATAAGATGCTAAAGTGTAGTGCAACAGCCAGGCTGTAAAATGAACCATGTTTAACAGGCTGAATTCAACTTTGCCTTTGTAAAAGGGGAACTGCTAGTCTCCCGGTAGCAGCTATTTTGCTTACATAAAGCCCATTGTCTACAAGAACACTCACTGGAGACGAGAGGAGAGAAGTGGGCAGGTGAGACGAGGAAGCAAATAATCAAGAAATCAGATGTATTTTATTTCATTTCTTTTTTTTTTTTTCTTTTTTTTACTTCACTTCCATGAAATTACCAGACAGACTGAGGGAGTGCACTGCTCACAACATGCAAAAATCCACATAAGCAGCTGTTAAAGAGATTCCAAAGTAAACAAGAAGGGCACTTTGGGGCATGCAGTCCTCCAGCAAAGCCATTACCCTGTCTGGCAAATTTGAAGAAAAGGATCTGGATTCACGCTAAAAGTTAATGGGTTCACCTCTCCACCACATGGCTCACCTCTCCAACAAGTTTTGTGAAATTGGGCCCGGTGGTTTTTACATAATCTCGCTGATGGACGAACAGATGGCTTAGACCCTCAGCCCCGGTGCGTGATAAACAGCATCATGCTGTGCTCTGTTTTATTGTACAGTATCTGTGAATGGTGTGCAACCTGCAAATGAAGAAAGAGAAAGGAAAGAAAATTTGAACTGACTTCTTAAATCAAAACATCACCCGGTAACGAGTGGGGGGGAAAAGTGGCTGGCACTCCTTATGATGGGTCGACAGGCTAAAGCATGGAGGATTCAAACTCCTAGTAAGTGCCATTTTTAAAAGAGCAGAGAAAAGGTGGTGATTAAAAGTGTTTTCAGCACCAAGAGACTGGAGGTGAAGTGTTAGCTGGGAGAAAGGAAGAGTTGAGTGAAGGGGAGGAGCAGCAGTCAAGGCCTGTGCCAGCTGCCGCGTTCTCACGTGGGATGGCTGTAATTAATTTGGACACTTGGCTGCTGGGTGGCATCAGCAATAATGTGTGTGTATGAGTGTATGCGTGTATGTGTGTATGCGGGCACGCAGGAGCCTTTTATCAGTGAAGACATATCCCCGCCCTCCTACTGTATGTTGCCCTTGAGGTGGCTATTTGCATTAGTGTCAGAGCAGGGCGCATAAGCTAGTTGACACACAGGCTTACACACGCCCACGCACACACAGAATTTAAAGGAGTCGAGTCACATTAAGTTGGTGTTAATCATTTAGGATCGTTTCCAATTTAGCATGTTAGCATACAGCAACACTATTCTGCATGATGATTAATGATTTTTTTTTTTTTTTTTTTTTTTGCATCTTTGTTTTAAAAAGTGTGTGCGAGTTGTCATTGATCTCAGCAGGCATGCACTTTGAATTTAAAGCGCGCTTATTAAAAATGCATTCATGCCTTTTCAGGGCCACGGGGGGCTGTAGACTGCAGCCAACGCTTGCGTACGCTGGGTAGAAAACAAAGAAAACTCCTGTATAGGTTACAAATCTATCACAGGTCTAAAACAAACAAACAAAAAAAACCCCACAGTAACTCACATGCATAAATATGAATGAATGTTGCCTGCATGACTGAGGAGATATTAATACAGAAAAAAAAATAGCACACACAAGGGGAATTCACAGAACCAAATTTCAGGGAAGAGGACAAGTCTCTGCGGTCTTTTTGCATTAAATTATTCTCATTGCACAGCTCAGACCAGGAGGGTAAAGTATCACCTAAAGAGTGCTGTATATGTGAGAGCCAGGCACAAGCAACCTCCGTCATTTAAAAGCATTTACTGTTGAGTGAAAGGAGGCAGATAAAAAGATCCGCCCGATAGGCAACAGAAGGCACATCAGCTGTGCAGCACAAAATTATTAAAGTATTATCCCTTGCATGCAGAGCAGCACTCAAAAATACAATTACGCACGGAGCATTCATACACTGACTAATTTGTGTGTAATTTTTTTTACAGTAAAGTTGTGGGCTGCAATCCCAAAACTGAAAGGCACTAAATTGTTGTGTGGAGTTGAGAGGAATGATGAAATTGATCACCACCGGCAACTTCTTTCACACTAAACACAGAAATTAGGTTTGCGGAATTAGTTAGTGCCGCTTGAAGTGAGCTTTTGGTTTATTACATTGTATATTGATGATTGGCTTGGTATTGTGAGGGCAGCCAAGTGTAGCGGCATCTCAAACCAAGAGCGGCTCAGCCGCTAGAGCCGGTGATTTAACATGTTCCTCCAGTGCTGAGCTGAATGTGGAGCGTAATATGGCTAATAAAAAAGCTGAGCGGAAGAAATATTTAATAACAATAGGATTTAAGCGATCAAAGGAGCAGTTAGTAAACTTTATGTTTGTGTTTTGAGGGGAAACTCACACTGAGCGTGCCTGCTGTGTTTTAACTGACTGTTGGGGTGTGGCTGCCAGCAACTAAGGAAATTTCATGCTTTCTTCGCTCAGCGACTTGGAGTCTGAAACTACTTTCATGCAGACCATCAAAGAGCAGGAAAGTCACGCAGAATGTTTCACCTCTGGCCCCCTGGGAACTACCGTCGCCAAAGGCAGGATGTTGAATAAGCATTACGCAACTGCCATTGATGATTTCCACACTCTGTGATCAGAGGCTGCCACTAGGTGTCCACCACGGCACTCTGGGAGTGCAATGCAAAATGTTTAAGCTCCGCTCCTGAGGATTTTCTCCCATGTGTCATGTGTGAATTGCAAAGAAGACCGCACGCTGTTCCACAGCTACTTGATTCTGAATCAGAGTTGGGTTCCTGTCACGAACCTGCACACTGTTATCTAACAAAGTCTGTTTTGGATGGAATTTTTTTTTTGTTTGTTTGTTTATTTTGGCCTTTTCTTGAGATTTTTTTGCAGTGGAGAGAGACAGGAAAGCGGGAGGAGAAACAGGGAAGACACGTGGTAAATGGCGACAGGCCTGGACTCAAACCTGCGCCGACCGCACTGCCACGCGGCATACATGGTCGCTGCCGCCCTGGCGCCCCTGTTTTGGCTGTTTAAAATCATGCAAACCTTTCTATTTGTGTGTGTGTGTGTGTGTGTATTTTTCTGTGAACTTCTGACTGGTTTGAAACAGGCAGGAAAATAGATGTCAAGTCAATAGATATTTTTGTACTTCTATTGTTTGTTTTATTATTTAATGTCAGGCAGAAATATATCACATTTGCAGTAACGACTTTAAGTACTGTATAATATGACATAAGAAAAAAAAGACCATACACAGAGAGCAGGTTCACAGCTGGTTGGCGGCGTTTGAACAGGAATCTGGTCTAAACCTAAACAGTGGAGTTTGCTGTGAACTGCAGGAGAACTGGGAAAGCAAGACCTCCCCCCTCTATATAAAGCACTGTGCAAAAGTCTTGAGTTACCCCTCATTTCTTTATATTTTGCTTCCAACGAGCCAGTTTCTTGTAATTTATTAAAGTGATCTTGATCGTTATCCAGGTTTTCCTAGGTTTTTCTTGAATTGCTCATTTTCAGTCTAGTCCTTGTACTATTTTCAGAGGAAGTTATTTTTTGTTTGTTAATCCACTGACCTATGAATCAATCAACCATAAAAAGGCACCTAACTCAAGGGATGAACCAGTACTGTGTCTACACAAAACAGACAACTTAGCAAAGAGATCATTTTAAATTATATCTTTAGGCACTTTGTTACTAGCAGCCTGTTCCAAAAAACACATAATTTATTCACATTTCTTTAGTTGAATCTATGAAAAATGTTTGACAGACATAAAATTGTAATTTTGTTGACTCCCAAAGAGCTACACAATTGGAAACAACAGCATCAAAGTGGGAGGCCACGTAAAATCACAGAGTGGGGTCAGGAGATGCTGAGGCACATAGTGTGCAGAGGTCACCAACATTCTGCAGTCAGCTGCTGCAGACCTCCAAACTTCATGTGGCCTTCAGATTAGCTCAAGAACAGTGCACGGAGAGCTTCATGGAATGCATCCAAGCCTTACATCATCGAGCGCAGTGCAAAGCATCAGATGAAGTGGTGTAAAGCACGCCGCCACTGACTCTAGAGCAGTGGAATCACGAATCACGCTTCTCCGTCTGGCAATCTGATGGACAAGTGTGTATTTGGAGGTTGCCAGGAGAACGGTACCTGTCTGACTGCATTGTGTCAAGTGCAAAGTTTGGTGGAGCGGGGATTTTGGTGTGGGGTTGGTTTTCAGTAGTTCACTGTAGTTCCAGTGAAACTCTCAATGCTTCAGCATATCAAGACATTTTGGACAATTTCATGCTCCCAACTTTGTGGGAACAGTTTGGGGATGCCCCCTTCCTGTTCCAACATGACTGCACACCAGTGCACAAAGCAGCTCCATAAAGACATGGATGAGGGAGTTGTGTGAAAGAACTTGTCTGGCCTGCAGAGAGCCCTGACCTCAACCCAAAAGAATACCTTTGGGATGAATAAGAATACCAAATACTGACTTTGAAAGCTTGTTAGAACTGTACAAACTCTGTTTTTGACTTCTATACATTCAATAAATCACTGCACCGATTCCCCATTTTCCTAAGAAAATACAAATTTTATATATTTTGCGCACTACTGTAAACGATGAAGAGGAGTGGAGGATCACTGACATCAATCTCCAAATTGCCAAAGATCTAATGTGGACTCTTAACTCCTCTCACTTGGTAAAGAAAGCTCAGCAGAAGCTCTTCTTCTTCTTTTTGATGAAGTTCTAAAAAAAGCCAAACTCCCCTCTTAGCTTTTAGTGAACAGAGAGCATTATCTGCTATTGTGTCACAGTATGGTAAACCCACTGCACCGCAGGCTTGGATCGGTAGGACAGCATGAAGGATTGTGGAAACCAAACTCCCAAATCTACACCTCTGCATAAACAACACAATCAAAGACTCAACCCACCCTGGTCACATCCCATCACGCAAAAGATACAAGACTATTAGGTCACATACCAGCAGACTGAGGAATAGTTTTTCCCCAGAGCTGTAGCTTCTATCACCCCCACCCCACCCCCCTCCAAACACACACACACACACACACACACACCATACTATAATCACTGCAGTTGTGCAATACCTACTGCTCACTGTGAAATACCTGTTTGCACCATCCAAGTCTACTGTGCATATAGTATCGCAGCCCTGTAAATGCTTCGATTTTTTATCTTATTTTATATATTTTATTGTATGTTTTATTGCCGCTAGTCTTTCTGAGCATTACTGAAACTTCCTCATATAATTAAAATGGCTGCAAAGTCTTACGCTACCTTATCTAGTTGCCTTAAACTTGCCCTCATCTAGCCTAAGGCAACTAAATAACTTACTATACTCTGACCATGCTGTAATTAGCGTGTCTCTGCACTGGTGATGTAGTCTGGGGACTCACAAGCTATTAAAAAAAAAAAATCAAGGCCGACTGTGATTGGTTGGATCTGGACTCTTCTAAGGCTTTAGTGGAGATGATGCCAGTCAGCAAATTGTTATCCATCATAGAAATTTAAAAGAATATATACGGAAAAAGTAGGGGAAATATTTTTATGTTAGATTTAATGGCACATTTGTCTGTTGTGTCTCTAGTTATTTCATTATTTATTTTAGATTTTGCTAGTTTCAGTCTCCATACTTCCCATAGATCCTGCAGAACACAATCACTGAATGCACAGCGTTTTTGCCCCGTGATAGAGCTGGCCCAGGGGCATTTGGGATTATGAGGGAAACAGATGAAGACGGGGATATGTTCTATAAGAATTGAGACTCGCTTTGTCTGAGCTTTAAATTATGTTCTAAATTAATGTTCAAGTGTTCCATGATGACTGTAAATAGGTCTGCTTATGTTATTCAGGTCACATGGTCCTTTTTTCCATTCCACTGAATATAAGAGCACTCGCTCATTGGCCTTGCCCATTTACCACAAAGAGACCTTGGTCAGTTCCCATACAAATGGCAGCTATGAGCAACATTCAAGCTCAAAACCTACACTTATTGCAGCAAATACTAAATAATAAATGTAGACAGTGGCCAGCAGGTTTTAATATAGATATTCAGAGTGCCCCCTTATGGTCCAGCGTGGGTTGTGACAGCAGGCAATTAAGAGTGAGTGCTATCATTAGACCGTAAATCATGAAAGAATCTCATATTCACTGGAAATGTGTAAATAAGTGGAAGTGGGAATCAAGGACAGATTAGATGTATAAAAATGAAGATAAATAAGGAAATTTGGGGTAGGGAGGAAATGTGCATGTGGCATAATGAATATTAGTCAACCTTGGGCCGCCTAATGAAGGACAAACCATCGATAGAGCAGCGCTGTGCCTGGAGGCGGCCAGAAATGGGAACACACACACACACACACACACACACACAGTCCTTTACTCTCCCGCTAACTCTCTCACGCACACACACACTCACACTGTTTTAATTAAATTTACAGATGTCAAAGCTCTCATCACGAAAGCAGCCTCCCCACCCAGCCCCTCCTCAGCTCCTGTCATTTATGTGTCCAACTTTCCTTGCATCCCTCCCTCTATCCTGCCCAGCCTCGAGGACAGCTCCGCCTGTGACGGTTAAAGTTGTGTCGTTCAAACCGAGAGACATGCCCTCTCTTTCTGTCTCTTTTTCAAATACTCTCTGTCACGCACACACATGCTCAGACACACAGAGAGAAAGTGATTCCAGACAGCTATTGATCTGTTATGTAGCTGATAGGACAGTAATGAACTTCCTGTAGAACAAACGGCAGCCCGCAGAAAAAGAACTCTGCTCCAAATGTCCCTGCCACATCAAAGATGTCCGACTGATGTTTTTATAGTTTTTCATAGCCTGCGCTGACTTCATTATTTTTGAGAACTTGTCTTTTGCGGCACATACAGCTGCAGCACTTTCAAACTGTTTTGTTTTGTAAGTGGCATTTCGGTGAAGGCTGCTGCCACAGGAAAAAAAGGAGCAAATGTTTGAAATGTGTGATATTTAAAGTTTAAAACCTCTTATTAAAAAAAAACACTTCTGCATGCATAATAATGTAAACCAATAGCTGATAATGAACCGCTTCAACCTGCTCATTGAGGGCTGCGGTCTGCATTTGCCAGGAGGTAAAAAAAAACAAAACAAAACCGAAAAACGATTACATCAAATTTGCTACTGTACTTTGCAGTCTAATTGGTGCTTATTGGCCAAAATACTTAACACGTTCTCATTCATTGATTATTATTAAAAACAATTTACATGTTAAAATGCTTGTTTATTTTGGTTTTAATCTTAATTAAATCGAAACAATTTGATTACAAGTGAAAAGCTGATGGGAGTCTGGCTAAATGCTCATTTAAAAATGATTACAATCCATTTCTGCAAATAACAGTATATTACACACTCGCTGGCCACTTTATCAGAGACACCTTGCTAATCCAAAAACTGTGGCGCTTCAGTTGCTGCAGATTTCTCCCGTTACGCCACACCCCAAAGGTGCTGGACTGAGATCTGGTGACTGAGGAGGTCATTTAAGTGCAGTGAAGTCATTGTCATGTTCAAGAAATGGGCTTGAGATGATTTAAGCTTTATGACATTCTGTGTGTTATTCTGCTGGAAGCACCCATCAGAAGATGGGTACACTGTGGTCATAAATTGATGAACATGGTCAGCATCTATAGTCAGGTAGGCTGTGGCTTTTAAACAGAGCACAGTTGGTACTAAGGGGCCCAAAGTGTGCCAGGAAAAAATCCCCCACGCCAGTGCAGGATACAAGCCAGGATGCTTCCACGTTTGCATCAAATTCTGACCCCGCCATCTGAATGTAACCGAGGCTGGGACGTCTTCTGTTGTCCAATTTTGGTGAGCCTGTTTGAGTTGTAGCCTCAGTTTTCTGTTCTTAGCTGACAGAAGTGGCACCAGGTGTGGTCTTCTGCTGCTGTAGCCCACCTGCTTCAAGGATCAACGAGATGTGTATTCAGAGATGCTCTTCTAACCCTAACCTTGGTTGTAATAAGTGGTTATTTTGAGTTACTCTTACTGGATCTTTTCAAGTTTTCTGACTAAACCCTACAGATGGTTATGTGGGAAAATCCCAGTAGATCAGCAGTTTCTGAAATACTCAGACCGGCCCATCTGGCACCAACAACCCCGCCACGTTCAAAGTCACTTAAATCACCTTTCTTCCCCATTCTGATGCTCTGTTTGAAGTTCAGCAGGACGTCTAAATGCACTGAGCTGATGCCATGTGATTGGCTGATTAGATATCCGTGTTAACAAGCAGCTGAACAAATAAAGTGGCCAAATAAAGTAACACTATTGCTAATTTACAATTGTACTAGCTTTTTTCTTTTTTTAAATCCATTTTCTTCCACTTCCACACTAAAACTTACTGGTACATTGCTGCCCCCTTGTGGTGGCAATTTTAGTCACATTTTGGAGAGGAGTCTTACATATTGCTTCTTTAAGGGGTCACCAGTAAAAAGGGTTAGAAATGAGAATCACAGAGTTATAATAGAAGGAAATTAAGATACCAACTTGCTGTCTTCATCATTAGACACCCAAGCAGCAGTGAAATTCTGTAGACTGCACATTTTAGCTTCATGTCCAACTCATCAGACAACACCACGGGCCTACACAGTCAAGCTAAAGTGGCGAGAGGCTTGTTAAACTCTCAAAAGGTGGCCAAATGATCATGACAAAAAAATGGCGAGGGCCGGGCCTCGGTCCTCCTCGTTTCACGGTGCACAGAATACTTTCCTTTTGTCTCTTTGCTTTTCATCTTTTCTCCCGTCTCCTCACCATTAAGGTAATGGAGCCGCTACAGCAAAGTCTGTGTGCATGTGACAGAGATGCAGAAAGAGCATGTCTGCCCTAAATGCCCCTGGCACCTCCTCTGAATTTAGAAAGGAGCCCATCAATCTCTGTGTCCAGCTGCAATGGTGCTACAGTAGCAGTGTCCACAGCATTCCTGCGTGCCAAACGTGAATGTGCATGAGTGTGGGTGTGTGTGTGTGTCCTGAAGGTACTTTCTGCAAAAGATAATGGGCTATAATAGAGATGAAGCATGTACACTCCTCTTCTCTGGGCTCATTTTTATCTCCATCCCTTCCTTATGCTTGCTCTCTTACACTTTCTTCACACTCGCTACGGAAAATCCTGTGATGTTTCACTTTCTGACTGACGTGCTATACAGTTAATACTTTGCCCTGGGCAGCGTCTCAACTTAAATCTTAGATATTCCTGTTGGATGCAGCACAGCCAAAGACAGAGCTTAAAAGTGAGAGAGAGACACTTTATCTCCCTACCTGACTTAATGCAGAAGATGAATCCAAGCAGAATCTGAAAATGTATTAATTCAGCCCGTCCGCTCTCTCCTCCTTCTCGACAACAAGCTCTTAATCCACTTAATGATTTTTTTTTGTCAGTTAAAGAAATAAAACTTGTCACAAATCATTTATTCTACCCCCAATAATGTGCACAATCTGAAAAATAGACCAAGCAAAAAGCCTCTTATGACATAAATATGAATAAACTAGGGTCGTAGTTGCAGTTCGCAATGGCTCACACACACTCATAAATTTATTATAAACCTACATTTACACAGAGGCTTTCGCACAAGCAGCCCCGCCATCAGCGCAACTTGTGCACACAGGGTTTTAGCAGCTGGTTTAACAGACAGCAGTTTACCTTCAGGATTCATCACGAGAGCCTGCAACAAGAGGGAAGGAGAGAGAAAGCAGCAAATAGTAAATTGTGAGCAGGCGGCAGTGAGCTTCAGGCTCCACGAGTGGGGAGGACTAAATTATGATTTCAAACCAGTGTTAATTTTGACAGCAAATTTTGATTTAGTTTTAGTCATAGTCTTTTGACGAAAATTAAATTTAGTTTTAG
>JAVDPK010000858.1:1720285-1734720 GCA_034780415.1 Cichlasoma orientale | reverse complement strand
CAATTAATTTAGTCATCGTTTTCATCGTTTCTTGAGGTCTAAATTTCGTTATCGTCTCGTTTTCGTCATGAAAAAAAAGGGTCGTTGACTATGACGAAAATATTTCGTCAACGAAATTAACACTGTTTCAAACATTACGTTTCCTCTTTTTTTTATTTCGCCTTCCACTTCTCAGTTATTCTCAAACACAGTCCCTCCTTCCCTCGTCCGCTCTTACCTCTCCAGCCTCGAGTTGGATTCGTTGCTGTGCGTCAGTGTGTGCCGTGTCTTGCAAGGATGACATGCGAGGCATGAGAAATTGATGCAACTCTCGTATGCTAAATGGGGCAGCCATTTGCGAGGCAATGTCAATCACTTAGGACTGTGAGTGTACCAGCTTGTGTTTGCCTCTTTGAGTTCTTTGTTTATAGGTCTGATGCGCTGCAGGCAGACGGCCTTTTTTTAAAAATTAGTTTGTTCAGAAAATGACAGAAGATGAAATGTTTTGCATATTGTCACTCAAAGCTGAGGTGACAGATATGTTGGCTCCACTCAGTCCACATATGCATAACAAGCTGCTTTCCATTAAGAAAGGCATGTGAGTGACTGAATATGTATGAGTTCGAGAGTGTTGCAAGTGTGTTACAGCATTGCAATCAGTGCTGGTCTTTCAAAGATAAATGCTTTGAGTTGAGAGAGTTTTATCATTTAATTAAATTCAGTCGCCATTTAAGTCTTCGGCTTTAGTAGGCAGGGTTGTGTAAAAGCGGCGGCGTCCGGGATTGGACAACGAGGCCAACGAGGAAGGAGCTCGGACAGCTACTCGAGGTCGGCTCCAAAATGACCAACTTCACACCACAAACCTGTTTACAGGCTGGTGCAGGAAAAAAAAAAGTTTGGGTCTCTGTGGCTAAAGTCCAATCTTTTTGACAACTTTCTGTACTAAGATTTAAAGTTATTCATACTTAAAGGTGTGACTGCTTGACGTGAAAGATGGGTAGAGTTATGTCACGTTCAGCAGTGCTAAAAGATGCTCAGTACACTTTGGCTTAAGCCTGTTTTTCACTGGCCAAAATGATCATTAAAACAATTCCACAGTGAATTACTAATACACTTTGCCAGCCCTGCTATCAACCCAGTACTAGCATGAGCTGACAATTCCCCAGGTCTATCCTCAAGTATAGATATCTTCAAAACAGTAGTCTATAAACCAGGGGGGAGACGAGGGTTTGTCTCTCATATTCACCAGCTGGTGTCTCCCTTATTTTTCCAACAGACTGAATAATAACTAAGACTCAGTCTCTACAGACAGGCCAGCAGCTCTGTGAGGCTCTACTGAAGCACGGTGGGGCTTTGAGCTAAATCTAACGTGCTAACAATGATACTTGCTGAGCTCACTAGCAGAAGTTTACCACATTCAAAGGCGAGATTTAGTGTGACTGAGGCCAGAGTTACAGTTTTCTATTTTCTAATTAGTTAATTCAATTCAGTTTGAACTTCAGCAGGTTGTCTTGACCGTGTCTACATGCCCCAAATGCGTTGAGTTGCTGCCATGTGATTGGATGATTAAATATTTGCATTTAACAAACAAATGATTAGGTGGCACAGCGGTGTGTTGGTTTGCACTGTCGCCTCACAGCAAGAAGGTCCTGGGTTTGAATCCTGTCCTGTGTGTTTGCATGCTCTCCCAGGGTTCTGTAGGTTCTCTCTGGATAGTCTGGCTTCCTCCCACAGACATGCATGGGCCAGAGGTGGTAAAAGTACAGACATTCTGTACTTAAGTAAAGGTACTTGTGTTAAAAAAAAATACTCTGGCAAAAGGTGAAGTACTGATTCAAGAAAGTAAAAGTAGCTGGAGGACATTTGATAGATAGATAGATAGATAGATAGATAGATAGATAGATAGATAGATAGATAGATAGATAGATAGATAGATAGATAGAATGCCTTTATTGTCATTATACAGAATGTACAATGAGATTGGAGAGATTGGCACTGCATCCAGTAGTGACTGTGACAAATGCCTTTGCAGTATTTTAATGCCAGTTGGTACAATGACATCATATAAAACGTAAGGAAAACACTAATTACTTCCAAGACAACTCTGTCTTTCAGGTTCCATATCAATAACTTTGACAGGTGATTATTTCATTTTAAAAAAATTTCTCTATATTTAATTTAAATTTGTTCAGAACAATAAATGTTTAATGTACTTTATGGCGCTGGGGGCTGTGCACTCAGGCAAAATATTATTTGCAGCCGCGCTGGAGAACATTCTGTCATATAGAAGTCATGCACTTCATACAGTTTGTATAGCATAATATAAAATTTGAACTTTGCTGTCACTTGTGCATTGGTGCATCATAAAATATTTGAACCGAACTTTCCAAGTTTAGCCTTACTTTTCAAACCAAAACGCATGAGAAGTTTATCTGAGACAGGTATGCTGAAAACTATGCCAATAAGGTCAGGCTGGTTCAATGATAATCATTTTAGAGTACTTATCAAAAACCATTACACACACCATATATCCTTTTATATGATCTGTGAATGGACTTCGCTGAGAAGGATGTACAATTTGTCCTTGGTTTAACGGCGCCGTCGTGTGATAGGAGTCCAGCTACCGACGCTGTAATGTGCCTGATGTGACATATTTTTTTCCCTCTTGTTCTCTGCACAGCGGGACGGCAGCTTCTACGCTCAAAGTCGTCAGCGTGACTTCACTGGGGGTTCATTGAAAAGAGACGGCCCGTGGGCCTTTTAAAGGGTGTGATTTGAGAGCAAATAGTTTTCAAGCTCTTCATTATCGCTCACATCTACAAACATTCAGACCACGATTTACAGGCAAATGGAAATGTGCTGCTGTGAATGGGCAATTTTGCCAACATATAGAGGGTTTTGCCATCTATGTTTTCCGCATTGCTATTTACAGCAATACTGTGTGGGAGAAGCTATTTTCTAACCTCCCCAAATAAGTAAAACATCTGAAAGTTACACTGATTTTTTATTTTTTATTTTTTTGGAGCAGTCCCTTCCCCTGTTGACCTCTGTGATGTGAATAAAAATATAGTTATAATACCAAAGATGGTACAAGTACAATTTCTAAAATACTAATAATAATTTAGTAGGCACAGCGCGCAGTTTGAGGGAACTGCAGTGAAATGAAAAGAAAGCTGTGTCATTTTCTGCACTGTTATCTGCACTCAGTGGTGGTATTTAGCCTGACAAGCCCTTCTTTAAAAGCAAGTGATCATTTATACATATTCATGATTCCCATGGTGTGGCCTTCTTATGACCTCTAAATTTCTAACTTATCTGCAGACACATGCGGACACAGATCCTTGATCAGAGTAAAATGTGCCTCCTTGGAGCGGCGGAGCCAACAAACGTCTATTTTTTCAATCAAATCCAATTACCTCCTTCTTGGCTGGCAAAGCAGAGGTGTGGAGGGAAGGACAAAGGGCAAGGATGCGTGTGACGGGGCAGAAATATATCCAGAGCGGAGGAAAATAATGGAAATGGAGATGTTGAGGGAAAGCGGGAGAATGCAAAAGCTGGTCAAAAAGAGGAAAGGAGTGAGGAGAGAACGCGTAGATGTAAAATGAGGGTGAATTATGTGAGCTGGGTGGGAATAAAACAGAGGGATAGAGGACTGGAGTAGCAAAAGTGAGGAGTGATGACAGTGTGTACAGTTTCAGTGATTTAATGTTAATCAAAGCACCATCAAAATTCAACAAATGAAAGGAGACTCAATAGAGAGACAATTGGGTTTAAAAGGACGATGATTAACCCGGCTGATAGATGACCCGCTGTCTGTTGATCATGTTGGCTGTCTCTTTTAAATCATATGCGTTCCGGGCAGTAAATGCAGTTCTCAATGGAGCTTGCCAAGAAAGCTAGTGTACTCTAACTCAGTATTTTATCTTCAACAGAACACAAGGGGAGAGCTGAACTGAACCAAGGAGCTGTTGTAAAAATAATTTAATCTGTAAAAACAGTATAGCCAGGGATTTAAACGACAAATCGCCCCACGTTCCTTTGGGAAATAAATCCAGTTGCTTAGCGGTACTAAAACAAAAATGTCATCCTCGTGGTAAAATGGTGAGTGGACTGCATTTTTATTGAGCTGTTCTAGTCTTACTGACCACTCAAAATGCCATTATGTGGTGGCACTAAATGAAAATTCAGAGGACGTTAAAGTCAGCGGGCTTCATCCTCTGGGGACCGTAAATGTTGGTGCAAAATTTTATGGCGATCCATCCAATAACTGCTGAGAAGTTTCAGTCTGGATGAAAGTCAACCAGATCTCAGAGAAAAAGGCAAAAAGACCACAACCGTGTGAGAATGCGTAACGCGGCCGGGACATTTAATGTGTTTAAACTACAGCGTCACAGAAGCAAGTGAAAAGTCGCCGTTAGGCCTAATTACATTTTATTTATGTGGCTAGAGACTGGCCATTTACATAGAAGAGAACTCGTAGGCATTCAAGTGCTGTGAATGCAAATTTTATTTAGTGTCTGCAACTTCAGAAGGATCATACCTATGTTCTATCACCAAAGGAGCAAAAACGCAAAGGAAAGAGTCAATGAATGCAACCAGCATCTGGATAACATGTCATCCTCTTCCTCCTCACCTCAAGCCTCATCTCCTGAACTGAAGTTAGGCTCCAGATATTGTCCCAATTACGGATTGCCAGCAGATTAGACGTGCGACCCTTCCGTCGCCGGACAGCTGACAACGAGCCGGCTAAACAACACTTATGCCAGCTAATGTTAGGCTTGAGTGTCTTAAAAATCACACTTTCCCACTGATAAACAGTTTGATTACATTCTCACATTGTATGAGAGTTTATAAGCGTTTTTATCTTGAATGGTGTTTTCCTCAGGTCTCCTATTCCTGGAAAACTCTACCATACCACTGTGTGAGCAGGGCTGTAACTCAAGTATAGATATGAGGTCCAGTATTGTTACAGAAATATGGAAGTTAAGTGTGTGTGTACAACAATGAAATAAAACACAATAACAAAATACAAAATTGGTCCTTCATTTGAAATTAAAATAACACGTGGGAAAAGCTCACTTACCAGCGGCTCCGGCCCTACTTTGCCTCTGATTCATTACTTGTGCCTAAACACGCCAATCATGCTAACTCTTAGAGGCACTGTAGGGCAGCTTTTCAAAGTAAAAGCCATCTAGACTGTCACACATTTATTCATGCCAATTTTTACTGTCTTGCTTTGGAAATTTTTTTTTTTTTTTTTTTTTGCAAAAGTCCGGCCCATAGCTGGCTATGGCCAATGTGTGTGAGTCCTGCCTTAGGGCAGCATGGTGGTGCAGTGCTTAGCATTACTCCCATTCAGCAAGCAAATCGGGGTTTGAAGCTCTTGGCCTCCGGGCCTTTCTGTGTGGAGTCTGCATGTTCTCCCCGCACCTATGGGGGTACTTGTGCTTCCTGACTTTTTAAGGAGGCTCAGCTAGAAACACAAGTGCATAAACAACTCTGAGCTGTCTTTTGTGTGATACTCGCGTCTGTTCAGCGTCTCCACCTGAGCTCAAAGCAAACAGTCACATGAGAGCGTTTGCTGGATCCTGGAGGGACCTGTGAGGCAGGCAAATTGTAGCACACCTATTATGATTTGGAGGAACGCATAAACGTCCCAGTCTCAGGCTGGCAGTGTCACAGCCACTTGGGGATTTTCTGTCAACCCCATTTTCCCCACAGACCGCTGCGCCACACGTGTGCTTGCAACAAAGTGACTAAAATTAAAGCTGATTAAAATTTCAAGAAATTCCCAGCAACTGAAACTCGGTAACGGGAGGGGTAATTTCGCTCCACATCTCTTACATTTACTAGCGCAACACTGTGGGAAAGGGTGGGAGGACACTCGCTGTGTTGCAAATTGACGGAGGAAACTTTCAAAGTATGAATGAACTTAAGTGACAGCAACACCTTTGAGAAACCGGCGCGCCCGAATCAAAGCGAGAGGGGGAAATGCGTTTTATGTGACAGAGCTCTCTGAGGTTTTGGCATCATTTTTCACTTCAGCATTGTGCAGGAGTTATAACTAAATTATTTTTTTCCCTGTGTCAGATTGCATTAGTATGCATGCCACTGAGTGGCACATGTTGTTACATTATAAATAAGTCACAAAAATGATTCTTTCAGTATCTCTAATGCAGTGTATTTTTTTCTATCAGCGTATTTCCTTATCTGCTAGTGTCTCTGGGTTTTATCCCTGCTGAGGAGAGCAACAGGCGGAGGGATGCTGAATGAATGCAATATGCCGCAGTGCCTGTATGTTGATATTATCTGTCAGGTATCATTAGCTTTACGCTGGAAACTTGGCGCTAAAGAAAATCGGCAGTGCAGCCATCCATGTGAGCCTCCAACGATCTGCTCCGTGCTTTACAATCCGGCATAAAACTTAAAAGAACGCTCTGTGATTAAATCTTTCAGTCACAGCTAGAAATCTATGCAGACGCAAATAGATTGAATAAAACAAATGTATCCTTTACAAACAGGCAGCAGCATAACTGTTGACTGTACTTCTCTCTATGATGCTCAGTGTTCAGCTGCTGCCATTACTGAAAATAAAATGTGCTTCCTTGCGTTTAATATTTGCTTTTCATACCTGTTCGTTTGAATACAAGCGTATATATTTAGGTACATGCTTCTCTTCTGTAAACAACACAGTTGACAATTTGACACGCGCACAGATGCTAGGAAATGTTTCAGTCACACTGCATATAGATTTAAATTCAGAACTGACATTAGTGCGGATATTTGGGTCCCTCTCCCTTCAAATGCATGCTCATCTCCGAGTGAGATCTAACACATCTCCCAACGCAGGGAGAAAACTTTCCGACATCTTTGACATACAACTCAGTCCCTGCTGCTTTGGACTGACAATGCGGCACCGCTGTGACAGAACAAGCGAGCGAGCTAATACGTGCCAGTCAGCCAGGCTGGATAGCAGAAGACGAGTGATTGCGCTGTTGACGGAGGTAATTTTGCACAGGGAGGGGCAGAGGTGCTGATAAATAACAGAATAGAAGTGCTTTGTGATTGACAAATACTCTGTGACAGCCCTTTGTGTGTGCAGAAAGAAGGCCATTCTATATCAGTAAATGACAACAAGAGCTGCTGCTGTGAAACTTTTCACAGGATGAGCCATGCAGAGAAACATGTCTGCCAAAACCTGTGCAGATAAACAACTTTTTTTTTTTTTTTCCCTTCAAGATTTTGAGGTGGACAATCCTCGGATTGCAGCGACTTCCACGGTGCGATCTACGCTACGGTGCAAAAGTTTTGAACGCCCCTAATTTTTTAATGTTTTGCCATGAAAATGAGAAACGGGTGCAGCAGTGCACTGAAACGTGCAAACCTAAATGGAAACAAAGTATGTAAGTTTGTATGGTTCTAACAAGCCTGAAAGTCAAGAATTGGTATGGCCACCGCCTGAACTCTCTGAGGCAGCTTTCTTTAAGTAGTCTTCAGGAATAGTTCTCCAAGCTTCTTGAAGCTCTTTGTTGGATGTTGGCTGCCTTTTGCTCCATTTTCTGTCGTGATGATCCCACGCTGCTTCGGTAATGTTGAGGTCCAGAAAAACACGCAATGGAACACTATCTAGATACATTTTTACTGCATTGGCAGTGTGTTCGGGATCTTTCGCATGCTAGAAAATGAAGCCACTGCCAATCAGACACATTCCAGATGGTATTGGATTAGCCTGAATCTGATACTTTTCCCACATTCATAATTCCATCACTTTTGACAAGAGCCCCAACACCACTGGCTGAAATGCAGCCCCAAACTTTTGACAGAGCCTCCACCATGTTTAACAGATGGTTGTAGACACTCACTGTTGTGCCTCTCTCCTGACCTCCTCCATACATATTGATGATGATTTAAAATTTGGATTTGTCACTCCATAAGACCTGTTACCGCTGATTTTCGGTCCAGTTCTTGTGTGATTTGGCATTCCTCAGCCTTTTCTCCCTGCTTCCCTTTCACTGGTATAACTCAGTGGGTTTAGCAGGTGACCCATATGCTGCGAGGCTATTGCAGAGGTCCAAGTTCAAATCTGCCCCGAGGCTATTTACTGTGTCTTCTACCTTTCCTGTCTTCTCTTCACTGTCCTGTCTCAATAAAGGCTATAAAGTCCCAAAAAATAACCCATCTACTGAGACCATTTCTGATGAGGCTTCAGTGAACGGTAGACGGATCAACTGAAGGGCCGGATGCAGGCGCAAAAATGCTATTTTATGTCCGTTGAACTGTGTTATCTTTAGTATTTTTCATAGATTCAGCTAAAGAAATGGGAATAAATGATGTGTTTTTGTAACAGGCTGCTAGTAAGTGCCTAACATACAATTTAAAAGTGGTTCTTTGCTAAGTTGTCTGTTATGTGCAGACACAACACTGGTTCTTCCCTTGAGTTATGCTTCAGCGATTCATATGTCAGTGTTAAGTGGCTGGACAGACAAAAAAATAACATTCCTCTGAAAATGATCGGGAACACTGACCGGATAACAGCGGCTGCACTGAAAAGTTTGTAGGTGCATAAGAATCTGGAGATTTGCCAAATTGAATCAGGTAAGATTTTTGATTTTTATTGGCTGCTTTCCAGAACCCTTCACTCCCACCTCATATTGAAGAGACGAATACTTGAATTTAACTCTTGATAGGATATAGCAAATGAGCATTTTTCAGAACAGAGGCAGCCCGAGATCTTCCTGAGATCAAAAATTAATGCTCTGCTGTCAGCCTGAATAGATATTCTGCAAGCATAAGTCTCACTTTCTGCAAAGGGAATAAAAAACACTGCAAAGTTTAACACAAAATTGCCATTAAAATTCATTTTTCAAGTTTTTTTTTTATTTTAAACAAAACTACATATAACAATCACTGAGGTGGTGCCAGTTGGGCGGTTAGCCGTTTCCTCCTGTTTCCAGTTGAGCTAAGCTCACTCAGGAGCACAGTCCGAAAGGCCAAGTGCATTTCAATAAACAACCGAGTAATGCTGTCTGGGAGCTGGTAAGCGAGAAAATGTCATTTGGCCCAGGTGGATTCCTATCTGTCTGGCTTGTGGCGTTTGGGTTTCTCTGTGCAGAAACCAATTTCCAAATCTGATTTCTTTAGCAAATACTGAAGCCATGAAAGGAAAACACTCGTATAGGAGTTCCAGCAATGAGTGGATATGGTCCTTAGTTTTATTTATTTATTTTTTTTAACTTTTTCTCCTTATGCTCCCATCTCTCTGGTTTGCACTGTGGAAGAAATGAACAGTAATAATGGCACCGGTCTCTCACTGAGCAAATTTGTAGCACCAGTATCGTCACACTATTAGTGCCAGAATTCTAAAAACAGATATTTTCTCTGTGGCTCCTCATCTCAAGCCTACCTCAGAACATCAGTCTAGCTTTCTATTAACAGAGGGCAGCTGTTTAACTGACATCCTAAAAAGACCAGCTTCAAATCATCGCACCCAGAGAGGCAGGCAGCGAGATAGATCTAAAGAGCACCAGAATAAAAAGAGAGAAAACAGACAGAGGGGCCTAATGAAAAAGTAGGGGGGAAAAAATGGAAGATGATTTCTATGCAGCGATGTCCTTGTGACATAGTAAATGACAGGGTGCATGAATTCCGCAGGCATCAGCAGCTTGCTCTGACAAGGGCATCTTAGCTCTTGTATAATACTCCCAGGGTCTTTGAGGTGTGGCTTTCAGACATCTACAAGACCAAGCGATTACTTTGGGGGGGAGGGGGGGGGCATCGAGGGGGGCTGGGATGCAACCTGCAGAGAATACAGTGGCTCCCTGGGAACAAGGCACGAGGAGGGCGGTAAAGAAGCAGAGGAAGGAAAGCAGGGATGGAGGTAAGAAAAGGGTGCTCAGTTTCACTCAGCAGGCCAGCTCAGGTACTGCAGCATCAGTAACAGTTACCATAGTAATTGTGGTGGTGGGGGGGTGACTGCAGTTTCATCACTGTGGAAAATGAGTCAGTATTTGTGGCACAGCGCTGACATCTAGTGGTTCTCTGTGACTGTGAGGGCACTGTATCACCCTAGTAACACTAGGCTCAAGGGAGAGTGCGTCCTCAAAGCAAATATAGGCGTTTTTCTTCAGGATTGTTTTGGTGTGAGTTGCTCGGTTTTAGATAGTTACTGTAGAAATGTCTCAGTCTTCTATTGGTTGGCGAGAACCACTGACACTCACCACGTCGCCTGGTCCGATGAGTCTCCGTTTCTGTTGCAATGGTTCTGGTGGATGGTAGGGTCAGAATTTGATTGATCCATTTGTGATGTCACTTTGAGGAGTCAGACGGAAAGTGAAGGAGCAACAAAATATCAATTAATGTGATAATTACGTTATTTTTTTCTACATAATGCTAGAAAAAAAGCTGACAGTGTTCACTGTAGCTTCTTGAGGCTTAAGGTTCTAAAAATCTTTGATTGCATGAAGGCAGCTAAGGTGAAAAAGTACATGAAGAATTAACCTAAATTATCACGGCTGAAAATTCAAACAAAAAAGAACGAGAGTTAAATTCACGCTCGTGAACTCCAAGCATCAAGTGTCTGACTGACAACCCCTTAAAGGGGAGCAACTCTGGAACACTGCAACCTCACCTATCGCCTCGTCAGGGCGGCCCTGAAGTACGAACTTTTGCAGCTCCGTAAAGAAATTTCTTTTAGTTCATTTTTCCAAATATTGGGGCTACGTTTAGATCTGCCAGCCATCAGCAGGTCTAATCCACTAAGCAGCCTTGGCAGCCTTTCCCAGAGAGAAAAGCTGAAGAAGTTTTACCAACTCTCAAAAAACTTGATGGGCCTTGAAGCAAGCTTAAGCTCTGGCATACACACACACACAGGGGGAGAGAAAAAGGATAAACATGTAAGCGGAGGGATTCATTGAGGGGTTTTGATCAAAGTGGGAACTCTGAACCCAGACACACCCTGACAATTTAAATTCAAGAATTGTAAGTCAACCCAAACAGTTCACTGTTCACTTCAACCACAAAGCGACTCCGCTGGAGTAAGCAGCAGACCGCTGGACTTAAATCTCTCTTCAGCACGTAATATGAGGTAACTGACAGAATAAAGATGCCAGACTTTTAAAACATTTGCCTCAAACACCCGTCCCAGGAGTTTTTCCATCTGCAAAATTGAGAATAGTTAACATTATTTGCAGCCACGCTGTAGTTTCTCAGTGGTCTTGCAACAAATAAGCTGAGACTTTTGATGGGCAACTGAAATCCCTAAAGCTTTTTCTTTATTAATTTACTTTTGCAAAGCCAGAGTCTGAGTTTTGATAGTCATAGTGGTGAATTAAAAAAAAAACAGCCACTGATATGTCCTTTAAAATATTCTTTACAGCATTTGCTTCTCTTCATTGAAGTTTGCAGACATGCATTTATGCACAGCTCTCTTCAGGTCCTGTGACAGCATCTCAATCAGGCTGAGGTCTGGACTTTGATCCATTGCAACACCTTGATTCTTTTTCAGCCATTCTGTGGTAAGTCTGCTGTGCTTGGGATCATTGTCCTGCTGCATGGGCCAGTTTGGGCCAGGCTTCACATTTGACCCCCAGGTTCTGTGGCTGCAAAACAAGCCCGCCACCGTGCTGACAGCTGGTATGCGGTCTTTGTGTTGATATGCTGTGTTTGGATCACACCAGACACCTCCACTTTGGTCTGGTTTGTTCCAGAGTTCTTGCGGATCGGTCAGATGCAACTTTGCAAACCTAAGCTGTGCTGCCATGTTCTTTCAGAGAAAACAGGCCTTCTCCTGGCAACAACAAAAAAAAAACACATTTCTCAGTCTTTTTCTAATTGTGCCGTCATGAACTTTAACATTTAATCTACTAACTGAGGCCTGTCTGAGATGGAGCTCTTGGGGCTTTTTGCAGTTTCTCTGAGCATTGCGCAGTCTGACCTTGGTGTGAATTTGCTCGGACGCCCACGCCCGGCAAGACTGGCTGAAGGCTCGAATGTTTTCCACTTGTGAATAATCTCACTACAAAATAATGGACTTCAAATTGGCCTTATAACCTTACACTGATTCACTAAGATCGCTGCTTATGTCTTTCTTTCTTGGCATTGTTAACACACCTAAATGCTCCAGACCAGCAAACTGCCAAAACCTCTGCTTTTATAGAGGCGCTCGTGCAAAGTGATGAAAATAACTGCCACAATGTTTATATAAATTTTAATTAAATAACATTTTTGTGTAAACTTCTGTAATATTTACAGAAGAAATAAAACAGGAAATATTAACTGATGTGAGATTTTTCTCTTCACAAAGAAAATTACACACAATTAAGCATCTTCATAGAAAAAATAAATAGAAATTACATGTTGTGCCAGAGCTAATTTGAGACTGTCTGCAGCGACAACAATAAAAGAAAGTGCTATGAAGTCAGTCCTTACATCATAATCTCCGTTTTGAATCTAAACAAATACTGACTCGCTCTTCTTCAGGCGACGTAGCTTCAGCTTCCATCTGTTTGCAGTTCACCTCCACATCTGTTAACAGGATAAAAAGGCTTCTGAGAATCAAACAACACGACTCTAAACAATCTTGTGTGGATGCTTTGTTTCTCACATTAAGCCGTGATTTCATGTATATACTGAATTATAACAGTAGTGGCTGCGTAGTTGGATCCTTCTGTTATTAAAGTTTAAAAAAAAAAAGACTTCAGACCACTAGACCCTTCTTTGATCGTTCTCTCCGTTTTTTAACACTCTTCTGGCTGCTGTACCGTTTTTTCTTTGCTTCTGCTTCTGGATCAAAATCAGAGTCACTGTCATTGCTTTGTCTCCTTCTTGTGCTCTCCATGCTCCTCCTCATTGTCTCATCCTCCTCCTCCTCCTCCTCTTCTTCTTCTTCTTTCTCCTCTTCTGTTGAGTCAAAGGATCCATCACTGCCTGACTGCTTGTCTTCACTCTCCTCATCACTGGAGCCTGTTTTCTTTAACTTCTGCACCTTCGATTCCGGCGTTTTTGCGTTTGAACGCTTGCCTTTAATTTCCCCTGGCGAATTTCTCCTCGGCCTTCCCTTGGGCCTACCTGTGCTTCTTTTATTTTTCGGCTTCACTGATCTCTCCCTCTGAACCTCTTGTTTTTCTTCTCCGCTGTCAAACTCGGAGTCCACGTCTCTCTTATTCTTCTTGCCCTCAGCATCATTTGCCCTTTCATCTATCCGCTGAGGTCCAGAGCTCGACATGTGGCAGCGCTGGACGTGACTCTTCAAGCTCACGTTGTGGTTGAAGCACTTGTCGCAGAGCTGACACTTGTAAGGCCGCTCCCCGGTGTGCAGGCGCATGTGGGATTTCAGGTGGCTCGTCTGGTTGAAGCCACGCTGGCACACCGAACACTTGTACGGTTTCAGTCCGGTGTGCACAACAGAGTGCCTCCTAAGATGATGTATGTCCTTAAATTCAATCCCGCAGACTCCACATTTGAACTCCCTCGAGACTCTGTGCTTTGCCAGGTGGGACCTGCGTTCTTTACTGGTGGCAAATGTCTTTGGACAGTCGGGACATTTAAAGGGATCTTTTTTATCTTGGTGGGTCTGCTCGTGTTTAAATTTGTCCACCCTGGTTTTGAAAGTGATATAGCAGTATTTGCACGGAAGCTCGTAGGTTTCGTTGTGGACTTTGCTATGATTTTTTAAAGAAATCTCAGAAACACACCTTTTCCCACAAATATTGCAGGAATAGGGCTTAATTTTGTGCTCGCACGTGTGAGGCTTCAAGATGAGGAAAAAGCGCCCACACTCGGTGCAGAGCTCATTAATTTCGAGGCCACCCGAGGAATCGAAATCTTCCTCTTCGCCTTCATCCTCAGTTTCCTCCTCAGACTCCTTTGTGAGCGCGTCAGCCAGCAAGAATTCCTCCGCTGGATTCCAGTCCCCATCTGAACTCATCCCACCTGTCTTGCTTTCGTCTTCGTCATCTGAAGGATCGCTCTTTTCATCACTAAAAGTAGCAATCTGAGACACAACTGCAGCGTTGGCGTTGTCGTCCGTTAGCACCGCCTGTGAAAGATACGATGACGAGAATGACAACCTAGCATTTGTGAAATTTTCCACAAAGTCTGTGCAGCGCAGAGTATTCATGAAAAATGACTAAGAAAGAGGTGCGAGCAACGGACACGGTATCATTTTGAGAAGTTCTTTTTTTATACTGCTCATCAGCAGACGCGGGCAAAGACACTGAGGAAAGAACAAACAAACCCCGCCCCCCAGCAGACGTTTTAGCTGATTTGAGAGAGGATAGAGGAACAACACACAGGATAAATAAATGAGCTATTAGAGAGCCACAATTTGTAACAAAATTCCTGTACGTCACAGGGAATTACTGCTTCCAAGCTGCATAACAAATTAAAGGCATAAGGCATGTATGTAATTTCTGCTAACAGGGGGCTCTCCCTTCGGGCGGGGGGGGGGGGGGCGGGGG
>JAVDPK010000858.1:1671603-1717145 GCA_034780415.1 Cichlasoma orientale | reverse complement strand
CTAAGGAAATGAGAAAGGGAGGGGTCAGTGGAGAGCGCCAGAGGATGGCAAAAGGAGAGCGCCTTTTGCCATCCAGCATCTTCAGTAGAGAGAGACACGAAGAAACGATAAAGCCGATAAATAAAAATTGTCTACCCCATTTTAAGTTATCGTACGATTAATTGATTTATCGTTTATCGCGACAGGCCTAGGCTGGATGTAGCCAAAGAAATACAGTCCATGGAAAAATGGGCAAAATCATGATATTTATCATGTTAGCATTTTATGAGCAAGGAACCATTAGCAACCAACATGCCACAGACATGAGGATTTGACAGATAATTAATCTTCTGGCTTGAGCATTGCATAAGTGCACTTGACTCTTGTGACATATCTTAAAGATTTTTTTTTTTTTTTTTTTTTTACTGGAAGGGGGAGGTACGTGGAGAGGGAGAAAAAATGCACCTGATCTCTGGGTTTAATGGAGATATGGTGATTAGCCTGGATGTGATTCTAGCAGTAAGCTGATGTAATTAAAAACCTTGTCAGTGCGCATTTCTATTCTTATGGTGGTCTAATGTGACTCAGCTCTTAAAGAGTCCCCAGAGATGTGAGCATGGATAGGTGAATTTACATGAAGTAAAGTCAATTTTCACCAAAGAGATTAGCTTATCCATTCTGGGAGGGGAAAGATGTGCCAGTATCAGTACTAATAACCAGTAAAGCCAAAAGTTTAAAGCTACTCAAGTAAAAATTTGTAAAGCATATGTAAACAAAAGACACCATAAAAACTTTAGAGAATGGTTGTTAGCGTGGTGTCCAAATCAAGCCAAAATGCACACATTATAAAAAAGCAGGATGTTAGTGGGAAAACAGACATTGGCTCATATTCTGTAAAGCTGAGTTTTAGTACTGCATGAAGTTCAAAAGACAATTTAGGCCTCGTCAACAAATCCATATGTCATTTCAACTAATCAAGTACTAATGCATCATGTTTGTCCAATTGTTCCAGTCAATTACAACTTATCAGAACCGGGCAGAGAGAGAGAGAATGCTCCCCATTAGGCTGCTTGACGTTTTACTAGCTTCTGATGTTTACTGAAATTGACTAATCGACTGCACTATGGTAAAAACAATGAGAGTAAAAGCCCAGGAGGCCTTGTATAATTTTCTGTCTGTAGTACAGACTAAATGCTGGAATGCCGGGCTGCTCTCTAATGTTGGAGAGAGACTGCGTAAAAAAAAAAAAAAAAAAAAAGGAGAACCCCTTTATCACAGAAGGCACAGCTCTAGATCCACTTTAATTGGAATGGCAGGCAAGCCAATCCTTTGTGAAAATCCAAACCTGTCTATTACCAACAGAAGCTCAGGAATGATGGAAGATATTCCGAGAAAGAAAACAAACTATCAAAACAAAGAGTGTGTCATTTGAGGTTCAGTCATTTGATAAAGTAGTCTATCAGCAGAAATGTCACTGTTTATGCGCTGTATGAAAGCTGTTAGGCTCAACAAAGCTCTACAAAGAACAAAAAAAAAAAAAAAAAAAAGCACAAAAATAATAAAAAATAAATAAACAAAAACACTGTGCAAAATGGACACCTACGCATTGGCAGTATTTTACATACTCGCCCATGCCCTAATCTGTCTGTACAACACTAAGCCCAGCCTATGAAAAGGCATTAACCATTTATCATAATAGGGAATTGTCAGCATTATAACACTTACTATCTAGCATTCAAAAGCCTCCCGCCCTCACTCACTCATTTACTTACTCCCTTTCTCTCATCCTTAGGCAACGCAGCTTGTAGTCATTGGGCATGCACAGACACACTGAGCACCGATGCTCAATCATTCTAGTGCAACTCTCCAGGCTCATTTCTTTCAGGCAGAAATGTAAGCCGTTTACAATAATATATATGGTTATCTGCATGGCACAGAAATAAAAAAAACAGACATTAAAATCCTGTGAAGAGGATCATCCCCCAAACCTGTAAATTGTACACACTTCACATGTGGCAATAACTATGCATGGCAATACACTGGGAGTGGAAAGATCCACATGCACAGAATGAATCTTCAAAGACACTAACTAGTGCAGATAAGATGACAGTGATGTCACCTCATCTGCACCCCAAAACAATAAATTGAAGCAAGAGGCATCACAGATGATTTTACATTCATTTCACGCTTGGTGCCACAATGATCCAAGAGGCATCTGTGCCCACAAAATGGCAGCTTACGCTCAGGGCTTTGCACGGATTTTATTAGTGACTGCCACGGGGTGTCAGAGTGTGCAACTCAAGATTGCTTCTGCTTGGTAGCCAAGAAGTGGCTTGAGGAGAATCAGTGTCCAGTTCTAATAACTAATAATAACATCATCACCTCAGCTTTAGGCACGGTGCTTTGTTTTCTGCTGCTGGCCACTAGTACGTTCTGATTTGGGCCCTTGAGAAGCCGAGGAAATATTAAATCCACACAACAAGATGATTCATCACCTCTGATCTATACCAGAAGCCATTTCCAAGGGTTTACAGTACATACAATGTAAGCTGAAATGTGCAATTTACTTTATTTGATAAACAGCTATTATCAAAAATTATCTAGATGACTAAATACAGGGATGTTATTACAGCACTGCAAAAACCAGTAGTACATACAAGTTTTAGGTCCTCAGGATATTTAATTCTTTTCATGTGACATCACCAGGGAGGCAACTGACTGGCCCTAACCTGATTCAGCAACAAGATAACAACTCCAAACATACAGCTAGTCATAAAGAACCATATTCAGCAACAAGGAAAGGTAGTCCTGCAAGGGATGGAAGGCCCCCACTGAGTCTTGATCTCAACATCATTAAATCAAGCGTGAATTACAAGAAGAGACAAGGGAGACCGCCTAAAATCACAGAAGAACTGCGGCAAGTTCTCTGAGACGCTTGAGGCAAACTATCTGCCACGTTCCCTCAAAAACTGTGCATATGTGCACCAGAGAACTGGTGCTGTCTTCAAAGCCACGGGGACTTACACAAAATAGTTTGTGTTTTTTTTTTCTCCATGTGCGTAAAGTTAACAGACAAATGAAAACTATTTAAGGTATTACTTTCAAAAGCTTGTGAACTTCAGTTTTAGTGCCTACAACTTTTGCACAGAGCTGCGTTCTGGTATTTCTAATTTTGGCCTGAACAACAGCGTGTTTTTAATTTTAAAGTTATTGTGGTAAACAAGGCAGGCTCTAAGACAGGACAGAATGTTATTACGACTTTTTCCAAATGATTAAATTTGAAACAACATGACATAAATGAGAAATCAAGTAAAGGAAAATATTAAAGGTCAGACTGGGTGACCTGGAAAAGAAAAGTTTACGAAAGGGAAGAAACTAAATAATGAGATGGAAAGTTTTTCTCTACTTTAGATTGAAAGAGCAATCTGCACTCTAATTTAAACTGGCCAATTGTATGTCTATATTCCACTTAACTGAATGTTGGGTTAAATGGAGCACGTATAGAACTGAAATGTATAAAAGCAACAAAGGCAACAAAGATTTTGTAGCTGCTGCAGGTTCCACACCTCTTCAGCACACTGACTTCAAGATAAATTTTCATTTAGTGGGTTTACGTAAATATAAAAAGGCACAGATGAGAAAATCAAGTTAACCAAATTCTCTGCTTTGTGTTTATAAATGAAAGAGAGTGCCTTCTATTAACCCATTTCCTTCTGCACTGTAACCATCACATTAAATCACAAGCTGAATCCCGGCTGTCCTTTTGAGCCAAAATCCAGGCCATCCTTTTATGCAATGACTACTTCAGCCTGGGGTAAAAGGAATGTTTATTGTGACTTTAAAATACACCATCAAGGTCTTATGATGGATTGACATTGGCAATGGGGAAAGGATCTGTCTGTTTACTGTGATACCAAGCTTGGGGTAAGGCAAGGCACAGCAGTGTTCCATCTCCATGAATGCAGCCTAGTGGCTGTAGCCTTGGGCGTGCCATTGAGTGACACGGAGGACACATTATGCAGCATCTCCGTCATTACTCTTGTCTTCCACAAACAGTTCAACAGTTGAATGGGACAATCTTCTTAAGTAGCAACACACTGGTGAACTGTGCCAACAAAACAGACTGAGTTTAGTCTTTGCCAAAGTGAAAATGTAGCACACCACTTGAGACAAAACAAGAGAGTAATCAAAAAGCGAAATTCAGTTAAGAAATTAATCAACAACTGTCTTCTGATGGTCACAAAGTGAAACCCTGCTGATTTAGCTTGTAAAAATCAGTCATCAGTGAACAACAAAACAAGGGGGGCTAAATTATGAATGAAATGAAGGCACTCCACATGAACCCAATGCTGGTGGTGATGCACTATGAATGAACCCAGCCTTTGGCCCAGGTAATGGGCCTTGGTTTTTCTCCTGGGAGGGAGCGGCGGGCGAAGGGGGGAGGGTGAAGAAAGAAGGGCCAGGAAGGGAGCGGAGAAACTATGACAGAGCTATCCATGGATTTTAATGGAAACCCTATCGGCCTTCGCATTTCCCTGTGCATTAACAGCAGCAAGGTCTGCCATCTTGCTAACCCTGAGAGAGCCGGCAGCAGCAGCAGCAGATGCCCCCCACCATCTACATTCTCAACAACTGGGCTTATCCACCCAAACTGCTTTTAACACCTGAATCAGAAATACCCCTAGCCTTCAAAAAGCCTTCCACGCAACTTTCTCCATGCTTTCAAATAGCGCATTGCATCCCCGATACCACTCTGTTATATCTGACTGTCACGGGCAATTCTCAGCTTCAGGCAAACAGAAAAGAGGGATGGAAGGAGAGGCAGAGCAGTGGCCCAGATAAAAAGCCCTATAGAGCTGCAGATATCAAAACAGCTCCAGATAGGCTCCCTCCCCTGAAGGTAATGGTCTAGGATAGCTTTGACCTTCAAGTGTCCTGCCCTTCCACTGAAGAAGAGTGGAAAGGTGGCAACCCCAGTGACCTGGCTCAAGTGGATGAGATTTCAGGAACAATTCTTCAGTACTGGCATCTCTTCCAGCTGATGTACCATTCTTTTGTATTGTGGCTTTGTCATATCTCGACACATAGCTGGTTCAATTAGCCTAATAGCTGCCTTGCTGAGGTGCACCAGGTGAGAACTGGCTGCCAATGTCACCAATTAATCACCTGAGTTAGCCTAATTAATTAAGTCTCTGGTGGAGGCTGATAATGACTCTCCCAAGAGCTTTTAAATTGGTGGTTAGTATCTGTGACATTTGGCTTCATAGATAAAGCTCGCAGCTAAAGGTAGCACATACAGCTGGCTGTCACCTTTAAAAAAAAGAGGTCTAAACAGATTAATAAATTAGACCCTTCTTTCACTTTGTTATCAATGAATAGTTTAGATTAATTACCTATTACATAGGTTAAGTGAAAAATATTATAAATAGCACCTCTAATTGAAATGCACTGATAATATACACCAAGAAATTATACAGTACACCTGTATAATATCATGTGATGAAATGCAATCAGAGATTATGAATTAGCCAGACTATTAATGGGGGAAAAGAATCTTGGTTCAAGTATAATGGTAAAATCCTCTATCAAATCTTCATTAGTCAACAATGCACTGGGGGGGGCACTCACATGTACATATTATCTCCATTCTATGAAACTGGTTCTCTTGGTCTTAGCAGAACCTGGTGAGTTGTACTGAGCTTGAGTTCTGCTGTATTTCTCGTTTAAAAAGATGCCCTCCTCTCTCAAGAGGGCACCATCTCCCTCAGAGAAGACATGGTTTACCCACACAGTAGGGGTTCCTTTAGGTAAACTCTCATGAGAGACAAGCACCACCTAGTGTTGGACTGTTGCACTACACAGGCACACACACAAAAATCCACAACAAACAGGGCATTTTAAATAGGCTTTAACGCTTCTGTCACATTTTTAACATAATTATGTAATGATGTAGTTTTATAATGAAGAAAAGGCTTGAACTGTGATCTCTGAATTTTTCATTTTCTCATAGTTGTAGAAGGCACTTTGGTTAGCATCTCATTCTTCCTTACCTTCACCAGGTGAATGCTAGAGAACATCTTTTCAGATTACTTGCATAACCTGCTTACCTTTGATTTGTAAAAGGTAACAGCCTCATTAGTCTGCCCCCCGTCCATTCCTGGCCCTCCCTTCACCTTTAGGCACCTGCCGTTTGCCACAGGTGGGCATGTAATTGCTCTGTGGCGTGGTCATGTTCTGAATGGTTAGGAGGGAGCAGCCTTGCTAATGAGGCTGCTCACTGTGTTGCTTCTCCACTGCTGAGAAATGTATGCGTGTGTGTGAGCAGGCAGGTGTGTGTGAGTGTGGGTTGGGAATCGCATACATCTGGTAATCCGTTGCAGTACGGCATAGCTGCTAGCTGCTGTGTCTGGGATAGTCCAAGTTTTGCGTGAATGTGAGTCAAAAAAAGGCTTGTAGTATTTGGATAGAATCTGATTTATTCCTGCGTTTGTTTGAGACTATAAGGCAAGCGCGTACATGACCAGCCTGTAGATCTCAGCCGCCACCCTGTTCGAGTAGGTATGTGGTCTGGAAGATGGCACAAATACTCACTAGTGGTGCAGTGTTTCTCAGCGGCATCGCCCTGAGTGCTGCTCCTGGCCTGCTCCTCTCCCGCACTGTGATGCTTCCTGGTTGCACCAGCACCCGGAACTGCTGTCAGCTGAGCCGGCGTCTGAAGGTCTGCGGTGCCCACAGAGGATCAGTTACCGACAATGGACAATACTCGTTGTGCTTTGTGTGCATGTGCAGTTCTGTGTGTGTAAATGTGAAAAACACTTCTGAAACACACTGCTGGCAGTATAATGTGTCAGCGTGTATGTGGGAATAAAAAACCAAAAGGCCGTGAAGGTACACTGGCAGACATTGATAAAAATGTGATGTGACACGCAAAGATGACCAAAGGGCTGCGATACGCCGAGTGAAGTACAACTGCATGTCACTCAGCACAGACATTAATATTAAAAACTACAAAGATATAATTTGCAATGGTTATGGTTCACTCTGAGCTTCAGTATGACAGGAATGAAAAACAGAACTGGAAGCTTAGAGACACGCAAGCCCCTGAAAATGAGACATTTCAGCACTAACATCCAGTGATATTTAAGTTTTTAGCCAAATTTATCACAGCTCCTTTCATCTTGTCACGGGGGAGGAAAACCTCCCCTCAGATGCACTGTGAGTTTTGAACGCCGCTGCAGCTGGACATCATGCAGTGCTGGGCTAATTGATAGCTTTATAGCAGGACCTTGACTGGAAGATTAAATATTTACACTGCTGTATTCCTCCTCTCAGGCAATTGACTTCTGCTCCTGCAATATTCATTTAGCATCCTGTGCTTTTAGTTGCTAAAAGAGGAAATCAAAAGAAACACGGTGACTTCTGAAAATTGCTTTTTCCTGCTTGACATGGAAGAGTCAGGCCTCTGTGGCTTAAGTCAGATGTCAATAACCCCTCTGTGCATATTGTAGATTGTTTTATATGAGAAATCAGGTCTTATTGTGCAGTTCCCTGGCAGTCTCATCACTCTGAAAGGCACAGATGGAAGATATTTCTTGGGGAATAACTTAGATAAGCTTCAAGAACAGCTTTGTGTCCATAAAAAAAAGGTTAGCACAAGGACAGGATGCATACTGTAAGATGTATATTAAATCCTGTTTTTTTTTTTCCCACATGCACTGTTGTCTGCACATACCCACACAGATATTATTTGTGTAGGAAAAAAATAACCTGGTTGCGTTTACATTGGTAAGAGGAATGTAACAAGTGCACTGTGCTCTTTGTAATAACATCTGTTAATTAGCCTATTCCTATGTTGGAATGTACAGCAATGAAGATTATATACATCTGTGCTCAATATTTGACAGCATGCATAAAAAACATCATATTACGACGCTAAATGTGTGCTTCTATGTGCATAAGCCTAATTTAGATTTACCCTCCGTCCACCCAGCACTGCTTGGGGCTGTTTGGTGAGCGTACAAATATGGAGCGTCAGGCAGACAGCTAGCACAGAAGGTACTGTCTGAAACACTGGAGCCTGAGGCGCCACTCCTTTTTGTGCCACATACTCGACACTAAAAACTGACTGCTCCATCAAGTACTGCTGGGCTACCCTACAGATTTCTTCCTAAAAGCAAATTTCTGTTCTCTGAAATAATCTATCAAAGGCTTTCCAGATAGGCTGGGAACCACACAGCTAACATTCACTGGCTTGACTTCATTATTTAACCGAGCCCCAATATTTATATATTTAGATAAATAAATTGTACTTTTAAGTGGCATCGTTAGTCAGCCGAAACAACAATATAACGAAAACCAGCACAACACTGCAAACAAAATACCGGGTGTTTAACAAGTAAGACTTATTAAAATGATCATCTTGGGAAAAAATGTCCTTTTTTTTTTTTTTTATAAGCAGCTAATTTAGGATGTTTGGACCTGCAGGGGTTTTTTTCTCCCATCTCCATTAAAGTGAAGTTCTTACCCCTCTTTCTGCGCGCCTCCTTAATCTCTTCACACATGCGATCAAACTCAGGGTCCAGCTCAGCAGCAAATATGGCATGGGCTGTGTCCTTTAAACTGCATGCTCTGTGCCTGATCACTTTGTCTGAAAGGGGAGACGACAACAGAACAACACAAATGAAGAAACACACAAAACCATGGCTTTCTGTGTAAAGTACCAGGCAAAGGTTTGGACACACACACCCATTCAAAAGAATGGGTGTGTGTTGATGTGCCATATGTTCAAAGACATGTTGAAAACAGAGTGCAGACATCTACCGAGATCTCTGTCATAGCATTTTAAATATTTGTTTGCCTCACATCATGAAAGCATGCTCTCCATAACCTAACGAGCACGTAAGGCAAAGAGTCAATAGAAAGCCTACCCCATTCCACTGTATCTGTGAGAAAGGGGAGTGCAGAATTTTCTCACAGTTTCAACGAAAGGACAGAGCAGGCTTTGGTGAGAAATGTTAGCGGGCAGAACTGCAGACATGAAAGTAGCAATGCCACTACTTCAAACATTTAAGACAAAGTTGGGTGCATATATGCGCACACAACCATGTATATTGCACATATAAAGAGAAATATTTTAAAAATGCACACTCATTATCTCTCACAGTCCTTACACCTTTTATAACTTCCAGGCCTCTTTCCCTTCAGATGTACCACGGCATCATTAAATCCTCCTTTCCCCCTGCTTCCGCATCCATGGAGGGAAAATAAAGGCTGAGCTGCAGAGGCAGGCTAAAGGCATAGTCACTGTAAACAGGTCGTTTCTCATTACAGCAGGCAGTGGGAGAAGAGTTCAGGCATCAGAGTGGCACAGAGGTCACAATCTGCCAGCTTTCCTTGTCTAATTGGAGGATTGCTGCTTAATTGCAATGGAGGCAATTTGGGTGTGTGTGTGTGTGTGTGTGTGTGTGTGTGTGTGTGTGTGTGTGTGTGTACACTGACTAAATGTGTAGGTTAATACTGAAATTATTTTCACTTGAAGATCGCTTTTATTTTGAAATCAGGTCTTTGTTTCCCTTACTGTAATACACAGTACGCACGGATAACGCCAAACAACTTAGGGGGCTAGCTTGGCAACGCGATCCGGCGAAGTGCTGAGGGGACAGCTACAGATGTTCCCTCAGCTGTCACAGACTTACCACATGCTGCGGGTTCACCGCAGGTTCTTCTGGTTCCGTGTTGGCGTACAGTGAGGGGACAGCACCGGGCTTCAGCTGGACCGTGCCGGTCACAGTCAAGCTTACAAAGCAGTCATCTGTGAAGTGTTCACTGCAAATGGTGATATCAGTCCAGGACGATTCTTTAAGTCGCTGCCGGTTTACTTCGAAAAGAAACTGGACCCACTCCAGTCTCCTCTCTGGGTCCTCTGGTAAACTGAACCGCTGCACATTGTGTCGCCACGAATTACACCCGACTACGGAGCACATGCTGGGCTACAAATATGACCCTCCCTTCTAGAGGTGGTCGGACAGCGTTAAATTTTAACTCCCCCCTGCTGGAACCACTGCATCCTAACATAAACAGCGATGGCAGGCTAACAGCTGAAGCACTTGGATGTTGTGCTAACAAAACTGGCGTGGCTCTCTGGCTGGGTTCGCTTGGTTTGTCGTCCAGCGTATCCCGGCTCTGAATGAAGTATATGACACTGGCATTTGTCGTCACTTACGTATTAAATTTCAGGAGACAAGTTCATAAGGAAGATGGCCACGCAGGAACTGTGTGACTTTATTCACAATAACGTTGAAAAACACTTTGTCTTATCGTGGAAGAATGTATTGTTTGATCGCTTTAAAAACTGTAAACAAAAAGAAATTCTGGATACTTGATAAACTTTCTATTGTTACTGTCAAAGTATCATATTCATTGTTGCAAATACTCTGAAAGGAAACCATGCTTTACTGCTTCCCATAATGAGGTCAAATAATACATTATTTCTTTGGACTGTATAGTATTGATTATATGCAGAATTATTCTATATTGATATACTGAGTGGTTTTTCAGCCCTTTACATTTTACCTTTAAATAAAACCCATTTTAAAACAACTTCCCTGATGGACACGTCTGAGACTGGATCTCTACGAGTCAACTGCTTTCAAAAGATTCTGCTTTTATTGTAATACCTGTAATGATTTTTCTAAATCTTGTCTCTGACATATGCCCTCCATACAATAATAATTTAAAAAGACTAAAAGCAAACACTGAATCTAATAAAAATAACTAACAAAGAAGGCAAAGAAACATGCTGATGATGCAAAAGATGCAAATAGCATTGTTAGAGAGAAGAAATGTATAGAAGATGAAAAGAAACAAAGTGAACAGTCAATGAAGCGTTAAAAGAAGTGCAGAAAGCACTGGAAGACGAGAAAAAGGAAATGCAAGAGACAAAACAGTTAAAGAAGCTGGAAGAGGCCAACAAGAATCTGCAGGAAAAGAAAAATGTGCAGCTTGCACAGCCAGACATGGAAAATGACTGTGATAAAATAAAGAAGCTGCTGAAACAGAAAGAAGAAATAGAAAAGAAACTGGTGAAAGCCAAAGAGAAAGAAGCAGCTGAAAAACAAGAGGAGGAAGAAAGGAAACTGCAGAAAATTCAAGAGAAAAACGCAAAAAAGCTGCAGAGAATACTGGAAAAAAGAGGCAGAGAAAATGAAAAAGCAGGAGCAGAACCAGAGACGGACAAGTTACTTCTGGTGATGGTGCCGCTGTTCAGCTCCGGCTGAGGACTAGCCTCCTCTTCCTCCCTCTTCTTTCCACCCTTTCCTTATCCTCCCTACTATAACTGCCCCCCCCCCCCTCTCTTTCCTACTATCCCCCCTCTTCTTGCTCTCTTTTCTTTCTCTTCACCCCCCTAACTGGTCTCGGCAGATGGCTGCCCCTCCCTGAGCCTGGTTTTGCCGGAGGTTTTTTCCTCCCCACTGTCTCCTAGTGCTTGCTCATAGGGGATCATCGTGATTGTTGGGCTCTTTCCCTTTCCTCTCTTTTTCTCTCCTCCTCTTTTTTTTTCCTAGTACCAGTCAAAAGTTTGCATCTGTGATTTAAGAATATTTAGTTCTCAAATTACCTCCTCAACTATGTTAAGTGTGGTTAAATGACATATTAATGCTGTTAAGACAAAAGTTTCTAATATTAACATTGATCAGTGTCTGCTACATTAGAAATGACTTGCTTTGTTGGTGTGTGAAAAGAAGTATTCTCATAGCAGGACCTCAGAGATTGTGGATTTAAACAAAAAAAAAAAAATGTATGAAGAGTTCTTTTCACAATTATAAGATGTTTTTACTCTCACTATATACAGTGATATTACAGGTTCACTGAAAACACATTGCATGCATCCAAAGTAGTAGTTCAAGGCTGCAGGAACACAGTGCCACCGTTAAAAGGCATTCGGGACATGATTTTTCCCACATTGACGTCATAGATGACACATGGAAACCAGTCCGGTCCTGTGTGGCACTTTGAATTCTCTCACTAAATCCTCAACACAGCATCTTTAGCTCAGCGTCAACAATAACCTTCTTCTTGTTCTAACTGCACTTTTTTTTTTTTTCCAGCTCGGTCATTTTTTTTCTTCCTCCGTTTGCTTACTGTCCTCTCCTCTTCCTTCTCCATCGACTCACAACACACGTCACCTTCAGTCGGCTCTTCACTTTCTTTGTCACTAAAATGTGTTCTCTTTAACGTCCGGGCTTTTAGACCCTGCTCTTTCGTTCCCCCTGCTGCACTTCTTTTCGGCCTTCCCATGGGCCTACCTGTGCTCCTCTTATTTTCTGGAACATGCATTTTCTCCTTCAGCGCCACGTCGTTTTGATCCCGCTCTTCCTCTATGATGTCAAGCCCCGAGTCCACACCTGTGCCCGTCCCATCACCCCGAGCAGCACCAGTGTCACCTTTCTTCTGTCCGGAGCTCGCCGTGTGGCAACGCTGGACGTGATTCTTCAAGCTCACGTTGTGATTGAAGCATTTATCGCAGAGCTGACATTTGTAGGGTCTCTCCCCTGTGTGCAGGCGCATATGGGATTTCAGGTGGTTCCCTTGGCTGAAGCTCCTCTGGCACACCGAACAATTATACGGCTTTGCTCCTGTGTGCACCGATGCATGTCTGTAGAGAGCCTGACGCCGGTTAAAGTCCATCCCACAGATGTGGCACTGTAACAGCTTGGGATCTCTGTGAACCTTCATGTGGGCTCTGCGCTTCTTAGTTGTGGCAAATGTCTGTGAACAGTCTGGACATTTGTAAGGCTTTTTTTGAGTTTGGTGCGTTTGCTCATGAGCGAGTTTGTCCACCTTTGTTTTGAACGGAGCACGGCAGTACCTGCACTGATGCTCATAGTTTTCATTGTGAACCCTGCTATGAATAGTTAGAGCAGTCTCACTAACACACCTCTTGCCACAAACATTGCAGGAATAGGGCTTCATTTTGTGTTCACACGTGTGAGGCTTTCGTTGATGGAAAAACCTTCCACAGTCCGTGCAGAGGGAATCATCGTGTTCAGATGCACTTTCCTCATCAGACCAATTACACAGCTCACCAGACAGCAAAAGCTCCTCTGATGGACTCCAGTCTGAGTCCGCGTCCATGTAGTTATCATCGGATTCCCCCGTTTCATCCATGGCATCGCTGCCCTCCTCATCAGTAGTCGTGACGATCCCAGAGGTAGTTGTCAAGCTGCTGTGACTGTCATATGTTGATGCAATCTGTGAAAAACACAGCAAACAAAAGGGTTTAAAAAAATGCAACCATATATTTTGAAATTGAGTTTCCATAATATACCATTTTGAACAAGAGCACTGCTGAGCAGGCGCCAACGCTCGGCTATTTTTGATTTGTAGCAATGGAAGGGGGCGGGGGGGGGGGTGTCGAAGTGCTGGTATAGTAAATTTAGTGAACAAGTGTGTGAAATTTGATGGGTCTAGCTTGAAGAGTATGCATCTATAAAATAAAATAAGGGAGAAGTTGCAGAAAGTCTCATAATTAGTCATGAGAAAAGAGAACACACCCTCTTTCAGTTCCAAGGTTTTACATATCAGGACATAAGAAAAAAAAAATCCTCCTTAGTGGTTAAAAGTACCTTAATATAATATAATTTGTTGGCCTGGAGCATTCAGGTGTGTTAACACAATGACAAGGAAAGACAACCACAGGACTTGGGCACCTTGCAGTGACTGAATCAACCATGAACTCTCCTGTATACCAAAGGATTCTAGAGACAAATGTGAGGTCATCTGTCTGACAGCTAAAGCTTGGATGAAACTGGGTCATGCAACAGGCCACGATCCCATTTTTATTTCCCATGTTTATGCACAGCTCGGGACATTAACCGAGCTGTGCATAAACAAATACCCGCAAACCTCAATTATCTGAATGTAACACTATAAAGAAGAGGGACTGATAGTCATATAGAAAATTACTACAGCTAAAGTTGCTTTCTACAAGCTGTTAAATCGTGGGTAGTGCACAGGACACTGTAGTTTCCACAGGACTGCATATGGTGCAGTACACCCTACTACTGAGGACTCACCTCTATGGTTACTTCTGCGACTCCCGCAGCTTTGGGGACACTGGCACTGGCTAGATTTTTCCACTGCTTTCTGTAGTCACACTGAACGCACTGCTGGTTCAAGAGGATCAGCACCCCGTGGGTGACCTTCTCCATCTTTACTGCAGAACTGCACGAGGGGCACTTGGAGCTGAACAACTGGAGGAGACGATTTTCATTCACAATATAATTCCCTTTCCCCTGAAGAAGTGCGGCTCTAAAAGCAGAGATATAAAAAAATAAATCAATATTTTGAGACACAAATATTAAGCACTAATCTTGTATATTCAAACATAACCGTTAGTTTAACTCACTTTTCCCGAATCATGTCAATGTTCTCAATGTTTTTTATCATCTCACTACACTGAGACGTGAGAGAATCAGAAACATCACGTGGCGCTGGGCGTGCTGGGTCATCTGCAAATGTAAGCTTATTAAATACTGAGCAAATACTGACTTCATGTAGAGTTCCTGAGAGACGTCAAAGTTCTTACCAACTGAAGGGAGAGATTCTTCTTTACAGGATATCGGAATTTGACGTGCTTCCAGCTGATCACTCCGGGGAAATACCTGTGTGGTTTCTGCAGGCTCCTACACAAATAATAATCCACAAAGTTGTGTTTCATTATCACACAACTTACTGTAAATCCATTTAACTTTAATACACATTTCTGGCAAACACATGGATGTAGGGTGGGGGAGCGGGGGATGGACTTTCATATTTACACTGAGAAGGACTTATTAAATAAACGAGTGTAAACATGCACGATGGGATAACACTCAACAGGTTGCTTGAGTTGCTCATCGCACAGCATCAGCAGCACAATAAGGTTATGTTTTAATAACCGGCACCAGTTATTACAACGTCTTTAGAAAAGAAAAGTGCATACACTGCAGAACCAGTCAAAAGGACAGGGCAGGGAGCAGGACTTTTAAAAAATGCTGTACAGTCCCACATTGAGAGGAAAATCTGGTCACCCTATATTCTCTGCACGTTTCAGATGAGCCACCTGTTGTCTCCTAAATGTGTTTTTACCAATCGCTTTACACACGTACCGGAATTTGTACCTAAATATCTACGAAATCAGCACTCTAGCTCTCACCTGTGTTTGCTGGTTTGGGTGCAGCTGCAGACTCGCCACGTGCTGCGGGCTCCGCGCGGGTTCCTCTGGCTCTGCTTTGATGCACAGTGAGGGGACAGCACCGGGCTTCAGCTGCACCGTGCCCTGCACAAAGCAATCATCTGTGAAGTGCTTCCTGCAAATGGTGATATCAGTCCAGGACGATTCTTTAAGTCGCTGCCCGTTAACTTCGAAAAGAAACTGGACCCACTCCAGTCTCCTCTCCGGGTCCTCTGGTAAACTGAACCGCTGCGCATTGTGTCGCCACGAATCACAACCGACGACGGAGCACATGCTGGGCTACAAATTCCCCCTCTTGTGTCACTCGCTGTATGCGGGTATGAAGGAGAAAAGCATGCTTTTTCTCGCAGTGTTGACCTATCAGCCGTTCCTGTTGAATCGGTGCTGGCGGATGTTGAAGGGGGGCGGAGTTTGCAGATTTTCTTTTTCTGTGGTTTTATGTAAGTTGGCAGCCTCCATGGTGAATTACCGCCCCCTTCAGTTCTGTCCATGTCCATGCACCATTTGGTTAGGACAGTGGTTGATTTGCCTAATAAGCAAAAGGTCCCCATGAAGAGAAAGGGCATCTGGTGTAAAAAATAAATAAATAAATCTACAGAGTCAAACATCTGGAGCTGTGGTGGTGACCCGCTGTAAATGAGGGAGCAGGTGAAAGTAGTTAACTGCTTATCCAATTTAGAGTCACAGGGCAGCTTGAGCCTATTTCAGCTGTCACACCTACAGCCAGTTTAGAATAATCGGTTGACATAACAAAGCTGTCTTTGGATTGCAGGAGAAGATTGGATGAAACCTGTGCAGGCACAGGAAGAAAGGCTCCAGGCAAACGTGAGGTTCAAGCCAGCAAACAGGGTTATTACAGTTAACTAAAACTAGGCATGAAAGGCCATTTCAGTTAACTGAAATGAAAACTAGACTTTCCCAGTGTTTGTTATCTTAACTTTACCGTCTGCAACTATCTCTCCAAACTACAGTGCTTAACAAATTTATTAGGACACCAGCTGTACAAACAAGAAAGCACAAATATTTCAGAAATCCGTCAAAAGGTTTTTACACCCAAATTTGAGCCGGCAACACTGGACTTATCTGAGAAATCAGAGATGAATCAAGCTTAACATCACCTATATGTGCTCATGTGACTTTTCCACTGGTATGTGTAGTCGCACTGAGGGCATCGCTGCTTCAAGACGACGAGCACCCCGTGGGTGACCTTGTTCATCTTAAATTTGGATCCGCGTGACGGGCATTTGCAGCTGAACAGCTGGAGGAGGCCGTTTTTGTTCACAATGAACTTCCCTCTCATCTTTAAACGCGCAGCTCTAAAAAGAAATCATTTGAATTAAATATTAATAAAGCAACCTGCTGCACAAAGAGGCAAAAGCAGTCTGTGCTTAGCCAATCCTGTTGTTAGCCAATCCAATGAACTTTAGTTTTTATTCAATATAACCCAAAACGAAAGGCTGAGCCCATAAACCGAGCAGAAAGGTGCTTGTACCCATCTGCCACAGGGATGCTTTTGCATAGACTTCTATAGGTTCAGAAGTCTTATTGTAGCCACCCCCTGATGGCCGGATTTCAGGCTCTTCAGTACTGGCTTCACTCTGCAGAGCTGGCGGCTGCATCTATATCTTACATTGCCTATGGCTCCAGCACTAGAAGCACCCTTTCTGTAATGCACTGCAAGGAGATGCAACATGTGAGAAAAGATCTGGATCAGACAGTTTGTGCGCCTTACCTGTAGTATGAACAGTATGAATAGGAATTCAAAGCAACTTTCTTGGTTTGTTTTACTCAAAGTGTGAATGACCTTAGTTGGGTTTTGGTATAAAAATAAATCAACCTGTATTCCCGCAGAGTGTCACACAAAGGATATAGCATGGTGATGTGTGTGTGTGTGGGGGGGGGGGTCTGCACGTGAACATTCACTTCACATTTAGTAAGTCAAGAGAGCCAGGTTCTTCTGGCTCTCTTGATGGACAGTGAAGGGATAGCACCGCGCTTTAGCTCGACCGTGCCATTCAGACTCCTAAACTTCTCGGACCGTTTTGTTAAAAAAAGAAAAGAATATTAACACCAGAATGCCGACGGGATTTGCAGTTTTTACACCTCGGCAGTGATAAACTAATCTGACTAGCTGCCGTTCCTGTTGCCGTAGCAGCCAGAGCTTGTTGGCGGGGTTTTTATGACGAGTTCGAATGATTTGTTAACAGGCATACACCGGCAACAGCACTGTCTCACTGTTTCCTTCATAACTGCCCCAATTCTTCATTGCACAGATTTAACAAGGTGCTGAAAACATACCATTTGTTTCATATTAACATGATAGCAGCCTGAACTGTTGAAACAAGGCGGGATGGATCCATATTTTCATATTGTTTACACCAAATTCTGATTCTATCATCCAAATGTTGCAGCAGAAATCGAGACTCATCAGGCCAGGCAATGTTTTTCCAGTCTTCTGTTGTCCAATTTTGGTGAGCCTGTGTGAATTGTGGCCTAAGTTTTCTGCTCTTGGTTGACACCAAGCGGCACCTGGTGTGGTCTTCTGCTGCTGTAGCCCACCTGCTTCAAGGTTTGGTGTGTTGTGTGTTCAGAGATGCTCTACTGCATACCTTTGTTATAATGATCTGAGTTATTGTTGCCTTCCTTTCAGCCCAAAGCAGTCTGACCATTCCCCTTTGACCTCTGACATCAACGAGGCATTTTCACTCAGAGAACTGCCTCTCATGGGGGGGAAAAAAAACTGCCTCTCATTGGATATTTTCTCTCTTTCATATCATTCTCTGTAAACTCTAGAGATGGCTGTGCAGGAAAATTCCAGTGGATCAGCAGTTTCTGAAAAACCCATCTGCCTCCAACAACCATGCCATGAAGCAGGTATTACTATAATTAATGGTATTATCTTAAAAGGAAAATAAATATAGGTTCTGTGACAAACAGAATAAAATGTGCCTATTATTTGTGATTAAAGAAAAACACACACATACAGAGTGCAGAGCACACAGAATGGCTCTAATTTAGCTTGGCAATTTTATTTATTTATGTACTTATTTGACTCTTGTAAAGTTAGTTCAGTCCTTTTGGAAAATAAATGTATTTTAAGATGTGCAGATTTGTGACATGCCATCAGGTGGCACTGTTCAGCTTCAAGTGTCCTTACCTCAGCACACAGCAAACCTAATGTTTTCTTGCCACTGCAGAGTGTCTATGATACACTATACTGCCATAAGTATTCATTCATCTGCCTTCACAAGCATATGAATTTGAGTGACATCCCATTCTTAATCAGCAGGGTTTGATATGATGTCGGCCCACCCTTTGCAGCTATAACAAAGCTTCCCATAGGAGTATGTTTATGGGAATTTTTGATCATTCTTCCAGAGGTGCATTTGTGAGGTCAGACACTGATGCTGGACAAGAGATGTTTGGCGCCCGCCAAACCCACATTTGTCCATCAGATTACCAGATGGAGAAGTGCGATTCGTCAGTCCAGAAAACACGTCTCCAGTGCTCTAGAGTCCAGTGGCAGCGTGCTTTACACCACTGCATCCGATACTTTGCATTGTGCTTGGTGATGTAATGGGTGCAAACCCATTCCATGAAGCACTCCGGGCACTGTAATTCAGCTAATGTGAAGGCCACATGAAGTTTGGAGGTCTGTAGTGATTGACTCTGCAGAAAGCTGGCGACCTCTGTGCGCTATGCACCACAGCATCCACTGACCCCGCTCTGTCATTTTATCTCTTTTATTCCACTTTGTCATAATACCACTAACAGCTGACTGTGGAATATTTAGTAGTGAGGAAATTTCACAACTGGACTTGTTGCACAGGTGTCATCCTATCACGGTACCACGCTGGAATTCACTGAGCTCCGGAGAGCGACCCATTCGTTCACAAATGTAATAGTAGTCTGCATGCCTAGGTGCTCGCTGGGTGCTCACACCTGTGTCCATGACAGTGATCAGAACACCCCAATTCAATGATTTTGATGGATGAGCGAATACTTTAGAATATAGTGTATCACAATAGTTTACTTCAAGAAACACATCTGTTTAGAGATGTAGCTTCGGATTTTAGGTTTACTCCATATATTATTTTGCATTATGTTTCACACTATGAAATCTGTTTTATAATCATTTAATTGCCCATAGCACTATTTGTTTATGTATAAATAACCTATTCACAAGCATAACATGCCATAGTAATGGCCTACATTAGATGCTGAGGAACTTTTTCACCCGGACACTGCCTTTGCTTTCTAAATAAGTTGACTTCCTGACCAGCTGAAAGGCTGACTTACATCTGCTAATGGTGATTAGTCCACCACATGGACATGTGGCTGAAATATGGGCACGGGGGTCATGTCGGTGGCCCCTGAACAAACGGGAATGACACCCACAACTGCAGCCTTGTGCAGCAGGTGGTTGCTCTCCTGCCTCCCTCTGGACATGACACACGTATTCCCAATGTCCTAAAACATATTAAAGCTTTTGTGGCAAGACAAGGGGACAAGACGGGGATTGGTGGGTTTACTCTCCCGCTGGGTGTAGGGCCCTCAGCTTCCTGGGTAATTGAAAAATGATTTCATGTGTCAGCTAATGAGTACAGCATATCTCTGCCCTGAGGAGCCCAGTCAATCAATCTCTCATCAGGCTGCCTCAACAGTAATTTGTGTTTGTTGGTATGTTTGCACATGCATTGGATGCGTATATAGCAGATGCTGTTTTTGCGTTGCGTGTATTAATGTGTTCGATTCGAGCCATATGAATCAAGGACAGTCTGGTTTCCTCCTCCTTCCTGACCCATTTTGATATCCATTTTCAGCAGCAGGATATTTGCTGAATGTGCTGAAACTTCAAAAGCCCGTGCTCGCTAGGAATGCGCCATTAAACTGTAAACATCAGGACAGGACAATAAACCTACACACGCACACACACACAGTGTGAGAAGATCATTTCCACGGTTTACAAAACAACAGACCAAGTTTTTTCATGGCTATTGAGTGTGAAGTTCCCGTGCGACTGTGCCAAAGAAAAGATGGAAAACTGATCCAAAAAGTGTAGAAAATGTAATTTTCTTGGGTGATTGAGCACAAAAAAACTTTCACCCTTGAATCGCATTTACATTCTGTCCTCCTCCATCACACCAGTTCTGGGAAAAAGGGAGCGAGTCGCAGTCGAAACATGTCAGCTGCCTTTCACATTTACGGAGGAATGTTGGCCGCTCTTCACAATGTTGTCAGTCAGTGCGCCAGATAAGAGCTCTCAGTTCATAAATAAGATTGATGGCACCGCATACCGCCAGTTCCTGCTCTGTGTTTTCCCATACAAGCTTCTCTGTCAAAAGCATCTGCGCTATCTCACCAGCTCATATCCTCTCTGTCCAAGTCCAGGCGTGCTTAGGTGTTTTAACATGTTTCTCAGCCGCTCATTAAACCCATCGCTGCATGATATGCTCTGACTTCAGCTGCTCAGTTGTGCTAGAGTGTAATAATAGCTTGTTTTGGGGTATAGGTTAAGAGATAATTCTATAAGAAAATAAATAGTCCCGCAGATTGTATCTCAGTCTTTCTGAAAATCTTCAGGTGCTGAGTTGAGAAAGTTGAGAAAACGCCTGGTTATTGTCTCAGCTTTTTTTTTTTTCATAATCTTGTAAACTGTTGCGTTACAGGCTGAGTCGTCTTGAAAAGTGAACTGAACATTGTCAGGGTCTCCTGATACAGTGGCAGTATTTTAATCCAACTCAGGCCTGTTTGTCTAAAAGGAAGCGTTTTCTATTGTACTTTGATTTTTTTTTTTATGCTGATGCCTGGAGGCATTCATTTCTAAAAATAAGTTCTCAAAGGACTTTTGACTACAAACAAAAAACATGTTCTTATAATGGCTTTGTTTAACCCAAAGCCAACACTATATAGCCTTTATAAAGGCTTCCTTAACACACAATGACACTGCTTTATTTTATAAATACAATACTGTACAAAGGATTTGCTCTCAAAAAGTAAAGAAAAGTCCCTTTAAAAATAATTAGTTTTTTTTTTATGTAGTATTTTATTTTATACAGTGTCAATTCACAGCAGCAGTTGTCTTCAGGTGTTTTATATTAAAAAAAACCCTATATATTGTTTGAAGGAAAACTCATCAATCAGGTGATCCCCTAGGAGCAGCACTTGATAGTGGAAAGGAAGAACTCCCTTTTAACAGGAAGTACCCCTTGGCAGATTCAGGCTCAGGTAGGGGCAGCCATCTGCTGTAGCTGAATGGGGGTTGAAGGGAAAGAGGAAAGAGGAAGAGGAAAACCCGGAGTATGGGAGAGAATGCCGTGTACCTCTCTTCAACATGCCGGGGTAGAAGAGAGGTGAGTGGAAAAGTAGTGCTCGGTACATCATGGGAAGTCCCCCAGTTGCCTGAGCCTATATGAGTATAACTAGAGACAGTGACAGTAGAGACAGTGACAGTAAAGACAGTGACAGTAAAGACAGTGACAGTAGAGACAGTGACAGTAGAGACAGTGTCTGTTTCCTGAATCTAAGCTGAGAGCTGGTTCCACAGGAAAAGAACCTGATATCTGATGGCTCTGCCACCCATTCCACTTTTGGAAACTTGAGGGACCACAAGCAAGAGTCATGGTCCTGGGTCTACGACCTAGTGTTTGCAAGTTTAATGGACCTTTGTAGTTTAGTTTATTTGCCTTTGTGATCACTGGTTCTTTTTTATGTTTTATTGTTTCATGTAATCATTAGTATGTTGGTTTCTTCTTAGTTCATTCTTGGTTTGTTTATTGTTTAACTAAGCATACTTAAGTCGCATCTGGCGTCCAACCCTGCCTGCCGCACACAGCGAACCCTGACAGCAAGGTTAACGTGGGCCAGAATGACCTGAAGAAAATTAAACAATTAAACTTGATTGGCAGGTTAATGCATAATACTGTGGAATGAGTTAATTTTTCATGGATTATTCAAAGGTTGCATGATACAATTTAGTGAAGGCTAAATTGATTGGTTTGCAGTACTGTAGTGAGGTTTACAGTGATCCACTATGCTGGACTGGTGCGGAGCAGGCTGCGGTGTTCATGGTCAGTGTTAGCAGACATCAATTTATGTTTAAGGTGATGACGATGATTGGATCCACTCACCAAATTCTGCCAGCTTTATACTGTCTAAGAGTTGGAAGTCAGCCATGGCTGTAGGCTTATATCTTGTTGGCTTTAGTTGGTTATTAAGGAATACTGTTAGTGAAGCAAACCGAAAAACCAAAAATAATTTTTTTCTGGTTCGACTATCCTTCGACTTTAGACGGGCACGCTTGTGGATTTGTTTTCCAAAGTTGGCAGCGAGGTTGCTCCAAGCCTCTCGGAAAACTTGAAACAGCCCTTAGAGGCTGTCTCCTGTTTCTCATGGTAATCCCACACTGACTCAGTGATGCTGAGATCAGGGCTCCGTGTGGGTCGTGCCATTCGTTACAGGGTTCCTCGCTCTTCTCGTCACTGAAGATAACTCTTTATGACTTTGGCTGTATGTGAATGAATTCAGGACCAAAGGGATGCCTCTTTGATTGTATTTCCTGATAGATTTAATGTGCATGACACTTTTGAACAATAGTGCATATTTGAAATCTGAATATAACTCATTCAGAAACACCAGGTGACTAAAGCGGGCATCTACTAGAACTGTGCGTATGTGTTTGAGTTTTAACAAACCAAACCGTGCAAGGATGACTGCTGAAACATATGAAAGGACACTGATGACACCATAACATTCATTGTCCTCGCCGCTGTCATTCTCATTGTTCTGCCGCATTGTGAAAACCCAATGTCGGCACTCCAGCCGCCCCAAACTGGTACAAGTCGATATTTGTGGCTCAGTCGCGCGGGTCTGTGTGTGTTCACTTATGTGTGTGACCTATTTGGAAATAGACACCATACAACAGAGCTCTCCATTCTCTCAGCATCATATCCAGTGGCCTCTCCCAAAACAGCACATAGACACCTCTGGGCGTGAGGCATATCCGAGGCATTGAAAGCATGCAGGTCTGTGATGCATGTTAGCAAAGGTGCGCAAGAATTTTCAAATGGCATTAGCAGCTAATCTGGGAGAAACCTGCCTTTGTCACGTATAGGGTTACGTGTCCTTATGAGAATGTAATCAATGCCAAGCATGCTCTCCATGGCAAGAGGAGAACAAGAGAGCAGGCCACCCGAGAAAGTTGAACCCGAAAGAATGCAGCTCTGGTATTCATTAATGAAGAGCACTCTTCTCCGTGATGGAACGAGGGGGCAGGAATGAGGAGATGGTGTGACAACGCAGAGCAGATTCACCAGAAAAACACAAGTGTGCTGGGATTACCTGGGTGTTTATCGTCCAGCGTATAAATGAAATAATTCACAAGTCAGAGTTGGTAAATTATATTAGAATATTTTATTGCTTTATGAAATGTTGCATGAATTCAACTGTAAAAACCTTCATATTGTTTCGAGTTCACAGAAATGTCTGTTTGAAGTCAACACTTGGTTGGTTGTGTACAGCTTGACAAGACCGTGATTGTCGGCACATAACTTACAACAAACATACATACACATAAACTCTTTGGCGTCCTGCTCAAAGCACTATTGTATCTAAAATAACAAACATCTGTATAAAATATATAATAACAATAATAATAATAATATAATAATAATTAACCTGTTAGTTCAAAGCTCACAGTAAACAAAAAACAAACAGAAAAAAAAAACAACAACACCACCACGGCATTTTCAGCTTTTGCCCCTAAATGGTGGCCAGACCAGCTGGATCACCACATCGGGACACACACTCTCAAACTGTAATCACACATGCAAACATACTATGAGAAAAAGAGCATGAGAAACAGAGACACGATGAAACGCCACGATGCTACACCCTCCCAAAATTACAAGCTCGCAGCACCAGGTCTGTGTCAGTATATGCATTTATATATTATACAGCTCCCTCTTGACGCACCTCTAAAGCTCTGTAGATCCAGCTACTCGGGGCTTAAGACATATGAAGAGCAGGAGCGCTAAAATCAGCAGTGTTATCATCTTAAATTAATCAACAAAGGGGAGTCTTCCGTAGAGATAGCATCTATCTGATGGGAAGACAGATTACTCTGATTAAATCCATGTTTTTTTTTTTTTGTTTTTGGAGAGGAAAAGTATGCAGGTCACAAAGATAACCTCTTACTGAATTTATCTAGAAGAGCTTAAGGCTTAAGTTAATATTTGGGGAATGTGGAAACCAGATAAGATTAATATGTAGCTTCTTAATTCATTGGATTGGGGAAAGAAATTATAGGGACTATACAAAGGGGGAAAGCAGCATTCATATATATTTATATATATTTTTTTATTTATAAATATTTTGGCATACACCTTCTGAGAACATGTTGCCCTATTACAATCCAAAATACTGTCCAAGTACCTCAGAAGATCCATCTTTTCTCACTCCGCCGGGCAGACTGCCTGCAGCCGTCCAGCCGAGTGAGAGAAAGTAAGTCGGAGCACAGCTCTGTCTCTAAAATGTGAACAGTCCTCCCCCCCCCCCCCCTCCTTCTTCTTTCCGTAACATTCTTGCCTCCAGTATTTAGTTCCAGTCTTGCGCTCTTCACAGATATTCAGAATTAGCTTTTTTTTTTTTTTTTTGCCCCCCTCCCTTTCAGGATACCCCTCTCTCAGTTCTTTAAATGAAGATTTCCACTGCCTCCGCATCCAGCTCATCCAGGCCTTTGAAGGGGTTCAATAGCAACTTCTTAGATGCTGCCTTGTCTGGAGGAGAAAAAAACAAAAACAAATGGAAAGAAGAAATGGGTAATTATAGAAGTGTTTTAAGTGTTTCGAGGTTAAAACAGTAGAAAGAAAAGTCCAAGATACAGCTCAGTTAGCCATGGCTAAAGGTTAACACACATTTTCCACAGTCAAACAGACCACTCGACTGAATGTGCTCGGTCAACAGATCTACATTATTCCCCAACTATGCACATTCCACAGGGCCCACATTATGAACCATGACCTACGCAGATGGTATCTGATTGGCTAGTTATTCCGCAGCACGGTTAATCAATATGCACATCCATGAAGTTGAGGCCAAAAATGCTTTTTAATGTGTGCAGCTGGAGTATAAATTTGTGCAGGATTTTTTTTTTTTCTTTCCATGAGCACATGTGCAAAACATTTCACAGCTTTATGCAGCCATTTGGTTTATTGACCCCTCATGCACGCACGATAAGGCGCTTACCGCTGTTGAGCTTAGATGTGCTGGCTGCCTCTTTGGTTTTGGTTCCCTCCGCCTGCCGTTCTAGCGTCCCGGGCTCAGACTGAGCAGAGAACTGACGGATGGGCAAAGTCTGGTCATCTGAGAGACTCTTACCTACGAGAAAGCGTCACAGAAGACGTCAGCATTTGTCAGCAGCACTTTCCCCTCGGCTGCTTCTCGTTTCAAAGATTTCATTCACCGAAATCCTTTTTGCTCAGGCCCGTTTTTAGCAGCACACATGTGGTGTAAAACCTATACTAGGCCACACTGTCTTGGTATAAAAAAAAAGCGAACTTTGTGCTCCTCACCTCTACTCTTAGTGTTGCTCTTGGTTGGGCTGATGGAGGGCGTGGAGGAGGCTGGTCGGAGGGTTGCCCCCACTGTATTCAGGAGGTTTGCAGGTGGGTTTTGCTCATCCTTTCGACCTTGGTCCTGGTGCAGCCGCTGATTGAGGATCTTGATCACGGCATCTTTTTCCAAGATCTGAGCATAGAGGGCACGAATCCTGATGCAGAGCAGAAGTATAACAAAACACGTCATAAAGCTGAAAACCAAATAGTGACACAAAGGTTTGTCACTGAAAACATAAAGGGAGTCAGTTAATAGTAGGTATGCACCTGTTCTCCATCTCCTGATTCCTGTGGTCGGCGACTGGCAGGTCCTCGTTGAAGCTGTTGTTGGAGGAGTGGCAGGGCGAGTGGTTAATGATGGTGGTGTCCCTGTAGCAGAAAAATAAATGGGCTTAATTCAAACTTAAATGAGCTCAACAGCATTTGTGCACATGAACTCCCAGTATTGATCAGAAGCAGAGGGAGCCGCCAAGCTACAGCCGTCTTTACCTCTGGGCAGCAGCAGTGGCAGCCACCTCCATGGCAAACTGCCTCATGGTGCTCTCCTCCAGGTACTTCTGCTCCCAGCGCACCACGTCGGCTTCGAGTGCCAGGATGCGCTCCTCGCGCTCCCGCAGGCGCTCTTGGAGTGAGTTCATGGTCGTTCCAGGGGGCTGCGACTGCCTCTGCGATTAAAGCAAACAGACTATTTGAAACAGATCATAAAAAAAAAATACCTTTAATGCTGTCATATATGACGAAGGACAAAGGCTTTACCTGTTGTGCCCTCAGACTCCTCAGCTCCTGCTCTAGTCGCGTCCTCAGCTTCATCTCCAGGCTCTCCCTCTTCTCACAGGTGGACTGCAGCTGGGCCAGTGCGCTCTGAAGCCTCTCCACCTTCTCTACATAAGCCCTCTTCCTCCTCAGCTCCTCCTCAAGCTGGCGACCTCGTCCTCGAGCCGCCTCCAGGGCCTCCTCGAGTCGCTTAGCCCTGAGGTTCTGCTCCTCAGCCGTGGCTCGCAGCCGCTGCAGCTCCCTTTCCATGCGCTCCCGCTCAGTATTCTGCTCCTCATCTGAATCAAAAGAAAAGTAAACATGGTCAGATGAAGAGTATTAGAGGATTAGAGTCAAAGTGTATTGGACAGAATGGAAGTGCTTTCAGCTGTGATATGAAAAACTTTCTTTTCTCCACAATACGGACAGTTAATCCACAATTATCCGCTCTAAAACTGACCCCAGAAAAAAAGTACCCGAGTTTTTACATGGTGGCCAGTGTTCTTCATTTAGTGAAGCACTCCTGGAATGCTGAGAGGAGGAAGGGGGAGAAAGCTGCCCTATCCCTTTGACCCACATAGCACAGCATTCCTCATCAAGGCCATACAAACACCACCACTCCGCTTGGAAATCACACTCACACACAGGTGGTGGAGGTGCGTGTGTGTGTGTGGGGGGGGGGCTTCATTTCTACCACTTGCAGTGCTGCTCTGGGATTTAGAAGGGGTTCATTTACTTTTGCAAGGAGGTGCGTGGATTGAATTCCCCATTATTAAGCCTTCTTACCAAATAAGCTGAAGTTATGTAAGTGACATTCCTGCATGAAATGATGCCCTTAGCAACAGAAAGGGCCCCATGCAATGCTACAATCCAGTCCAATCAAGCAAGCTCATTCCAGAGGAGGGGGAGGAGGAGGAGGGGAGAGGAAACTAGCCCAACAAAATGACATACTTACTTTGCTCAAGGAGCTTCGCCATGATGTGCTGGTTATGGTCGGCCGCCTCTACTTCTTTTGCAACGTGCGTCCTGGCATTTTCCAGGTTTTCTGTAATGCAGCAAAGTTTTAAAATTAGACCACTTTGAAAACCTCGTACCTGCTGGGCACAGTATCACTGAGTACTGCTGTTTTGTGTCAGTACCTCTAAGGTCTCTGTTGAAATCCTGCAGCCTCCTGATTTCAGCCACCAGCCTCCTCCTCAGTGTCTGCTCCAAGTTTTCTCTCTTACTGCTGCCCTGCATCAGCGTCTCATAGGCCTCTGAAATACGCTGGATCTCCTGCTCCAACTGCAAGGAGAGGAAAAAGGAGGGGGGAAAAAAAAAAGAGAGAAGAAGGGAACACGGGAGGGTTGGAGAAGAGGAGGAATTTTTGGTTAACCTACTTCACATGCCAAAGAGGAGCTGGAATGTTGATTTATGTTATTATAGTGCATAGATATGCATATGAGTTCACATGAATGTATGTGAATACAGCACACTCAGAGTATGTGTGTGTGTGTGTGTGTGAACATGTGTGTGTGGTGTAATTCTGAGAAGGAATTTAAGCCCGCACCACTCCCTTTGCAACTGATTTATATCTACATTCCTGAGGGCTGATAGCTTCAGTTCCAGGTGTGTGATCACACAGGAGCACGCACGTACACACACACAAAGGCTCTCTCTCGCTCTCACACACGCGCGCGCGCGCACACACACACAGGTTTGGGAAGGCTGCCAGCGGAGGGAAGGTGTGCATGCCTGTGCCTGGCTTGTGGAAAACGGCAAAGAGACACCCACCATTACGGCAGTCACACAGGCATGTTTACTCAGGGCTGCGGCCTGACGGAGAAAACTTTCCAACCCCGGCAATTATCATTCTTTAAGGTTGAGACAAGGCAAGGGCCATGTGACATAACTCCAGCAGAGAGGAAAATTGAATTTTTTTTTTTTCAAAAAAAGATTGGCTGGGGTATCAAATGTCACCAAGGCTGTTTCCACCATGTTGAACAAGTAAATATCTTATTTTAGGGGCCAGTTTGGTGAGACACTCAATTACAAAAAGCAACAACATGGCTGGAAAAGCAGTGCTGTTTAAAGTGAGAACATGGAAAAAGTGTTGCTGGGTGGGAAAACAAAAAGGACCTTTCACTTTTTTTTTTTTTTTTTTTTTTACACAGCAGCCTACCACCTGCCTGCTGTAGCCCCCCACCCAAACACTCATTAACTGTGTGGGGGTCAAAACCCAACTGGCTGCTGTGTGACAAGCCCCAGATTAGACTGAAAATCTATGGCCTCCAAACACGCGCGCGCGCACGTGCACACTTTTTGACCTCCACTAGGTTAGCTACACAATGAAAGGAGTGTGTAAACACAGTAGCAGGCTGTGACCTCTGTTTGTGCCTCTGTGGTGTGGAAGGAAGCAGCTGCTGATCTCATCTGTCTGCCCTGATGAGGGAGTGTGCCTGGAGTTGGATATCAGGGAAGCAACTGTTAACTGGGCTTGTGTTTCATAAACAGGTGGCTCAGATGGAGGGCGTTGTCTGGATGCTCGCAAAAATTCCTTTGGGAATTTCACGATTTAACGTTGCGGCGATCCGTTCGTTTATGTTGAGTGTATTTAAAATCAGGGGTATGGCGAGAGACTTTAAAAAAAGTGCAATCTCAATTGTGGACCAATGAGAGATGAAGATTTCCCCACATGGATTTGTTCCTCTTACCTTCTGAATACGGCCGGTCTTCTCCCTGTGAGCCTCCAGCTCTTGTCTCAGTCTCTCATTCTCCATCAGCAGCAGCTCCACCTGGTTGGGCTCCTCCAAACCAGCAGGTGGCAGGCTGTTGAATGTGTTGTAGCAGGGGGCTTCTGCTGGCTGACCAGAGTGGACATACCTAAGAGACACATGTAGACATTAGAGGTCACTCTAGCTGAATCACACTCGTAGCAGGAGACAGGTATGAGAAAGAACTTTTATTTTTGCACATGACATCTGAATTATCACTCTATAGCTATTTATCAGCAGGCAGACCAGCCGACTCCAGCGGCACAGAAGAATCTAAAGGCCCGTGTGAGGAACATACTCAAAACATCCCAAGCAATGCAAGCATGTGAAACGCTCCTGTTGCAGTATGCCAAATATTACAAACACCTACAGGGCTGGACTTGTTCTCTGGTACAGATTTCAAAGAGGAAATATGAATCAGTATGCAGACTATGATGTGACTCACACTGAAAATATGTGTTTACGCATGTGAAACAGTGGCACCACTGGGCGGGCTCTTGTGAGAAAAATTACACTGCATTGCATGATGTAATGTTAAAGTTTCTTAAACACACACACACACACACAATCACACTCCTTCTGGTACCTGTGCTGCTGAGGCTGCACTGGCTCTTGGACCTGGTGAGGGATAAATCCTTGGCCCTGGATGGGGGCTGAGTACTCTGGGGGTGGGTTGCATTTGTCCATGTTTGGCCCTGGGCCCTGGTAGCACTGTGGAGCATAGTAAGGAAGCTCGGGGTAGCTGTGAGAGGTGATCTTTATGGCCTCTGCTTTAGCTGCTGCATCATTCCTCTCCAGAGATATCTGCATGCGATGCTCGCTGAGAGACCGCACATGGTTGCGCTTTAGCTCCATCAGCTCAGCCTCTTCGTGGAAAACCCCCTCATGGAGGTGTCTGATGGGGCCTGTGTGGCCCCAGTGAGAGGCCAGGTACTGAGACTGCGCCTTGGCCTGCTCATAGGTTGGCAGCTTCTCCCCATGCAGCTGGTAGCCACTTTCTGAATGATGGTAGTCTCCCTGGTGCTCCTGGCCCTGGGGCTCCTGCCTCGTGGAGAGCTGAGGGTACATTGGGTCCTCCTGGGTGAGACTCTCCAAAGATGATTGTGGGCTACTGCTCATGTCGCCCCCACTGCTAGGCCCACTGTTGCTTCCGCTGCCTCCCCGCAGGGCCTGCTGCTGGATGGCTAATAAGGTGCGGGTGTCTGTGGGGTTTCCGTAGCGGAGCTGCTCCTGGATGAGCCGATGTAGGACGGTGCCGGACGGCTCCTCAGTGGACGACATACTGTTTCGTGAACTTAGTAATTATCTCTATTAATCAGCTGACTTTTTCCTCGGTGAAAATAATCAAATAAATCAGCTGTGAACCTGGAACAAAGGGGTGAGAAAATAAAGTAGAATCAGTCAGAGGTGACAGTGAGACAGCTGAGAATAAAGTTGAGACAGCAACATTTTCAACACAAACTTTAAAGTTATTAAAAATATTAATTTCCTTGGATTAATTAGAAAACAGCGCAGCCATCAGTCTAGATTACCAACAGCGACAACGCGGAGATGTGGACATATTTATCACTGCAGGCAAAAAGTACATGCGCCAAAAAATCCACTCTGACGGTGGAGCAAAAGCGCACAAAACCAGCATGTAAAACACTTTACAGCACTACTTTCGTCTTTCCAAACGTAAGTAACTTTTAACCGAGCTACATTTTCGAAAGAATCAACCAGAAGTTACACTGTAGCGACTTTGGCGCTTTAGAGAAAAGAGAAAGGGGAGAGAGAGAAAAAAAAAGACGCTCCTCTTACCAGCTCACGCTCTCATCATAACGAAACGTTATCCTCGATTTCGAAGTAAAACTAGTTCCACTTTTGGCATCAGCTTAATTTTATTCAAACGTGTCTCATTTTCCTCCCCCCCTCGTGGACGTGTTGCCGCGATCCTCTCTTGCTGTGAAATGATTGTGGAGAGAGCAGGCGGCGATAATAAGTAACCGAGGAGGGACTGAGGTCGGAATGCCAGGAATGTAAAACGCGAGGTCCCTCGGGGATCAAAAGCGTAAAAACCACACGGGAGGAGGGAGGAGGGAAGCTGCAGTGCGCTTTATTATTACCAACGAGGGAAGAAAAAGAGGTATAGGAAAGGGCATTTTGTTTTACTAAACTGTGAGTTACTTCATGAAGAGCAGCAACTGTGATTGCACCATTTTTTTTTTTTTTTTTGCCTCTGATAAACTCCTCCAGTGGTGCAAAAGTATGCGAATCATTCACTTGAGTTAAAAAAAAAATACCACAGTGTATTTACTGCATCACTGCCAGCATGCATAATTCACAACATACTCAACTGAACAGGTACAATTTTAGAATAATTTTATATATTTTTTTGATCATCGTTGGTGATGCATGTGCAACTCTGCTCCTGAAAAAGTTGGGATGCTGCATGCATGCTGTAATCATGAAAACCAATTTAAAGTCAGTATTATATTATAGTAGTATAAAAACATCGTGAAATGTTAAAATTAAGAATTATTATTGTTTTTTTGTTTGTTGGGGGTGTTGCTAAATAGATACTCATTTTGAAATTGATGCCAGCAATACTTTAAAAAAATGTTTGTACAGGGTATGTTTGCCACTGTGTTGCATCACCTCAGTATTTAACGACGCCTTGTATGCGTTTAGAAACCGTGGAGACCAGTTGCTCTTGTTCTGAAAGTGAAATGCTTTCTGCTCTTACTTCATTTCAAGTGCTCAACAGTTTTATTCCTTCCATTTTCATATTTTTCACTTCATGGCATTGTTTTTTTGAAATAAGCAAGGCCCGAAAAGACATCATCTGAGAGGCAGAATATGCTGCTCCAAAATCCATATACACTCACTGGCCACTTCATGAGTTGATCATGGTCAGCAACAATGATCAGGTAGGCTGTGGCATTTAAACACTCAGTTGGTACTAAGGGGCCCAACGTGTACTAAAAAGTTATCGTTAATACCATTACACCACCACCAACATCTGGAACTGTTGATATAAGGCAGGATGGAGCCATGCTTTCATGTTGCTTATGCCAAATTCTGACCCTACCGTCTGAATGTGACAGCAGAAAACAAGACTCATCAGATCAAGCATTGTTTTCCAGTGTTCTGTTGTCCAGTTTTGGTGACCCTATGCGAATTGTAGCCTCAGTTTCCTGTTCTTAGCTGACAGGAGCAGCACCTGGTGTGGCCTTCTGCTGCTGAAGTCCATCTGCTTCAAGGTTTGCTATGTTGTGCATTTAGAGATGCTCTATTGCATGCTTTGGTTGCAGCCAGTTGCTATTTGAGTTGCTCTTGCCTTCCTTTCAGCTCAAAGCAGTCTGACCATTCGCCTCTGACCTCTGACATCAACGAGGCATTTTCATCCAGAGACCTGCCGCTCATTGGATTTTTTTTGGATGTTTTTTCCTTTTTGGACCAGTTCCTGTAAACCCTGAGATGGTTGTGGAGAAAAATCCCAGTAGATCAGCAGTTCCTGAAATACTCAGGCCAGCTCATCTGGCACCAACAACCACGCCATGTTCATAGTTACTTAAATCACCTTTCTTCCCCGTTCTGATGCTCGAACTCCAGCAGGTCATCTTGACCTAGTGTGCATGCCTAAATGCACTGAGTTGCTGCAATGTGATCAGATATTTGCATTAACAGCAGCTGAATAGGTGACCCTAATAAAGCTTCAACGTATCCTTTAGCATTAAAGGTGCCTTCACAGACATGCAAGTTAAGCATGTCATGTGAGCGAATGCACAACCACACCAGCAAACCTGTTGGATGTGATCTAATGGAAGGTGAAGTCCATATTAGATTTTATAAATGTTTTTTTTTTCTTTTCCTTAATACAATTTAAACTTGGTTTTATGCATGCAGCAATGAAAAGCATTCACTGACAATAATTTTTGAAAGTGTTCCTGCGTGCAGTGAATTGCTTAATGTTGTCATTCAAAAGTGCATGTTAAAAAACATGCAAATGAAAAAAACCAACAACACAAAATTGTTCAGGGAAGCACAGCGTTGCAGTGGTTAGCACTGCTGCCTTACAGCACGTAGATCCTGGTTTTAAATCCAGCTTGGGCTCCGGCTTCCTCCCACAGTCCAAAGACATGTATGGGTTTAGGTTAATTGGTGATTGTAGGTGTGAGCGTGAATGGTTGTCGGTCTTGTCTGGTATGGGTCCCAACCGTGACGCTGAATTGGATGAGCAGAAGAAAATCGATGGTTTTAGCATTTGAATGTTTTTTTTCATGTTCAATTAAATATTTATTTATTTATTTGCATTTTGCAGAACTTCTCAACTGAAAAAAAATTTAGCCGGGAAAAAAAAAGCTACATTTGCCTCATATAATCTCAGAAAAATGCTCATCTAGACATCATTTGGGGGGTTTGCTGAGTAAAACCTGCACTTTTAGCAGTTTACCAATAATTATCATATTTCTTTCCAGAAAATTTGTTGGAAATTTATAAAAAGGCCTCCTGACAAAATAAAGCAGACAAAAGTGGAGCTTATTTCAACTGCTTCATAAAATCTTGACTTGAAAAATAACTACAGCTATTTGTGAAAAAAGTGGTGTAAAAATGAAAAAGTGAAGTGAGGTCTGAAATATTGCCCTGTGAAATACAATGAAGCCTCTTTAAAATTGGTAGCATAGTTTTCTCCCCTGGGCTGTAGGAGTCTAGGCTCCTGGTGTAGGTCACCACGGGCTGATTAAAAGCTCTGCTGGTGCACATGTTTTGAAGCTGTTACATGCCTTAACTGTATGCGTGTGCCTGTCTGGTACATGTGTTGGGCAGCTGTCCCCTGGAATCTGAGGTCTTTGTAGCCCCATTACTACAAACATAATGACTCTTTGTGCCCAACATCGTACAAGCAAGAGCCCGGAGGATGCCACGCAGTGGCACTCCTCTTACTGATTTACAGTCCAGATCTGAACATCTTACTGCTGAGATAAGTCTACTGAGATGAGAAGGGAGGATGGAGAGAAAGCCGGGATAGACCCGACCGCAAATGTGTCTGTCACAGGACTGGAGCATCCGTGTTTGTTTCCTTAAAGGGATACGCTTTCCGCCTCTAGGGAGAAAGCAAATCTTTATGGCAAGTTTTATTTCTGTCAGAGCCAAAAGACAACCCTGAGCTACTATTTATTACCTGCCAGGGCCCAACGGCTGCTATATTGAGGACTTTAGACATGGCTCTGACTTTTATTATGGGGCCTTTAAATAGCAGAGGTTTTAGTCATAACACACGATTCATATCTCCAAGCAGCAAAGCAGCAAAGGGTAACAGATGCTATCCGGCCTCTCCACATTTTCCCAACAAAAATCCCCACCAGAAACAAAAAAAAAAACAATCGCATACAGCAAGTGAATTAATAATAAAAAAAAATCTGTGCAATCATAGAGCAAGAAGCATCAGTAATTGATTGTTGAGCAGTATGTGGACATTGACCTCAGGCTAATAATCTCATTAGACCTAAAAATCTATAGGCTGGATGAGTTTATATTGATGCTCCCTGTCCTACCTCTTTAATTAAACACACACATTCCCTCATGCTCTGGATGACACATATTGTTAAAGACTCTCTTTCTAAAAAAAAAAGAAAAGAAGAAGAAGAAGAAAAAGAAAGAACATGCAGACATTGTGTCTCTGTGGGCGGCACTCACATGGAGGCAACCGGTCAGCAAAGTGGAACATGTTAGCATTTCCCCTTCAGATCCACACTGTGAAGCAGCACAGTCTCCACCTTTTTAAAAGCCTGCTCAGGTCATTTAACACCACCTCACTACTTCCTGCGCTCCCTCCGTGGGTGTCAGCATGTGTGTGTCTGTGCTGGTGGACAACGCCTCTGGTCATTTTGTCCCCCATTGTAGCACACTTCCTGTGAACTTGCAGAGGAATGTGAGGCTGACCCTTTGACAATTATGGATGTTTTCAAAAACTCATTACAGAAGATGAACATCTAAAGTGGCCTGCCACAAAAATTCCTCAGTGTCTGTGTGTCTGTAGGCGCTGAAACCCCGAACCAGACAAAACTTATATTTCACGAGTTGCTCTTTGTTTGTGAAAAGAAGAGTGGCACCGAGGACTATCCGAGAACACCCAGTAAAATAAAACACAATTGTGTTGTTGCTATATACAGTAAACTCATATTTCTCTTGTGGTTTTTGTGGAAACATGAGCACAAATGAGGCAACAGTAAGAGTAGTCAAACTACCAGTTGCACAACTGAAACAGACTGAGTCTAAATTTACTCATCTTAGCCATGTGTTAAAGTTAGTATAAAAATGTCTTTGTGCGAAGGAGAGCAGCAGGAAGGCAAACATCTGTGGGGGGAGTCCTTAAAGGTACACACCTCTATTTTTGCACGATAATCTAGTTAATGTAGTTGACTTTAAAAAATAAAAAAAACTCACATCAGCATATATATATATATATATATATATATAACTTCCTCATGTAAAATTCAAGTCTCATAGTTGTTTTTCTTTAATCATTTTGTAATTTGAAAGTTCAGTTAGCTTCTCAAAAGACTGGCAGGTTTGAAGCTGTGAAATATGTAATGAATTTGTCACTCGTGTAGACTTGCATAACCTGCTTTTTCTGTTTCCTCTTTCTTATCAAGCATGTCCTCAACTTCCTAAGCAGCAGTGAGCACATCCTGCTCAAATGTACAGCCCAGAAACAGATTTTGAAATGGCTTAATCAAGATTATTTATTGCTTTATATACAGCGCTGTGCAAAAGTCTTGAACGCCCCTAATTTTATTACGTTTTGCCAAGAAAATGGGAAACAGGTGCAGCGGTTCATTTGAACATGCACAAACATGAGGCAAAAACAGAGTTTGGACAATTCTAACCAGCTTGAAAGTCAATATTTAGTGTGACCATGTTTGTTCTTCAACAAAGCCTGAACTCTCTGAGGCAGCTTTCTTGTAATTTCTCTAAGTATTCTTCCGGAAGAGTTCTCCAGGCTTCTTGAAGGACATTCAAAGCTCTTCTTTGGATGTTTCTGCCTTTTGTTCTGTTCTCTGTCGAGATGATCTCACACTGCTTCAATAATGTGGAGGTCCGGGCTCTGGGGAGGCCAATCCATGACTGAAAGTGTTCCATTTTATGTTTTTTTTTTTTCTCCTATCTGGGTAGAAATTTACTGCGCTGGCAGTGTGTTTGGGATCATTGTCATGCTGAAAAAGGAAGCCATTGCCAATCAGAGACTTTCTAGATTGTATTGCATGGTGGATCAAAATCTGATGGTACATTTTTGCATTCGTGACTGCATCAATTTTGCGAAGATCTCCAACACCACTGGCTGAAATGCAACCCCAAACCATGACAGAGCCTCCACCATGTTTTACAGATGGCTGTAGACACTCACTGTTGTACCTCTCCCCTGACCTCCTCCTCTGTACATATCGATGATGATTTGAACCAAAAATCGGAAATTTGGATGAACCACTCCATGGAGACATGAAAAGCCCTGTTGCCACTGATTTTCAGTCCAGTTCTTGTGTGATTTGGCATACCTCAGCCTTTTCTCCCAGTTTCACTTCCTTAAGAATGTTTTTTTCTTTTTTTGACAGCCGTCCTTCCACTGAAACCATTTCTGATGAGACTTGAGCAAACAGTTGATGAATCTGAAGGGGAAATGCAAACATGTTCCACTTTGCTGACTGGAACTGAAGGGTCAGGTCCTGTGTTAGGCCTTTGCTGGATTTTTTCCCCCTATTTCTTAAGGATGGGACTTTCAATTGTAAAATCAGTTTTTCAGGAATCCTTAAAAAGTGAAAGTAGCCCCCTCTTTTTTGTGTGACTCTTATTATATCGCTTTAAATCTATAAAACTTTATTGAAAGGACTGTTAGTTTACCTGATAGCTGTAAACCCAAGCAGTGCTGCTACTAATATGCCATTAAAGATGATGGGTTATGTGTTGGATAATCTACCTGGATAGCAGACTGTCTGCAGTTTTTCAAGCTATTAGCCAGCTAGCATTGCTAATAGCATCATAACTCCTTGCACTAGCTTGTTGCTATTTAGCCAAGATGAGGGTGAGAAGAGTGCAGTGTTTCGCACACAGTTGTTTGCTTGTTGTGACCACACCACAGGGATACTTGTAGTACACTATATGTAGCTGCACTTGTCAGTCTGAACACATTTATAGTATGCACTCAAAATAGAAAGTGTAAATATGGACGTAGGTAATTTGAGACATACCAAACGGTTCAGACTGTCTGAAAGAATAAAAAAAAAAATCCACCTACTCAACAGTTTGTGTGATAAGAGGTGGGATTGTTCTGAGATCGTTATCCTGCATTTCAAAATATATTTAAAGGATTAAACCTTCTCTCAACAGCTTTTACCATAGAGCTGCTACACTACTGAACACTGACAATAACAAACCCAGCAGACTATAGCTCCACCTTCACATCCACATCCACTACGCCACTTTAGCACACTGCACTCAGTTTTTTTTTTGTAAATTAACATTTCACTGTAAATACCAGATCTTTATTTATCCTATTTACATGTATATGTTTTTATTTATATTTTAATTATTTTCTAATTTCTATTTTGTATTTTATTTTGTATTTATGTCGGCACCTGGAGGATTTTGTGCAATGACAATGAAGATATCTTATCTTATCATTTGTTGTGACTCATTTCATTTCTCACCTCCAAATGAAAACTCCACTCTCTCCAGTGCCTCAGCAACAGGAGCTCTCACACCGGTGGCACTATTTTCTTTGACAATTCATACACTGAGCTGATCATGTAATCAAGACATATTCTGCTGCTTAACTGAAAATGGAAATCACCACTGATCCTACACAACTCTTTAAGCACATCAAGATACTAAGTAGACAAAAGCAGACAAAGTAATCCTCCAAATGGCTGCAACTAGATGCTTCACTCTTTGTGTATCTCTCTTTCATTATCACTTTCCTTTTGTTCCCTCAAGCATATTTATATCTTTGGACTCAGATCACACAAGTCTTTGATGGCCGTGTCTGCGGACAGAGAGTTTGAAGGACTGGATAAGACAGGATGCGTGTTGCACTGTTGGGTTGCACTGTTGAGAAAGAATGAGGCGGAATAGCTGACAAGGTCACCTGATATTTCAGGATTGGTGGGGAATGTAAGTGATAGCTTTGGAAGGAGTGGGATGGATTCCTTTCCTTGCCTCTCACAACACTGCATGGCTTCCTCCTTCACACGTTGCACAATAGACAAAAGCAAGGTGCGCTGCATTCAAGTGGCATCCTGTTCTCAGGAAAGTGCTGATGATAAATTTCCCAGTATTTGTATGTCACAACACCTTGAATTCCAATGTTACAGATGAAATTATGTCAAAGTAAGCAGGCAAGCGACTTCTAACGTAATTCCTCGTTGGCACCTGTTTAGATTAACAGTAGAGATAATAAAAACTGGCTGCTTATCTATTGAAAGGGATGAGTCAAGAAGCTCAGCATGTTGCTGCAAGTTGCATAGCGCTGAGGGGAATTTCCAGGCATTTATAGCAAACAGACTACAGACATGAGTCACAGGAGATGCAGTATGAAAAGATATCAAAACAGATGTGTAGTGCTGCCATAGCTGGAACAATGTTTGCTAAAAGTAATCAGATAGATGGGCTGAAATCATAAATAAATAGGTCCAAATTTAGGAAAAATCCAGGAAGAAGATAGATAACACTCTGATATTTATCTGCCCCATCAGCTAGTGTCCCGATTTAGTCTCTGGAGACAATGGCCTGTGTTTTGAGGCTTCTGGTGTAGCCAGCGGATATATCTGGGCTGAGACTTCTCGTTCTGTCCGTTGTTCATTGTTTCAGCCCAGTGAAGTTCTAAAAGGCTGATAAATAGTTAAATTGCTGCCAGACAACAACAGCCAGTTGCTTTAAATTGCATCTCAGCAAATACAATTTATCATTTGTCTCCACGTGGACTGTTTACCTGCATGCAACCACGACCTGCTTAGGCTGGTTAACAGAACTTTGGGGCTACAAATATGGAAAAATAGCTGTTTATAGACATTGGATCAAAGCTGGAGAGTATTTGCAAAGAATGGCACTGAAGGCTTTCCTCAGTGGTAAAGTTTTCCCTCTTCTCATTGGCTTTGACTTTTCAGCTGTGTGTAGTCTAGTGATACTGATATACATGCATATCCTAACACCTGCCAAGTATTATTTTAAGTACCTGTATTTTTCCAAACAGTTTACAGAGCAGAAATCCTATACAAGCAAGATATAACGTTTAACCGGGGCGTGATTAGTGATGCTGGTAAGCTGATTCTGTTTCACTTGAGCTACCTTTATATCTACTATGTGGTATTCACCTTCTTGGCAAACCGCATTATTTTCCTCTCCAGAGTGACTCTGTGTTTTTTAAATGCTGTAACCGATCCCAACTGCCAACCGTGTTTGAAAAACAACACATGCACCCAACTCCCCAAGCTCTGTCCGCAAAACTGGAAAATCCACATTTTTTTTTCAGCCGATATCTGAGAGGTCTTCTTGTGAATTGCACTTCGCTATGTGAATGTCAGCGCCGGCATTCAAAAATGAAAGGAGCGCGTCCAAATAATTCGAAGAACAGCGCCGCAGGAATCCACGCGGAGTGCTGAGGTCTGCTCCGAAATTTGTAGTCAGTTGCACAACGCACAGGTGCAAGAAAGTCGATCAGAAGTGCCAGCCAATGGTAGCAAATGCTGCAGAATGCATGAATACCACATAGAGCCTTGTGCTCTGCTTTCCTAAAGGCAAATCGACACTAGGGACCTGCTCTCTTCTTCCAAATAGTTGTCAGTGTGACATTTTGATCCAAAGCAAAGAACAAATATTTCCCCAGTGTGGCGAACCAAAAGTTGAGGTATTCAAAAACAGCTCTTGAGTTGATGGAAATCATTTAATTGTAGCACCTTTAACACACAGGCTTTACGTGTTGTCAGCACCATGGCAACTTTTCTGTTTATTTTTCTTTCTTCTTTTTTTTTTTTTTTTGTCTCACAGCTCTGAATATTTGGCCTCTGATCTCAGGAGCATTACTCACACAGCTCTGAGGGCTCGCTGTAATCATATTTCCCAGCCCCTTATTTCTCCTGCCTCTTTTCTTTCACTTCTCTTTGAGCCAACTGAAAACTCAAAGCTTCGGCTTCTCTTAAGTTAACTGTATTTTTTTTTTTTTTTTGATATTTGACTGAATCTTGACAAGTCATGTAAAACGGGTCATAAAGTTTGGCAACAAACAAAGTCTGCCATAGTTTGTTCTGGTGTTTGTTTGTAGTGTAGTTTCTGTTTTATTACAGGGTTCAGCCTCAAACTAAAAAACAAATAAGGTGCTCTGGGACCACAAAATAGATCCATTTAGGCCCAGCCACCACCATCTTCAGGCGAAAAGTGAATCAAACTGATCATTGTTATGCACTGAGCCCAAGCTGCCCTTTTAAGATGAGAAAATGTTTTGCAGCCTTCTGCCCTGGAGACAGCATGCCTACCACAGACGAATGACGCTGCAACAAGCCATGACACCCCATCCTAAAACAGTCTTCCACCCCAGCAGGCCACTGCCATCCTGGGAGGTCACCAGAATGCCAGTCATTCATTTCGAGCCTCAGCATGTGTGCCCCCAGCAAATAGCTGCGCTCCTCTGCTGCTGAGGCTGCACATAGCATGTGATCTGATGGCTGGCTTTGGCCAGCAGCACTGTGGAAAGAGAGCGAGCGAGAGAGAGGGCTCTGTGTCTGCATATGAGCTCAGCAGCTCTGAAAATGTACCAGGGGCTTTCCATGATCCAGGAGCAATGAGGGGAATGCAGGCTGGGATGCTGAGGGAGGGGGGGGGTGATGGGGGCATCTCTGTATGAGGGTTCAGTTAGGGGTGAAAAGAGAGGGTGAGCAGGTAGATGATAAACTTAGTGGCGTGAAAAGCATTGGGGTGTGATGGAAGGATGGGAATTTATTGAAGCTTTATTGAGCAAGTATTTAAACGTGGTGGCACAGTGTGATTAATGCTGTTGCATCACAGCAGGAGCGATCATGAGTTCGAATCCAGCATCTGGCCGCGGCCTTCCTGTGCAGAGTCTGCATGTTCTCCCTGTGCCTGTGTGTGTTTTCTCCAGGTACTCCAGCTAATGTTTTTCTTTTCAGTCTGCAGGCGTATCATAACCCGTAGAAACGGTTCTATATTATGCCTATTTACATCCTCTTCACATTCCTGCAACTGGTACAACTATATTGTGCAATAAATGTGGAGTATATTCAGTATTGTGCAACACTGCATTGGGTATTGGGTAATATTAGACATTACACTACCAGCTTTGTACACTCATACTGTAAGCATACTTTTTTAGTTTAAAAACATGATCTTTTTCAGTGTATTACATGATTATTATACTTGTTATTACGGTCTTATTGTTTTGACCTGACCTCAACTTTTTACAGTTTTATGTAGCTGCTAAAATAAACCTTAGAGTAACTTTTTTTGATAGAGGCTATATGAAGGGGGATAGGATCTCATTTGGTTTATTTAAATAAACGCCATCCATCCATCCATTCTCATCCGCTTATCCTGTTCAAGGTCACGGGGGGAGGGGGCGGGGGGCTGCAGCCTATCCCAGCTGACATAGGGCGAGCACAAATAAACACATAAAAGCAAAATTAGATGTTTGGCATAGTACTTAAATATTTTAGGAACTGATAGGAATGTTCAACTTCTATTGAAGAGATAAGGAAACAGTCATCACAGCTTCACTCCTCAGACAGATTGCAAAGATTTATTTTTTTTTTCAAACAGTTAACACCCTGCTTGTTTTTCTGCCTGTAGGCCCGTTTGCAAATCAAAGAATTTCTAACAGTATCATCCATTATCTTCCAGATGACTTTCAGCTTCGGCGTTACTACCAGTAAGTGACGATGATTCAGCTGTCAGATATGTTAATGGTAGAAACTCAAGGCCTGGACGCGTCTGCTGACACACAGAGGCTGCATTGTGTTAACTAAAAGAAGGTCATTGTTTTATTTCACACAGAAAATCTATTTTTAAGGCTGAAAGAAGAAGCAAAGGGGGGAAATATCTCCTCCTGTGATGAATTTAAATGGTCAGAAATATGCAATGGAAACATTTTGAATCTATTTAAAGTTCATGAAAAGTCATGCTGTGCATTGACCCAGATAGATAAAGCTGTCAGCATCAGCTGTGCGTGCGCTGTGTAGTTTAGATTCTTCGAAAAAAAAAAAAAGGCGGAATCAGTAACATATTTGTCATATTTTGACTGAATGTCATTGCGTCTGTCTCCAGTAAGTACATGTTTATCATGTCTGTCGCTGATCTGCACAGATTTTCTTAATCACGTGAACAAAAATGTACTTTTTAATCTCAACCCAGCTTACATACGCCTTGTTCTGCTTCGGAGAAAATGTTCCTCTGTGTTTCAGATTTTTTGTGATCACTCAGCTGTAAGAACCCCCAACACTTACTATATAACGGCTAATTGTGAATGACACTTGAGAATGAGCTTCAGAGATATCTGCTTCTTGAAATGCTCCGCATAATGTACATAGTGACGCGGCCTCAGCTGCTCCAACCTGTCGCACTTGCTTGAATTCGTTTGGAACGAATCCTTTAACTTATCCTGCCATTTTTCCGAATGCACCGTATGACACTGAGGTTATGTTTGTGTTGACAGTGTGCTTTGTGTAGATATGCCTGCCACTAAGCTACTAATCCAGCCAAGGGGGCCCACATGCCCCCTTGGCTGTGTGCTCCAGTGTACTCACCATTACCCAAGGTTGCATCAGGAAGGGCATCCAGCATAAAATCTTTGCCAAATCAAACAAATCGTTAAGCATGAGATTTCCATACTGAATCGGTTGGGGCCCTGGTTAACAATCACCACCTCCGGTGCTGTTGGCCAACAAAAGTTAGAAAGGCAAGGTGGACATGCAGAGGAGGGATATACTGAACAAAGGATGTTGACTATGGAGCAGGCAGGAGGCAGAGAGGAAGACCTCAGAGGAGGTACTATATGGACGTGATGAAGGAGGACATACAGAGGGTTGGCGTGATTGAGAAAGATGCTAGGAACAGGGTAAGATAGAGACAGGTGATTCGCTGTGGCAGCCTCTACAGGGAGCAGCCGAAAGAAGAAGATATGTCTGCCGCTATCCAGTTCAGACTGTCACGAACTGTAACTGGGCACATGCATCAGTGCAATAACACGCCATTAGCTGTTACAGCGTTATAAAACTCCCAACAGCTACAATTAGAGTCTAGTTAATAAAGACAGCTTCAGCACCAGACATCCCCATTCAAGTGCCGATTGATTATTTAACCTACATTCATCAGGTGGACAGAGACTGCATGGAAGCTGGATGCAGACACTGTCATCACTTGGAGTGTAGACCTACAGACCGCATATAAACGACAGACGTTGCTTCCAGGTCTGAAAAGTCAAGCTAATGTAGACTTGCCTAAAACTTTTCTAATTGGCCAGTAGAGGGCAACGCCTCTGGTTTCAAAATAAAGTCAGATTGTATAGACGTCTATAAGAAAACAACTCTTTGATTCCCTTGATCTTAGAAAAGAGTAAAACTGTATAAATTCCTGATGAGTTCATGGATTCACTTGTTAATTTCAGGTTATACTGAAGGCATCTCAATATTATACATGATGGTCCCATTAGAGTCAAAATGTGTATGCTTTATGGCCAGCCTGCCTTATGATTGATAAGTTGCTAAAATGGACTGATACCTATATAATGCTATTCTACTCTAACTGAAAGCATTTTTTACTACAAACCTCATTAACTCGGTCACACACATTCATACAGTTCTTTTGTTCTATGCCTAAGCACTTCACACACACATACACACACACAGGGGGCAACTCAGGGCTGAGGACTCAAACTGGAGGAGTCAGGGTTCGAACCACTGACCTTCCAATTGGTAGACAGCCCTCAGTTTGTAAAGCAGGGAATTTGTGCATTGTAACACTGTGTATCCATACCAATACACTTTTGTATTGGTAAAATTATCCGCTTATTATTAAGTTGCATCCATTATTCACATAGATATTAAACTGGATGGTTAAAAAAAAGGCTGAAACACTGTTTTGTGCCGTGGCTTCCTTTCATTCCTGAGACATTACTGAGTCCAAATCAGCATAGCTATCCAGCATGATTTTTTCCCATTGAGAACTGATGTGTTTTCAAAGTGTTCCTTTAATTTTTTTATTAGCAGCATATTTTTTAACTGAGTTGAATAAATATTATTTTTATGAAATGCCTTCCACTACACATTTAGACAAACAAATAAGAACAAACATTAACATGTGCCGCATTTTTCAGTGGGTGCAGCACGTGTCACCAATGGCCAGCTCACAGTTTGCAGAGGAATGCCCAGCATCTGTTACCCTTCTTTCTCCCCCATATAATTCTCACTCAGGAGGAGGCCGTGATCACAGGAGACTCTGTTAGCACTGCTGTCCCAAAGCAAGAATGCAAACAGCCGAAGCGCTCTTCCAAGAATCCCCAGTTGAGGACTTTTCTGGAATGTCCTAACGAGCCTTCTCTGCTGTGTTTACAGTTCCAGACCGATGGAAACCCTGCAATCTGCCCTCCCAGCGTATCATTATCTGGCCTCCTTAGGGGACACGCAGAGGAAAAGCAACAGTTAGAGGAGTTTTCTTCAACCTAACCAGGGGTTTAGATGTTTTCAGAGCTGACCATACTACTCTAAACAGAACAAGAAAGACAGAGACAAGATTCAACCACACACACTGATTTCACGAGTTTTAATAAATTGCTGCAAACCACTTCAAATTAGCGAGACAACAAGAAAAACAGCTGGACGCTGAGGAGCGTGTCAGTTTTAATCCCGTTGTGCTGCGGTTGCTCAGCATGTTAGCTGTTTTGCGCATGGTAAAAAAGAAGCGGTATTGTTTCGCTGAAGAAAAAAGGGCAAAGCGATCATTGTTTCTGACTTAAAACCATTATCGGGTTACAGCTCGAGCATCACTCAAAGCAGGAAGGAAAAGTGACCATGACTTTTAACTAAGAGTGGAAACTTCATGTCAGGAGGGAGAAGAAGGCATATGTATCTTGGCAGAATGGGAGAAGCATGTGACACAGCTCTGTGTGTGTGTGTGTGTGTGTGTGTGTGTGTGTGTGTGTGTGTGTGTGTGTGTGTGTGTGTGTGTGTG